>VWZZ01003697.1:337507-361122 GCA_013399095.1 Psophia crepitans | reverse complement strand
AAATCTGGTCTTGCTTTAAACCTGTCCAAGTTGCAATGGGTATAAGATAGAATTTTACAGAAAATTACATTATCCTTTATCAGAATCAGAGGGTGGAGTGGTAACTATTAGTCCAAAGGGCCTTAAACAAGTTAGTTTCTCTCCCCTCCCCCCCCCGCCCGAACATTTTTGGTACTAGAAGATGCTGCTTCTATGTTAAAAGTGTGGGCTGTTTGAGTGGCATTATTAAGTGTTGGATTCTAGATTTAAGTATTAAAAACCACCTAAACTATTCACTTAAAAAGAATGTTTCTACGTTAGGAAGACATCAGATGCTTTGCTAATGAAAATTCCTTTCAAAACCCCAAAAGTGTGTTTAAAGATTGTTTTTCCTTTGGAGGTTTGGGTTTTCGTGTCCTACTTCTAGAAGAGTTTTGACACCATTGAATAACTGTGTGCTGTTTTGGTACTAGAGTATCAACCTGGTCAGTTAAAAGTAAGTTTTAAATTACTTTCCAGAATGTAGGAGTGGGTTAGGAAAGATAATTGCAAAAACCTTGATTTCTTTTTCTCTTTACTGTGTCCTGTGACTGAAGACTGAAAGGTCTGCTTTACTTTGGTGGCTCTCTAGAGTTGTCTGGGAAAAAAATTATTTAATCTTGAAATTCCTGGTGTTTGTACATGTACGCTATTCAAAGCTGTTTTGCGTAACAGGGGAAAAAAAAAAGGAGTTAGGCTCATTTCCCTTCTTTTGGGCAGAATTACTTTAAAGAATTTTTTCTTTATTTAAAATGTATTTTGAAGTTGTGCTTGTCAAAATCATAGCACGTTTCTGCATGTTAACACTTCTGATGTGTGACCTTTAATTTTTTTCTTCCTGTCTACTGTGTTAGATTTAAACTAAATGGTCAAAATTGATGGCATATAACATTGTGAGCCATAACTGACTTGTAGAAAACTTGTAGTTTTGAACCCTGAATGTTGTCTCTTTGTAGTTATGGATTTACGCACGCTGGCCATCGTAGCAGGGTACAACCCTAGGATCCTGCTGAAAATGCAAAGTCCAAGTGAAGGCTTCCAATCAGTCTTTTATTAGTTCTCAGGTCACAGCTTGAGCTGGGCATCTCTGGAGAGGGACCCCTACACTGATTCACGCCTCTCAGTTACACCCCTACAACCCATCACCCCATCCAATCACTTAATTCTGGTCCGTGGTCTCTTGATTTCTTACTGGTTTTCACTGTTGCCTGGCTGGCCTTGTTCTGAAGTTACTTCATTCTCTTGGAATTGTCTCCGTGGTTCTTATCATCATCATTATCTGCCAGATTTAGCTAGTTCTTTGTGAGCAGCACTAGTTTTATCAAAAAGTTTGCACTCTCTCAGTTCTTGCAGCCTGAGGCTTCAACTACTTTAGCTACTCATGCTAAGGGAAGCTATTCAGAGAGACAAGAATACAGCTAATCAAATTTCTTCTGTAACAGTGGTCCCATTCATTGTATTATTTGTTTTTACTTAATCTTATCTTCGTCTTACCTCTTTATAGGCCGTAAATGATTCCTGCTACCAAAACGATGATTCTGTCCTGAAATCCCTTGTAGAAATTGCAGATTCTGTTCCCAAGTATTTACGACCACATTTAGAACCTACATTGCAACTAAGTCTGAAGGTAAAGCTAGGAATTAGTTTTTTAAATCACTCTTTCCACACCAAAACTTCTGTGCTAACTATTTGCTCTAATCTTCTGGATTGCAGCTGTGTGCAGATGCCAGTCTCAGTAACATGCAGCGTCAGTTGGCACTTGAAGTAATTGTGACCCTGTCAGAAACTGCTGCTGCCATGCTGAGGAGGCATACAAACGTTGTTGCGCAAGCCAGTAAGTATTTTACTCATTGTCTGTGAAACAATTTGTCTTCCTTTATGGTGTTAAACTGACTTTGCAGGCGGTCAGTGGGAAAACCATGTCTAACTCGTTTTTCTGGTGCTGGTAACTTTAGGTGACACTGAATTGAGTTTTCTTATGGAGAAAACCCGTTCTTATTATGGCATTTCATAAACAAATCTGTGCTTATGCAGCCACCAACAGTTTGAATAAAAATACAGTAAATTCTTCATTAGATGTTTCCAAGGGAAATACTATTTTCATGCTTTTCTGCTGGCTTTGGAAATTTGTGCTGTTAAAAAAAATAAAAATAAAAAAAAGGAAAGTTGATGCATTTAGTTCTGAAGTTCTACATTTGAAGTTTGGTATGTAGGCCAGATACTCTGCAGTGCTGGCAACTGAAGACTGAAGGAATTCAGCAGACGTGTTGAGCTTCAGTGTTGAGTTAAAGCTGTGAATTAAAAATCAGATGCTTATATAAATACTTGGAGATAGTCTAATTAATCTACTTAACATGCGGACTGTAAATTCTTTGGAGAGGCACTTTTTTTTGATCACGCATTATTATTTGAAGTACTAAAAATAACTGTCTTCTGGACAGCCCCTGCAGCAGTGCTGTCCGCACTGGTATTTCTCTGTCTTTTAAACCCTTTTTGTGAGTAGTTCAGGGCACTGACACGGCTTTTTGGAAGGATTCTTTTCCCTCCCTGTCACACTTAGATCTGTCTAGACTTTTGCTTGCTTTCTGAATCTTGCATAAAGACAATCCTCTAGAAGACTACTTCTTTTGCTTGTGTGCTCAGGCTGGGGAAAGTTGTGTGTGTATATATATGTCACTAATCATTAAACTTCTGGAAAATGTTGTAAACGGCATCTGCTTGGCTTAAGTGTTTAAACTATTGACTAGAAGTTTTGTGTACTTGTAGAATAGTTTTTTAAAGAACAGATTTTTTCAGAATATATATTAAAATTTGAAAATGTTTAGAATGCTATGTAGTGTGTTGAGAATATCAACACTTGACACTTGCTATCCCCCCAGATGGGTACAAGCTTATCTGGTCAGGCAGAACAGTGGATAAGTACCTCATATCTCTTCAGAATGTATTACTTATATATTGGGTTGCTAGTTGCTGTTTACTTATTAAGGTAAGACACTGTGTGGGAATGAAGTGCCTTTGGTTTGCAACCCACTGTAAAATTGCTCTTAATGAATCACTGAGGTGAAAGACGTTTGCAGAGCTAGTAAAGCAGTTATGTTCAGAGAATGATAAAAAGGTAGCCAAGAAGGATTGCTTTTGTCTTGGTTTTCTGCCTTAGCTTAAAAGGCTTTCTGTTTTCATTCAACTAAAAGGTGGCTAGATCACTTAATCCACACAACTAGAACCGGGTCTTAGGCAAAACTGTCATCTTATCCTGGTTTTATTGAGCATGTTACTGATGAGGAGTAAGTCTGTGTTATGTGTATCAGTTTTCTGCTCAAGAATTCCATTTCAGTTCAGACTTCCCTCCTTGAGCTCAGTATTCAAGATAGCAGAGTGGTTTATTGCTCTTTTCCTAGAAATCAGAGCTGCAGCCTATCTTTGCCTGTAGTTTTGGTCAGTCTCCAGAAAATGGAAAGTCGTGACATTCTCTGAGAAGCAGCAGCTTAGTGGGATCATCCTTAACTTGTTTGTAAACAGTCTCTATATTGGCAATAGTTAAATTTTGAGGGCTTGTCAGGACTATGTTGAAACTTTAATGCACAACTTTGCTTCTTTTTTTTTCTTTTTTTTTTTAAGTCTTTGTGAAACTATACTTAGTGGCAAGTACATTCATATTAAACATCTAGAAGAAACAACATGTTTATCAGCTTTTACAGGTTCTGGATATAATGATGGCCAGACAGCTTTGGATGATGGTTTGTTCTCAGCCTTGCTTTTTTAGTAGCACTACAGACACTAGGACATCAGGGTTTTTTTGGAACTGCCTAGCATTTGTGGCAGATAATGGTTGACTTCCATGTTTCAGAGGTGTTGACAATACACCGTTTTCGTGTGTGTTCTTATAAGTGTGTCTGAAAAGCTTCTGGTTATAATTGTTTGGGGTTTTTTTGAGGAAATTCTTTTCAGTGACAAGTAAGTATGTAGAATTTTGACATATGGGCATCACACGGGAGTGTACATAGTGTCCATTAAGTAATCTTGATAGGTATATAAAAGCTCTCTGAAGGTTTTTGCAGCCATGGTTTAATCTCTGGCTGAAGATATGTAGCCACATCAAATCAATCCATAATTGATCTTTTTTTGATGCTTGCCCCACAATGCTGTCAAAGAACAATCTTTTCTTACGTCATCAGTTGGCCATAAGCTTCTCATCTGTCTAGATGTATGGTGAGGTGAGTTTGCTTAGGGTTGTGCCTCTATTACAGATTTACAGTAGTGTAAGTATATGAAGTTTATCAGTTGCAGTATACCTAACTCTCAGCAGCAGCATGGACTACTGTATGCCTACTAGTTTTTGAGGTAGGTTGCTGTAAGGAACAGTTAACTATGATGCCTGTCTCCAAGATGTGTGGTAGACTATCCTAAAAAGATTATTAAAGCTCAAAGATTGAGTATTTGACTGAAAATTTTTGTTTCCAGGGCAAAGTGAAGCTTTTTTGCATAAATGATGTTGAATTCAAACAACTGCTCTGAGTGGTTAGTGTAACACGAAGTAAAGAATACTTAAGAGCACCTTTCTTTGCTCTGAAAGTGCAAGACACGCTTTTCACCCCTTGGGCTTCTGAAGTGCTGGGGAACAGGCAGGGTTACAGTAGGTTATAATCACTCCCTCCTGTAAAAACAATTTGGAAGAATAGGTGGTGTTTATTGCATAATCGTTTAACATTATGATAAAGATTGTGTAGTAGCCTTGATAAAGGTTGTGTAGTAGCCTCTATAAAGACTTATACTGAGAGGAGCAGACAGAATCAGTTGACAGAGGTAGAAGTAGAAAACTGGTGGATTATTACTATGTGTAAGATAGTTTCATGATACAAAAAAAAATTGCATTAAGTGGGGAAAAAAAAATCAAGTTCTAAGCCATTACCTTATTGTAACAGTAAAATTTTATTGTAAAAGTAAAGCTTTATGCTGTGACTTCTGCACATACTGTTAACAAAATTTATCATGTTAGTAAAACTAAGGGTTGAGTAGTATTCTTCAATAATGAATATGGTCTCTTTCATGAGTAAATATTCAAAGGGTGATGTCAGAGTTTCAGCAAAATGAGTGAAGTATATCTGAGTTCCTAAAACATGTAACACTTTCTTTAGCTCTTTCAAGGAACTTAGACTTTATTAAGGAATTTACTTTTTACAGTCTTCATGGTTTTAAAAAAGTCTTATGTTGCACTGTGAGGCTTGGTATGAAATATACTTAACTTTTTTTTTTACTCTCAATTTGAATGTTCTGAAAATACTTTTCTGAAAATCTATTCTGAATTATTGGCTGATGCAGTTTGACAGACTTGGCTGTCTGCTACTGGAAGAAGAGTTATTTTTCTTCAATGATTTTTTTTTTTTAAAGGACTTAAAATTCATGCTTCTTATTTGAGAATCTATTTTAAGAAAGCAACTTGAGTGTGTAACTTTTTTTTTCAGTTCCTCAAATGTTAGCAATGATGGTTGACTTGGAAGAAGATGAAGATTGGGCAAATGCAGATGAACTTGAAGATGATGATTTTGACAGGTAATTGTGAAACTAGTTGTTTTAATACATTATCAAGACTGTGTGGCTAAAGGATGATTTTAAGTGCAGGATGCAAATGACTGCAGTGTATTACTTTTTCTTTGCTCAGATCTTCTAATTTTGTTCCTTTGATTATGAGCAGTATATATGCCTGTTCTCAGACAGTTTGTATGTAGGTTATTTAGGTACCGTTCAGCAACGAAGTAAATTCTTTCGGTATTCATGTATTGCTGTAATTTACTTCTACAAGTTGCATGTCTCCTTGTCTGCTGTTCTGCATTGGTTTAACTTTTCAAACTTTTGTTTCTTCTGTCATTTATGTTACTCAGTTCAGAAGTCAGTGCTTCCTAACCCTTTAAATTGAGGGTTTACCCTGAAATTACCTGGAACTGAAGCTGAAGGCTACTGACCTGTTTAATCATCTATAACCAATCTCTTTATATTTTTCTGTATCTATGCCATTGAAAAGGTGGTGTTAAAGAAAAAAGCTGCCTACCTTTGAAAGGACGTGAGAATGCATGGTGGAATTCCTTGCTGGATTTCATCTAGCTCAAAAATACTACGATTTTACTATTTTAAATCCCTTGGTATGGTTAGCTTATCCTGTTGTGTCTTAGGTGAGAAAGATCTACTAAGGTTGTCCAGTCTTTGATTTGCTTATTCCTGCATGCTTTGTAGCTTGCTCCAGCTTTTCACTAGAATGACAGTGGTTTGTCTACAGCATCCTATTGCATCTGCTCCTGTCCAAATACAGTTAGAGTGAAGGAGAAGACAGCAGGAATGTGTGTAGGCAATAACTATCTCCACACTTCTGTAAAGACACAGATGTTCATTTACCAGTCTAGGCGCCTTTTTGCCACATCTGGCATCTCCTTCAAGACTCAGATGTAATTAGTGTTTTGAAACAATTTGTCACAGAACACTTTGAGGTCTTCATAGGAAGATAGGCAGTAGAAGAGATGTTGATTTACTACTGAACTTTATAGGGACTTCTGCTAGATATCAGCCATGCAAAGACACTTGCAAAACAGGTGTATAGGAATTTATGGAAGAATCTGTATAATCTGTGCTTGACTTGGAATACTTTTTTTTTTTTGTTCCCTTTGATTATGGAGTTAAAAGTAAGCTGTCGTTTCTTCCCCCTCTGACATGGTAGGCCAGACCCTTTTAACCTGTTTTCTCTCCTCAACCTGAAAATTTTGCCATACAGGTAGAACTGTCAGACCCCACTTCATTCAGGTTTGTCAAGTATTTCAATCTTTTCATTTAGGTAAATTTCAAGGAGAAATAGAATATTTAAGTTCAAATCCTCATCAAGCCTTTCAGACTGTCAGAGTTTATTTAGATGGCCTGTTTTAGGCAGCTAAGTACCCTGAATTATCTCCTTGAGGCATGCCAGTTTCTCTTTATTGTCAGCAGAGTAACTCTGTTGTTCTAGACATGTTAGCTGCCTATGGATATCAGAGTGAAAATTTTCCTTTTTTGTTACAAGTTGTGAGTAGAGGAGCAAAGATCAGAAAACAAGTTACGCTTGGCAACCTCAGCCCAAAAGAGAAGGGTAGCTCCTTTGGTCCTCCAAGTAATAGGAGAGCTTGGGTCTTAGACACAAAATACTGAACATCAGCTAGTCTCTGGTTATTGCATGTGGTGGTACTTTTTCTTTTAGCAGGTTCACTCGTGTTAGTATGCGTTTCCAACCCCTGAAGTTCACCTTTGTGGAGCTGTTGATTAGCTGTCGTGCATGCTAACCTCCTCTGGTGCTTGAGTCTTTACAGCTATGTAAGATTACTGGATTTTCTGTGCAGTCCAAGAAACAGGCTAATGACCATCAGGCTGGAACCTAGTTAGGGTGTGTTCAGATCTGACTAAGGGGGATGTGAGTCAACATTCACAAAAGCATGAGGGAACATTTTAGCATTTCCAGTTTTTTGTTGCTCTGACTTCATAAAGCAGTGAAATTCTAAAGGAGGAAAAGGTTAATCCAACTTCCTCTTTCCCTGGCAAAATCCTTGCAAACATTGCAGGGAGGTGTGCAGTCATTTTTCTGAGATACAGTATCCGTATTTTCTCAAACTGAATGTGTGAATAAATGGTGGAAGGAAAGAGCTGGAGGAATGTTATTTCAGATGAAAGTTACCATTAACTTCAGCGAGCTTGCTCCAATCTAAACCTGTGTGCCCATGCTCGTTGTCCTGCTGGTGATGCTTCTGTGTTTGAACATGACTAATCTTAAGAACAAATACAATACTGTCAATATCTTTGTGCAGACACCTTTGTTCACAGCATGTGAGTTTCTAGACTGTTTATGGTTTGTATTGAGGCCTGGTGAGTCAAGAATACTACCTTGAAGACCTCTATTTTAGACCCAGCTGCCTGATACTTCAAAAGGAGGGAGATTTATCCCTTCCTGAAGCATTACTCAGTTTTTCTATCAGCATGGCTGTCTAGGATGGACTGTAATAACCTTGAGTTGTTACAGATCTAGCCATCCCCAGACTGTAACAGTAGTTAGCTGTGTCCTGGAAACATTTTTTTGCGTTTCTGTAGGGAATAATTCTATTGGGTGGAACAAATCACCTTACGCAGGTAATGTTTGGCTATTCTCAGTTCTGGAACTGGCCAGGAGTCACAGTTCTCACCTGGACTGGATGTTTTCTGCCCAAGTTATTGACAGGAGAGCACGCTACTAGAGTACTGGTACTGCAGCCATGCAGGAAAGGTCTCTTACGTCCTAAAGCTTGGATTCTGCTGGTTCACCTGGTTTACAGCAAGTCTAAACTTGTGTGTGTTCTCATGACAAAAAGGTGCTGGCCAGTATTATTGCTTAATCCATTGCAAATTTAGTTTACAGCTTTCTAGGTATGTGTAACTGTTGTAAAATTCAGTCTATACCTTCAGTACAACTAAGGCCCAAGTTTCTCTGGTATGAGACTTATACAATGGGCTACAGAAAATAAACATTTAAGTATTTTTTGACCAAAGTGTCCATGGTGTGTGTGCTTTTAGGATCAGGTATGCTTTATTTACTTAGAGGCTCATGTGTGTTCAGATGGCAAAAGTTTGAAGTCTGGGACTGCAGGAAAGGGCACTTCTGTGCCCTGTTGGACTGTTTGTTTTATTGTAGATATCAAACCATTGATATTTCTGTAACTGATGTTTAGCAATGCAGTTGCTGGTGAGAGTGCGCTGGACAGGATGGCGTGTGGCCTTGGAGGAAAACTTGTTTTACCTATGATTAAAGAACATATTATGCAAATGCTTCAGAATCGTAAGTAACTGCAACTTTTTTTTTTTTTTTAAACCAATTCTTTCCAGAAACTTGGGTACCTCTTAAATCTTCCTGTTTAGCTACTTAATATATTTTATACACTTCCACATTTGATTTCAGGAGCAAAAACTGTAAATGCTGTGAACTTGGAATTTTATACCTTTTCTTAGACTGGGATTTATTAAACTTATGTACAGCACATTACAACTTTTTCCTGAACTATGGGCAGTGGATAGAGGTGTCAGAAACAAAACCAGTACTTTTTAAACTCAGTATGTGAATTAAATATAAGGGACAATTTTTTCTTAGTTTATAATATTCTCTCTAAATCAATATACAGTGACCCAGAGTAGCTTAAGTGTGCCTAAACTGCTACCTATTGTTCTGTAGTTCATTTGGTTTTGTTTCTTCAGAAGTGCTGCATTTAAGTGAAATTTTAATAGATTATTGTTCATGGAGGAAAACTTTTCGTTGTTGTTTTTTTCCTTGTATTTGAGGGACTAATCTGTGGTAGGCTGGCTGTGTTTTGGTGTGCTGATATTAATATTTCTTTCATTAGGAGGTTCCATGTATTCTTATCAGTTGCTTTGTATGCTGCTTTTCCTCTTAAAATACCTGTAATGCTTGCTCAGGCAATCATTCAAAAAATACCGTGCGTTTGCTGCTTACACTTTGATCTCCCTGGAGATCTTCAAAAAACGCATAGATGCGGCGCTCCAGGACATGATCTAGTAGGCATGGTGGTGTTAGGTTGACGGTTGGACTTGATGATCTTAGAGGTCCTTTCCAACCTTAGGGATTCTATGATTCTATGAATTGGCCTATGCTTTGAATCTTTGAAGTAGAAGATAATGTGAAAGTTCTGGGTACTTTTTCTACCTTAATGATTTAAAACTCAGTCCATAAAAAGATTGTCACCATAGTGGATGTGGAATATAGGTACCACCGGCAGAATGTGAACACTTAGAAAGTCTGTTTCAAGTTTTTTGGTAAAGAAAGTTTTGTTTTGGTAAGAGATTAACCTGACTCTTCCCATGCTAATAGCTCAAACCAAATGCTTGGTTTTGTAGTACCCACAGAAGGGTGTGGAGTTCAGTGGCTGTAAGACCTGACCCCTGTGAAGGGAAGAAGTCGTGCAGTTGATGCCTGATGCTTGCTTTCTGCTGGGTCAGAGCTTTCCATTAC
Source organism: Psophia crepitans (assembly GCA_013399095.1). NCBI lineage: Eukaryota > Metazoa > Chordata > Aves > Gruiformes > Psophiidae > Psophia > Psophia crepitans. The sequence continues at coordinate 351,101 of VWZZ01003697.1, read as the reverse complement.
CATTAGCACCCCTTGGAAAAGGGAAATGCAATAGATACTGTTTGGTGCAGAGGCTCTCACTGGTGGGGAGTTGGGGGGAAAGATGAATACATTTAGATTAAAACATCATTGATGCTCTTGGAAATCAAACTTTTCCTTCTCCTACCCCACTGCTTCTCTTTCAAATGTTTATTGAAACAATTCATTAAGATTTTAATTTCTGGATTTGGATCGGGTAGCCAGATGGTCCAAACATGATTGCATTTCATTTTGCAGTATTATTAATTTCAGAGCTGGAATGCATGCTGATAGTAATACAGTGAGAGTAACAAGAGGTGCAGGCTTAACTGGGACCATCTAACGAACTTAAATAGCACCAAAATAAACCGCTTCTTCACTGTACCTTCTGTCAAGATGATATTTTATCTCATTCTGATCAAACAGAAGCTTAAGTGTCAGGATTCCAGTGCTCTGAACTGTGGTGTTCTCTATTCCAGTAATTCAATACATTACCAGCAATAATGAAATCTTGCATTATTTTGGGAAAGAAGTTCTGTTCCAGGCCTTTTTTGTTCTTCTGGTGGTCTTTTCTGTAACCCCCATGGTTTCTTGCACAGAGAAAGATTTTGTAAAAATAAATAACTTCTCGTGTGTTTCCCCGGCCTAAAGGAAGAGGACATGAAAGATCCATTTCAACAATACGCACTCTGGGCATAGGCTAATAGGACTTGGAGGGAAGGAAAGCTTTACATCCCTAAATGAAATGTTGCTGTTCTTAAAGGGTTGAGGAGCCTGCTGAAAATTTTAGTTCAGATTCTTCATTTGTTTTAAATTTAGATAGTGTTTGGTTCACTATAGACCTTTTCCCCTTCCTGACCTAAATAGGAAGGTATAGGCTGTTTTGATATAATGTAATTTTTAAAAAAAAATGTTGTGGGGAGGAAAGAAGTACTGTCTTGATGTTTCCCTGATCAGCGTATTTAATGAAAATGCAGTTCCCAGGTTTTAGTGCCATGTACACACTTGTATTAGCAGTTTAGAATTCTTTTTTCTAGGTCTGGATTTGGGCTGAATTAGATACTCAAATTTTTGTGCATGTCTGGAAGTGTGTATGAGGAAAAGTGAAAAGTATTTAACAAGTCAAGTAGATACATCAATTTCCTTCCCCTTCCCTATTCTTCTTCCTCCTGTCCCATCCTCCCCAAAAAGGTGATTATTCCCTGTGGTGCTTTGTAGTTTCCAAAATGAATAATATATATTTATTTTCTTTTTATGCATCTGTAGCTGACTGGAAATACAGGCATGCTGGCTTGATGGCACTCTCAGCCATTGGAGAAGGTTGTCACCAACAGATGGAGGGAATATTAAATGAGATAGTTAATTTTGTTTTGCTGTTTCTTCAGGATCCTGTGAGTCTAATTTAATTAATTACTTCAAAATGTTTTCATTTCTGCTCTCATGACTACTTGTTAACTGTTTGAGGGAAATACTTTTTCAGCATCCAAGAGTAAGATACGCCGCTTGTAATGCTATCGGACAAATGGCAACTGACTTCGCACCTGGTTTTCAAAAGAAATTTCATGAGAAGGCAAGTAGTAGAATAGTGAAAGAAAAAAAAAAAGGGGTAAAACTATGTTTGAAAACTCGTTTTTTCTGAATAAACACTTCTGTTTCAGGTGATAGCAGCTCTTCTGCAAACCATGGAGGATCAAGGCAACCAGCGTGTTCAAGCCCACGCAGCTGCAGCACTCATAAACTTCACTGAAGATTGTCCCAAGTCACTGCTTATCCCATATTTGGATAACCTAGTGAAGCACCTTCATTCCACTATGGTGATAAAATTACAAGAGGTATAGTGCACTGAACAAATTGCTTGATAGAGGATAACCTGTCACGCGTGCAGAATAGACTTAGCGGAACTACAATGTCTAAAGTAAGCCAGCAGACATATCTGCTGATGTTGTTACAAACTGACAAGAATTAGGATACATGCCAGTGAGTTTTTTACATTTAGCATGCTTTTAAGTAAAAATATGTGCTTTAGAAATATAACACTTTATTCTTCCTCTTTCCAAGTTGATACAGAAAGGCACTAAGCTAGTTTTGGAGCAAGTTGTGACTTCAATTGCATCAGTTGCAGATACAGCAGAGGAGAAGTTTGTTCCCTACTATGACTTATTTATGCCCTCTTTAAAACACATTGTTGAGAATGCTGTTCAGAAGGAATTAAGACTTTTACGAGGAAAGACTATTGAATGTATCAGCCTAATTGGTCTTGCTGTTGGTAAAGAAAAGGTAAGCTTAGATCTTATCTAATAGTCTGAATATATTTTAAAGCACCTTTGTTTTCTGCTGTGTAAACACTGAATTAATACATTCACTTGTTAAACATACAGCTGTGTTGCAAACTTCTGTGTTTGCCTTCATGTTTTAATTTCTGAGGTACATGTCTTGCTGATTAGATTCACAAATGCAGAGGTTTGAAACAGCTTAGGTTATTCTTTTCTTATTGAATAATGTTGAAAACACACATTTTTCTTTCTTTGTTTTTGGGCTTTTTTGCCCAAACCAGGCACCTAATTTAGGCAGTTTCAGAATGGCAGGTATGTAGGTAGAAGGAAACCTAGCATTGTTTTTTGTATATGGATACCTGAAATAGTTTAAATGTGCTCATAATAGAACTTGGGGTGCTTGTTTGTCATGAGGCTTGATGTATTTAGCAGGGGGGGTTGTTGATAGCAAGTTGGTTAAACTATGTAGAAGTGTGAAAAAACAACAGTGAAGAACTAGACAAGAGTCGAAGTGGTGTTCTCATAGCAACTTGTGTTATGTTCTTTAGATTTTTATTTTGTTGAGCAAAGAGAACAGAAAATAACCCTTCAAAGTAAGATATTGTGGTGTGCACAGTACAGAAATACTAATAGCCCCCAAATTACCAGCCCTTTCTTAAGTTCTTGACTTAAAGAGCTACCAGTAAACTTACCGTTAACACAACTAAATTTTAAACAGATTTTAAATGTAACTAATGTTTAATAAATTAGTCTTGGATGACTACTGGGAATGTGGAGAGTGAAAGGAGGATAGATGTAACATTACTAGGACATCTGATGTCCCATTTGATGACCTAAAATATTACTAGTGTGTAATAGCTCATGCTGTCAGCGTTTATCCCAGTTCCATAAAGCAGTAAAAATAATGAGGAGGGTGTCTGGGGAAGTTAGATTTGTCAGTTCATGTTTTGTGAGTATTAGTATGTGTTTATAACATGTTTTATTTCAATAGTTCTCTACTTTGAAGTATATGAATAGAGATACAGCGAAGCATGAGGCATGAATGACTTGGTGATACTTCCAGAAAAAGAAATTGTGTGTTTTGCTTTCATCCACATTCCAATCTTATTTCCCACTTTAGTTTGTGTCTTGATAGCGTGTTGGACCTTAAATGGTCACTTAAATTGTTTGTTGCTAAGTCTCAGAAATGTACCCTTTTAATTTGCCTTTAAAAACATAGTTGCTTCCTATATCTAGTTTATGCAGGATGCATCAGATGTAATGCAGCTGTTACTGAAGACACAAACAGACTTCAGTGATCTAGAAGATGATGATCCACAGGTACGTTAAAACTGTCTTTTCATAGAGTGTAGCTCACTGGTTAGTATTAAAAACAAGTCTTGGTACCTCTGACATTTCTTCCCCCCGTCATGTAATTACACCTTCAGACTAATTGTTCAACATGTCTAATAACAATTGAGATTGGTTGCCCCAAGATGGCCTTACAGTCTTTCACAGAACTGTATTTAGGAAATGAGACTTCCAGGACCTATATTTGCTGAAGAAATGTCAGCATGTGGGTAATCATTCCTTGTCTATTAGTAGCTTTGTTTGTCATTGTATGACCTATTGCCTTGCTGTCACCTTCTTATAAATAGTTCAATGAGACTTGTTAGGCAGCTGTTCTAGTGAGCGGAGAGCTATTTTGACTTGTGCATCTGAAAACAAATACTCCTCTGAAAACACAGTACTGCACTGTGATTTGGTTTGGGGACCGGGGGGAGGCGGGTTGCTGTATTTGCTGTTTTCAGGAATGTCGCTCAGTGGGATCGTTTAAATTCAGGAAATTATTAATTTCAGAAAGAAATTTACTTTTCAAGACAGTCATGATTGCATTACACGAACATCTTATACTGGCACATTTTTACATGTATAGCAACTATGATCAGAGGTAATGTTGCTGCGTTCTTACACATAAAGACTTGGGACAAGTCTGTGGTGGGTTGACCCTGGCTGGAGGCCAGGTGCCCCCCAAAGCTGCTCTGTCACTGTCCTCCTCAGCTGGGCAGGGGGGAGAAGATATATTGAAAGGCTTGTGGGCTGAGATAAGGGCAGTGAGAGATCACTCACCAATTACTGTCATGGGCAAAACAGACTCGACTTGGGGAAAATGAATATATTGTCAATCAAAACTGGAGTAGGATTATAAGAAAACAAAATCTTAAAATACTCCTCCTGACCCCTCCCTTCTTCCTGGGCTCAACTTCACTCCTGGTTTTCTCTCCTGCAGCAGCACAGGGGATGGGCAATGGGGGGTTATGGTCAGTTCATCACACATTGTCTCTGCTGCTCTTTCCTCCTCGGGGGGAGGACTCCTCACACTCTGCCTTTCTCCACGGGGTACAGTCTTCCAGGAACTTCTCCAACATCAGTCCTTCCCACAGGCTGCAGTTCTTCACCAAGTGCTCCCATGGGTCCTTCCCATGGAGTGCAGACCTTCAGGAACAGACTGCTCCAGCGTGGGTCCCCCATAGGGTCACAAGTCCTGCCAGCAAACCTGCTCCAGCCTGGGCTTCTCTCTCCATGGGGCCACAGGTCCTGCCAGGAGCCTGCTCCAGTGTGGGTTTCCCATGGGGTCACAGCCTTCTTCAGTGTCTACCCCTGCTCTGGTGTGGGGTCCTCCATGGACTGCAGGTGGATATCTGCTGCACTATGGACCTCCAGGGGCTGCAGGGGCACAGCCTGCCTCACCATGGTCTGCTGCAGGGGAATCTCTGCTCCAGTGCCTGGAGCACTTCCTCCCTCTCCTGCTTCACTGGTCTTAGTGTCTGCAGAGCTGTTCCTCTCACATCTTCTCCTCTCTTTGGCTGCAATTGCTGTTGTGCAGCAGCTTTTTTTCCCCTTCTTAACAGTGTTACCCCAGAGGCATTACCACCATTGCTGATGGGCTCAGCCTTGGCCAGTGGTAGGTTCATCTTGGAGCTGGCTGGCATTGGCTCTGTCAGACATGAGGGAAGCTTTCAGCAGCTTCTCACAGAAGCCACCCCTGTAGCCCCTCACTACTGAAACCTTGCCATGCAGACCCAATGCAGGGTCTTTTGAAGACTCATTTTTATATGAATTGCATATTAGATGGGTTCTTGTCTTTGATAAGAATTTGTCAGCAGTGCATAAAACTTTAAGAAGCCTTACTGTATGATGTTCTTCCTTTGTGCTTTCCTTTTAAGTATGCATTGAAATAAAATGTGAGACATGAAAATTCTAACTCTTACTCTCTTTCATAGATTTCTTACATGATCTCAGCATGGGCCAGAATGTGTAAAATTCTTGGAAAGGAATTTCAGCAGTACCTTCCGGTTGTCATGGGACCTTTAATGAAGACTGCATCCATTAAACCTGAAGTAGCTCTTTTAGACAGTAGGTTTAAGATCATGTTTTGCTTGAAAAAATACTGAAATAAATTATTTTGTAGCACTTTTAGATTCTTTTTTTCCCCCCTCTCTATAACAGCACAAGATATGGAGAATATGAGTGATGATGATGGTTGGGAATTTGTAAACCTAGGAGATCAGCAAAGTTTTGGAATTAAAACTGCAGGCCTTGAAGAAAAAGCAACTGCATGCCAGATGCTGGTGAGTAATAGGACATATTTGGTGATCTGTGTATTGCTGGGCAATCGAGTTTGAGGCCAGAATCTGGAATGCAAATGTTTATAGTGTCAAATGAAATAGTTCTGTTTAAATTTGAATGAAAGTGTTATGGTTGGATTTCAGACACTTTGTCTGGTTTACTTGACCAAAAATAGTTTCTTTAGTTTGGAGCTTCAATTTTTAGGATGAACAGATAGCTTTCCTTTGGTAGTAAAACTTTTAAGGAATTGGTGATGGCGGAGTAGTTCCTTTTTGCAAATACTGATGTTTCTGAATTTGGTTTAAAAAATACACGCATGTACCAAGAGTGAGAACTCACTCTGCTATCAAGGTTTCTTAAAATACCACAGTGGAGGAGGGTAGGTAGATGGATTATTACATTGTGTTATTTTTAAATAAATTTAAAAACCTCAAACTTGTAGCAATCTCTTAACCATTACATAGTTGGAAAATATTAGTATTTTCCCTTAAAGGTGGAATTTTATTTGTGTTTCAGGTTTGCTATGCAAAAGAGCTAAAAGAAGGATTTGTGGAGTACACAGAGCAAGTTGTAAAGCTGATGGTTCCCTTGTTGAAGTTCTATTTCCATGATGATATCCTATTAATGAATTCTACTGTGAAAATGGAAACTTAGCTTGTCAGAATCGAAGCCATGCTTACTGTTTTCCTAAATGAATTGAAAGTGTTAGTGTTCAAATATTCGGTTACTTTGTAGCAGAAGTTGTTTCTGCAAACATTGTTTTACACACTATTTTAGGCAATGTATCCTACTTTTTCCCCTAGTTTCTTTTTAAATAAGCATGTCTATAATGTTAAAAGCAAACATAGTAGAAAAAGTGATGTTTGTGCCAGCAAAGCGAAAGAGAACTTGATTAGCTCTTCTGTCGTGGCCTGAAACAGGCTTGAAACAACTTTTAAATAGCAAACAGTTTAATTTTCCTATTGACTTAATCTCTGCATCTAATTAGGAAATGAAATGTGCTGCACTGTAAATAAGAAAAAAGTTGATTTCAGATAGAAAGCTAAGAACTTCATTATCGTGGTGCATGCTTAAATTTTCAGCACTTTATGTTGGCCTTGATTGTTCTATTTCCTTAATAATGCAACGTGTTCGAGTGGCAGCGGCAGAGTCGATGCCCCTCCTTCTTGAATGTGCCAGAGTTCGCGGGCCAGAGTACCTCACGCAGATGTGGCACTTCATGTGCGATGCGCTCATCAAAGCCATTGGGACAGAACCAGATTCGGATGTTCTCTCAGAAATAATGCATTCTTTTGCAAAGGTAACTTTCTTCCTTACAAATTTTGTGGCATTACCGGTCATGGGTTTTTACAGTAAGAAAGGACACGTGTCTGATGTTCATGTAAACGGCTGGAAGAAATGCAAAGCTCCCTCTATGTGAATTTTGGTTGGACTATAAATGTTCTTACAGCTTATTGAAAAACTTAGTGGTACTTTTTTTGCAAGAACCAAAATACCAAAGTATTAGCCTAAAATAATGATCAGACCTGCTCATTTTAACTGGAAACCACTGATGTGCGCAAAATGTGCAGTGGTACTATGCCTTACTTGGATAAATTGAGCATTGATTACAGTAACAGTGTTCTATCAGTATTATTTCTGCCAGTCATCCCTTTAAGCAAAGCATATATTAATACTCTCTGGTGTGCCTAGATTTCATTGAGACTGCTCATGTAACTAAAGGTGAAAAGCCGATCGTTTTATTTCACTAGTGCATTGAGGTAATGGGAGATGGGTGCCTTAACAACGAACACTTTGAAGAACTTGGAGGAATATTGAAAGGAAAACTAGAAGAGCACTTTAAAAATCAGGAATTAAGACAGGGTAAGTTAACACGAATTCCTGTTAACACATGATAATGGCTGTTCTTTAAAGCAGAATGCCTAATCATTTCTGACCATGAAAAAATCTTAGTTCATATTTCTTTAATTTGCATATTTATGTAAGGTAGTTGGGCTTTGAAACAACAGAAGCCATGAGTTGTATTTGTAAGCTCTGGGAGGATGAAGACGGCGTCATGTGCAGAAATACTTCAGTTTAATCAAAAGCTGATGGACAAATTTACTTGAAGATAGTGCACGTCTATGGTGTTGTCATTTCTGTTTTTTTTTTATCTGAAGTCTTTGCAGTTTTCTCAAAGCAATGCTAGTTTCTTATTTCTGTGCATTTTTCTTGTCCTTGTGGACAAGCCGGTGTCCTTCGATTTCATACGCTTTTGCATGCTCTTAAACTGAGCTGTCTCGTTATACCTCTTGTTTTTCTGTGAAAGCTCTTTGAAGCTGCCTAAAGACAGAAAATTCCCGTTGCACGTTCAGCTACTGTCTCCTGTTTTCTAAATTTGTTTCTGCATTTTTTCCCTTTCGCAGGCTTCTGATGTACTTGTGGAAATGTAATAGTTAAATATTTGTTTTTTTAATTTAGTGAAAAGGCAAGATGAAGACTACGATGAACAAGTTGAAGAGTCATTACAAGATGAAGTAAGTTGGTTCAGGGAGTTTTTCCACTCATAAAGGACCAGGATGGAAATACATTACACGGATATGCTATGCTACTCAGTTAAAGCACAGTGTTTCCTCAGGATTCTTTCTTCCAGGAAGAATGTTCTGTTACCATGTTCCTTCAAAACTTCCAATAAGAAATGGGTCACACCGTGTGTGTGAATTAGAAAATACAAAAGGTTTTCTTGTTTGGTGTGCTGAAGGAAGAAGTTCATGATATTAGCTCTTCATTTTCCTCATCATCTCAAACAATTCTTAGATGACTTTAAATAGCCTGCTGTCAAATGCTGCAGCAGTGGTAACCTAAGGCCTAGCCCTGATGACTTGCTTTGCACCTTACAACCTAGATGGTTCTCAACCTTGAGCGTACCTCTGACGTGTCAGGTCAGGAGCCTGTCTCAAAAAGAATAGACTTAAAATGGTATGAAAGGAAGGCAGCAGGATGAATAGCTGACATAATGTCTTTGCTTATGAGAGAATACCAACGTGACTACTTATCCAGAAGATACCAAACTGACTGAGTAGATTGAAGTGGAGATGACTGTAGAATAGATGCAGTAGTACTACTAAGTCATTATTGGCATGGAGAGAGTAAGAAAGAATAATATCACGGCTGCTTATAACATACTCAGAAGAACTAAGAACTAGGAAAGTTTTTTGCCAAACAATGCAGGTGTGAAGCTTGGGAAGTTGAATTGTGAAGCTTATTTACATGAGTTTAACCTTCGTGCAGACACCAGAATAGATCTTAACAGATTGTGCACCCGTATGTAAATACTTTCTTAAATAACAGTGCTGTTCTTCAGTTCCCTTTGGGAACACTAGGTCAGCATTCAAAAGGATAGACTTCTGGCACCGACATACTCCTTGGGATCAAAAAAGAACAAAACTCAAGTTCTGAGCCAAGAGCCTTTCCTGATTTTTCTTCCTTTATTTGTAATGTTCACTGTTCATTCTTGTAGACAGTGAGTTAGGCGCTTCCTTATCTTTTTTCCTTATGTTTCAACTCTGTCCTGATCATGAGCGAAAATGCTAGCAAGTAGCAGTTTCAGAAAAACTGAATCCATACTCTGCAACAGAGTTGCAAGGCATTTTCATAAATGCTTTAATTTATATTTGACCTTGCTGATTTTTTTTAAAGATGGCAAAAAAGGCTTGTCTGCATTACACTGAAAGTAGGAGTGGGACCAGAATGTCACTTGCCACAGGGACAGAATTAACTTATGGTAATGAGTAACATTTGGATATACACCTTTGGTCCCAGAATATGTTCGTGTAGGCCTTACCTCAAGGCAGCAGAAATGTCAGTGCAGAAGTCATGAAAGATATTCCAACAGTAGTTTCAGTAAGATATCCAGAGATCCTGATTTGGTAGAGGGGGAAGGCAAGTGTTACGCTCTCCCCCTGAGCGTCTGCTATTAGTTGACAGGCAATGCCAGGCTGGGTGGACCTGGTGGTGTGCTGCAGCAGTTCTCTACCTCTAAATATAAAATATTTATGCATATTGTCCAGAATTATTGCTTGAATTATGCCTTGACAATGCAGAAGTTGACTAACCAGGGAGAGTTTAAATAAATATCCAGTTACGGGAAGCTGCCTGTTACATGGGAAATACTTACTAGTTTCTCACTAGTAGCTGGTTTCTGTTTTCCCTGCCTGTTATAGTATAAACTGATTAAAGGAACCACAGTGAGTACAACAGAATTTGCTTTAAAACAAAGTTAAAAGGTTTTCCCAGTACAAGTGTATCCAGGGAACAATCCTCACTTGCGGATAGAATATGAATTGCTAGCTGAATCTGAGTCAAGGATCTTTACTTTTGGTACGCTAATTGGGCAAGGTGAAAAATAAAGTTAAGCGATAAGATGATTAATGTTCCTTATATTTTTGTCACAGTCTTCTGTCACAAAGGCAGTTGTCCATTTACTTTTCAATAAGAGCTTGTTAAAGTATCTGTAAAGTACAGAAGAGGAAAAAGGCATTCTGTCTTCTGTAAAGGAAATCCATTGAAGCGGTAAATTTGCACAAGACAGTGTTTGTCTTGATAAAATTTTTCTGTCCCCGAAACAAACCTTTAAGTCCTAGGCAACCAAGTACTAGCAATCGACTTATGTTTTTAAGAAGGGTGAAAAGGAGGACCCTGGAAACTACCAAGCAGTCAGTCTCGCTCTGTTCCTGGTATAAGACCATGGAAGCAATGCCTGGAAGCTATGTCAAGGCAAGCTGACGTGGCTTCATAGAGGGCAAATCATGCCTGACTAATCTGGTGGCTTCTATGATGGAGTGACTGTACTGGTGGATTAGGAAGAAAAATTGATGTCATCTGTCTTGACTTCTGTAAGGCCTTTGACACTGTCCCACACAACATCCCTGTCACTAAATTGGAGACATATGGATTTGATGGATACAGTAGTTGGTGGATAAGGAATTAGTTGGATGGCCGCATCCAAAATGTTGCATCCAGTGGCTCAATGTCCTAATGGAGATCAGTAACAAGGGGTGTTACTCAGGGGTCTGTACTGGGACCAGTACTGTTCAGTATCTTTATTAACAATGTAGGTAGTGGGATTGAGCGCACCTCAGCACGTTTGCCGACGACACCAAGCTGTATGGTGTGGTTAACACACTGGAGGGCAGGGATGCCATCCAGAGGGACCTTGACAGTCGGGAGAGGTGGGCCTGTGTGAACTGCATCAAGTTCAACAAGGCCAAGTTTCAGGTCCTGCACGTGGGTGGAGGCAATCTCAAGCACAACTACAGACTGAGTGAAGAATGGATTGAGAGCAGCTCTGAGAAGGACCTGGGGGTGTTGGTGTACAAGAAGCTCATCATGACCCAGCAATGCGTGCTAGCAGCCCAGAAAGCCAACCATGTCCTGGGCTGCATCAAAAATAGCGTGGCCAGCAGGTCGAGAGAGGGGATTCTGCCCCTGTGCTGAGCTCTCATGAGAGAGTACTACCTGGAGTACTGAGTCCATCTCTAAGGTCTCCGGTACAGGAAGGACATGGAGCTGCTGGATTGAGTCCAGAGGAGGGCCATGAAGATGATCAGAGGGCTGGAGCACCTCTCCTGTGAAGACAGGTTGAGAGAGTTGGGGTTGTCCAGCCTGGAGAAGAGAAGGCTCTGGGGAGACCTTACATAGCAGCCTTCCAGTACCTAAAAGGGGACCTACAGAAAAGCTGGAGAGGGGCTGTTTATAAGGGCAGGGAGAGACAGGACAAGGGGTGTAATGGTTTTAAGCTGAAAGACGGTAGGTTTATAGATTGAGCATAAGGAAGAAATTCTGTACAGTGAGGGTGGTGAGGCACTGGAACAGGTTGCCGAGAGAAGCTGTGGAGGCCCCATCCCTGGCAGTGTTCAAGGCCGGGTTGGATGGGGCTTTGGGCAACCTGGTCTAGTGTAGGGTGTCCCTGCCCATGGCAGGGGGGTTGGAACTAGATGGTCTTTGAGGTCCCTTCCAACCCAAACCATTCCATGGTTCTGTGATGAGACCAAGAGTTTAAAAATAGTGGACTTAAGAAGACTGAGTTTAAAACCAAATCATCAAACAACTTTATTCCATTAGTCTAGAGACCTTAGCATTTCATGTGACTTCCACTATTTTAAAAATCATTCGTCTTAATGTGAGTTGTGTCCTTTTCCTATCAGGATGACAGTGACATTTATATTTTGACTAAAGTATCGGACATTTTGCACTCAATATTCAGCAGTTATAAGGAGAAGGTACTGCCGTGGTTTGAAAGGCTACTTCCACTAATTGTCAACCTAATTGTAAGTACTTTGCTTTCTTTTAATTTTTTTTTCTGATGTGTTAATAGGCCTTAGAGAACTTAATAGATAGAATGTAGTAATTACTGTTTTACAAAATTGAGGTGGTCGAAGGTTTATTCTGGATCAAGTATGAAGTTGTTACCCATGCTTTTTGAACAGCTGCACTACTGTGCTACTTCTGATTTCTCTGTTGCAAGACCCTGGATCATTGACACAAACTATGTGGAGGAGTCTCATTTGCCTGGGAGTGTCGGATATTCTGTTAAATGGCTTTCAAGAAGAGGGGCAAAAATGTGTTGCAGACATGTGGGGGAAATTGAGACTGAAATAGGTAACAGACTGTGAAATAGAGGTAAAGGATTTAGCCTGAAATCATTATTTGTTTAATTAGCTTAAATATTTACCTGGATTTTTTGTTTATGGTATTGTTGCAATTATCACTACAGAAAATCAGGGGTTCGTAGGATTAAATTTGATCCAGGGAGATTTTAACAAAAAGACTAGACCACTGTTGCTGTGATTGTTCTGTTGCTATAATCCTTGACTGTAGCACAATTACCAGTTTTAAGGTGGCTTAAACGTTACCTGGTTTTGATGCAGTGTCCACACAGGCCGTGGCCAGACAGGCAGTGGGGGCTCTGCATTTTTGATGATATTGTAGAGCACTGCAGCCCCTCCTCGTTCAAGTACGCCGAGTACTTCCTGAGGCCAATGCTACAGTCAGTGTGTGACAACAGCCCAGAGATCAGGCAAGCAGCTGCCTATGGCGTTGGAGTTATGGCACAGTTCGGTGGGGACAGCTATCGTCCTTTTTGCACAGGTACGTGAAACCACTGATAAAACCACTCCAATGTGTGATTCTGAGGGGCAGGTTTAAAAAAAATTGCTTGCCTTTTGGTTAATGCGGTCTCTTTCCTTTGGCAGCAAAATAGATTGCCAGTGGCAGACTGGTGGTGATGAGTAAAGTACCCAAATTCCTTGGGCTTTTAATAGAATAGAATAGAATCATTAAGGTTGGAAGTGACCTCCAGGATCATCTAGTCCAACCATCCCCCCACCACCTATTACCCACTAAACCACGTCCCTAAGTACCACATCTAACCTTTCCTTAAACACCCTCAGGGATGGTGACTCCACCACCTCCCTGGGCAACCCGTTCCAATGCCCGACCACCCTTTCAGAGAAGAAATTTCTCCTCATCCCCAACCTGAACCTTCCCTGGCGCAACTTGCAGCAGTTCCCCCTTGTCCTGTCACTAGTTATCTGCGAGAAGAGGCCGACCCCCAGCTCGCCACAACTTCCTTTCAGGTAGTTGTAGAGGGCAATAAGGTCTGCCCTGAGCCTCCTCTTCTCCAGACTAAACAAGCCCAGTTCCCTCAGCGGCTCCTCATAAGACCTGTGCTCCAG
>VWZZ01003697.1:313064-337301 GCA_013399095.1 Psophia crepitans | reverse complement strand
CCCCAACTTGGTGTCGTCTGCAAACTTACTGAGGGTGCACTCACTTCCCTCATCCAAATCATCAACAAAGATGTTGAAGAGAATGGGCCCCAGCACCGACCCCTGGGGCACACCACTCACGACCGGTCGCCAGTTGGATTTGACTCCATTCACCACCACTCTCTGGGCCCGGCCATCCAGCCAATTATGAACCCAGCAGAGAGTGTACCTGTCCAGACCATGGGCCGCCAGCTTCTCCAGGAGAATGCTGTGGGAGACCATGTCAAAGGCTTTGCTGAAGTCTAGGTAGACTACATCAACAGCCTTTCCCTCATCCACCAGGCGGGTCACCTGGTCGTAGAAAGAGATGAGGTTGGTCAGGCAGGACTTGCCTTTCACAAACCCATGCTGATGATGTTCTGAACCCATGCTAATGATGTTCTGCTTAGTAGCATTTCTGTGGCAGCACTTGCTGCTTAGCAAACTTGATTTACTTTTTTTTTTTAAAAAAATATGATCTGATACACAAATGTTCATTTCATAAAAAATAGCTTTCTGGTACACACCTGTCTCATAGTTGCTTTTTATTAAGACTAATGTGGTTACATGTTAATGCAAAACCCTTTGGATGTCAGGAAAAGTTATACAAGTGACCTGTATTAAAAGAGTAGCCTAGAATACAACTACTGTGGTGCTCTGCTTTCCTCTAATACAGAAAGAAGCAGCCTGATTTCTGTGACTAAAAAATGAAATGAGTATGATAATGCCTGTCAGAAACACTTTGCTTTCTTTCTATATGTCTCAGATTTCTCTAAAACTTCAAATTCATCTTGAACTGAAAGAAATTGTCTTCTGTCAGTCTTCTTACCAGTCAACAAAGTTAATTTTGTACACTAAATAGCATCCCTTAGAGTGGTTGTTTTCTTTCCTTTTTAAAGAAAATATTTAGTAAACTGTTTCAAGTATGTATTTCACATGAATCTTAAATGAAAGTTTAATTAAATTATACAAGAAAAAAAGAATCATGTGGTAGGGGTAAATTAGGGCTTTAACACAAGTCTTACCTACATCAGTGGACGTAATTTCCACTGTTAATGTAAATGTAACTGTCACATGGTGACAATCAAGATGAGGTGTCTTTAAAATAAACAAACCACCAAACCTCCCAAAAAAACCCCAAAACTCGCACACAAAACAAAAAGAACAGGGGCAAAAACCTTGTAGTGAAACATTAAAACATAAAATTGTCATCTTCCTAAAAGGTTCTTTTTTTGTGAACTTTACTATAATGTTTTTGTGTCGTGTGTTTTGTTTGTTTGGGGTTTTTTTATGTCTCCTCCGAAGACTAGAGGAGTAAAGACTGAGGTCAAGACAGTTCTGATTTTGGAGTTTTGGGGGGGTTTTAGCATATACTGAAAGTCAATTTTGTTTCTCATTTATTAGACTTTACCTTGGCCTACTTAAACTTTAACAGCTTTGATCCTTTTCTTTGTATTTGGACAAATAATCCTTGATGAAACCCAGACACTTGGCTTCTCCTTTAGTTGGATGTATTTTAAATTTCTTTTGCATGGATATGAAAGAACTTAATGATTTATTTTAATAGATGAAGATGTGCTGTGATTAGAAACAAAACAAATCCATGGCATGAGACGCTTTTTTACCCCATAGGCTTTACTGTCTTCTCTGAAAACACCATGTTTGAGAACTTTTATTTATAATTTAATTTCTTTACTGACGAATATGTCGAACTGGCATATTGTTCTATTGCAAGTTTGTAGCAGTATGTGAAGACTTGAGACTATTCAGGAAAAGTAGATGTGTTAACATGAGCATTTTGGGCAATCAATTGAAAAAATACAGGGGAAACTAGTAAAAGAATTAAAAATAGAGTTAGTAAAGAGCAAAGAAATAGAGAAAAGAGAAGTTAATAAAGAAATAAGGTTGAAGGCAAAACTACAGCAAATAGAGTAACTTTTTAAAGGGGATTACAAGGTTACAATTTACGTGACTGTCAACCTTGCTGCTTTTTCTTGAGTTAGTGGAAGAGTATAATCAGCTACTCTCAGTGAACATTGTATTAATCAACTGCGTGTGTTTCATCCAAAGTCGTATCAGTGGCCTCAGCTTTTGGTGATGCAAGATGTCAGAGCAGTCAGCCCTTGGAAAATAAACCTATTATTATTTTTTTAAATAGTCAAAAGGGTTTTTTTCTAGGGATTATCTACCACAACATCTCTGTGAGAATAGATCTGTTTCCTAGATCAGAAGACAACTTGTCTGCTCAACTGTAGGGAGGAGACAATTCTGATTCGTTTTGATGCCCTCCTAATCTTACGGCTGCAAGGACACACGTACCTACAGAGTCATCCATTAGCATTAAGGGCTGTGAGGAAACACAGATGAGATTTAGCTTCAGCAGGCAGGAAAACCTGAGGTATAAAACCCAGACTCAGTTTGCCCGGACATTGTAGACTTATGTGATACAAATTCTGCTTTGCAGAAAAGTCCAGCATCGCTATCCAGCATTCAGTACACAAACTAGTGGGTCTGATGACCAATGTTTATCAGCCCCATAAAAGTATCCTTATCTAGCTTAGGGTTAATCATATTTTTCCATTGCTGCCAAATTCTTCAAAAATCTAATTCAGTGAAGCTAATATAGCAAGTGTCATTGTGTATTCCTTAACTGCAAAGCTGCTACTTACTCATCGACATGAAGTAGTGTGAGATCTCACTTTTCCTCAGTAATTGGAGTTATTTTGAAGTGTGCTTTCTACACAATTCCACAACCTGTTTTCTGTGCTGGTAGAGAATTTCACAGCTTTAGCATTATATTTTTAGCAGAACACAAGGACAGCTGTTCCTGCACATGTGTAGAGTGTGCTGAAGTCTGCATGGACACTATAACTAAAAACAGGTCGTTAATGTTCATCTAGAAGTGTGGATGTGGTTGCTCTTAACCTAGCAAGAAAATTTGGCAATTTTGATTTTTTACAACCTGAACCATGCCAGGTGGATTCACCAGATGAAATTACTTCTATGAGCTTCGCAGAGTGAACCTTTTTAGTGGTAGGAGGTGTGCATGTGTATGTACGTGTATATTTTTATATATGTGTGTGCACAAGCAATAATGTACAGCAGGCACACACTGCAGGCATGCACTACAGGCCAGATTAACGAGAATGTTACTGTATCGGTGCTTTTCATCCATGTTTATGGAACCTGTTAGACCAAAACGGTAATGCTTGTCATCTATGTTTTTACTATAAATTACAATGTCTTGTATAGTGTAGATTGTGTAACTTCAATTGAGAGACACAGGAAGATTTTTATTATTTTTTTTAATAAACTTACAAAGCAAATCCAAACTTTTGCCGTAGCTGTTCTCTTGTCTTTCCTTGCATAGCTTTATCTATCTGGTTTTCATATGATGTTTATTGAGCAGGGAATCACCTGGAAGTAGTGGGACTTTGGGATGACTGGGTTTGGGTGCTTGGTTCAGAAAAAAAAAATATCCCGTTTTTAATACGTGCAGTAGTCTCATGTAGAATTTGTGATGTTAATAAAATATAACTTGATTGTCCATTAAACTTAATTCTTGTGTTGTTTAACAATTAGAGGCGCTTCCATTGCTGGTGAGAGTCATTCAGTCACCAGATGCCAAAACCAAAGAGAATGTCAATGCAACAGAGAACTGCATTTCAGCTGTAGGAAAGATAATGAAGTTCAAGCCTGACTGTGTAAATGTTGAAGAAGTCCTGCCACACTGGTTATCATGGCTTCCGCTTCATGAAGATAAAGAAGAAGCTGTTCACACTTTTAATTATCTGTGTGACTTAATTGAGAGGTAAGGCAAAGTCTTGGCATCAATGCAGAAAGTAAGCTTGTTTGCAGGTTCTTTCCTTGTATTCATTTTCCAAAACAGAGAAACTGCTAGGTTAGTCGGCATATGCTTTAGAGAAGATAATTTGGCATGTCAGAACTGAGCCTTCCATGATGTTACTGCTGTTTGTTTTTTTTTTAAACAGTCAGTGTTCTCATCCAAACTAATGACTGTATGGCTTGAAAAAAATCCTGGGTGCTTTATATGCACATGATGGGAAAGGATCAGTTGGGAACTTCTAGAGAAAATTTCAGGAAAATTTCTGATACTCTGCTTACTTATCAGCTTTAATAACTGATCAGGTCTTTTTACTTAAAAGCAGCATGCATGCCCTGGCAGCCTTCTTTTCATAACCTTTTAAAGTAGCTTTGCACCTCTTTGCTTTCTAAAAGCTTGAGTATCAACAAAACAAAGTATGAAGTAGAGAAATAATACAGATAAATTCATGGTACAGTGCTCTCCCTTAATAAATTTGTAATAACAACGCTGTTATTATTGAAAGCACCTTGTGCCACAGCTTGTTCTTTAGATTTGTGTTCCCTCCCATAGGTCAATGGAGAAAAAAAGTAAAACTCTACTAATGTGGGTGCAAGTTGCACCTCATAATTGAGTGGAAGAATGTCAGCTTCTGAAACATTATGTAGTAGCTGTGTTGTGGCTGACCCTGTATTGTATCTTAGTAGAAAAACAGAAAGGAAATAACTTGGATTTCCTACAGTCTTTTCTACTATATGAAAACATTATATCTCTTAGAGCTTTATTAAGACAAGGTCTCAAAATGGGTGGTGGCAACTGAGATCCCTAGACTGATAAGAGGACAGCTGTGTAGAGACCCCATGATCACGCTGACACGTACCCATATACATGTGTGTACAGAAATGGGGAACTGTGGTACTAGCACACTTTTGTGCCCAGCTCCGTGCTGGTGGCTCAGCCTTGCTGTGTGCTTCTCTGGAGCTCTGTCAGTCCTACACTGGCAGCCTCTGTGTTCCAGCAGTGGTAGCTGGCAGGGCTGGAAGTAGATCATGTTTTCCACCGATCCCCGAGTGCCAGTACTCCACTACTCCAACACTTGGCTGGGAAAGAGGGAGCAGAACTGCTTACTTGCTGTGTCAGTGAGTGCTGGCGAGTGCTGAAGTCACTGGTGCTCCTGACGCCAGTAGCACAGCCTCCTCCCCCTTGCAGCGCTGAGAGAGAGAGGGAGAAACGAGCCCTTCCAGGCAGGGTATTTCTGTCACACTATTTACAGTTCTG
This sequence comes from Psophia crepitans, assembly GCA_013399095.1. Lineage (NCBI taxonomy): Eukaryota > Metazoa > Chordata > Aves > Gruiformes > Psophiidae > Psophia > Psophia crepitans. The sequence continues at coordinate 332,182 of VWZZ01003697.1, read as the reverse complement.
TCTGCGTGGAACTCAGCCGTTCTGTAAAGTTCAGAACTTCTTCCTGATAAAGTGTAGGCCGATTAAAGAATCGGCTGCTTAAATATTAACAGGAGAGGCAACATTCTGTCTGCAGGCAACAAAGCTATGCATACTTATTCAGCTGAGTGAAACTTGGATGTTAAATAAGCCGCTTTAGAAGAAGATATTTCAAAATCGCTCAACTTACATGTGAAATGCTTGCATTTTTTTTTTAATTAAACACGAACTTATTTGTAATATATATTTTGATTGTAACAGCAACAACCCAGTTGTCCTCGGCCCCAACAACTCCAACCTTCCCAGAATATTTGGTATAATTGCGGATGGTGAAATCCATGAAGCTATTAAACACGAAGATCCATGTACCAAGCGGTTGGCTAATGTTGTTCGCCAAGTGCAGGTAAGTAAGTGCTTGCTTAGGTGTTAAGGGAACATTTAGAATCTACTTTCGGAAGTATCAAACTGTTAAAACAATTCTGAGAGCCTTGTCTCCTTAGAGAATAATGCTTCAGCCAGTGATCTTGGAGATCCTTGGATATTCCTTGAATCACTAATGATAAAACATGGTAACATTTGCACTTGAATAAAGTCTGTCTCTTGATAAACTTCAGAAGCTTAATTAAAAAAAATTGAGATATATGCAGCTAGATGGTTAACATGCTAGCCAGTGTTAGTTGTTTATATGTTGGTTTGGGATTTTTCTAAGCCAGAAATTAAAATCTGGAGAGAAATCTGCCTATCTTTGTATCGGTGAGCTGTACTGCAGGGTTTGTAAGGGTCCCCAGCACCCTGTGGTGACTTACTAGTACTGCAGAGGCTTAGGACGTTTGCTAGAGAATGAGTACAAGCCACAGGTAATTTACTACTGCCCTCTTTAATCCAGTGCATATGTCCTTTTGCCGTAACGAGTACTTATGGTGCTGGATGATGAGGATGTCCAAGTATTGAAGCCGCACCTCTCGACAGTGTTGTAGGTGATAGTGCTCATAGGGCAGATGTGATCCAGGGCCGAACGTTATCAGGAGGATAGACTTGACGTTCGCGGCACCTGTGATACAGTAGCGTGCCTGCCAAGCACAGAGCTTATAGAAACACATAGAGGATTTGGAGCAGCAGCTGCTCATTATTGTCCATTCTACCTGGCATGCTTTGGCAAAACTCAGGTTCAAGAATTTTAGGAATGCTTAATTTTGGAAAGGATTCACTTGTGTGAGTATATCAGCCTGTGAGGTCTAGTATGTCTGGTAGAAAATGAGTTGTTAAAACTCTGAAGGCATAAAAAGAATGAAAACGAGCGAAGTCTCAAAGTGAACATGGTGTAAGTGGCCGCTCTAGATTCTGGCTGACATACAAATCCTTGCTGTTAGTACTTAACGTCTGGGTACAGACCTTTATATTAGGGTACACTAATGCATTTCTTCAGTTTACCTTAAATACTCAAGGTTAGTTGATTATATTTTTTAACAATACAGTGGCACATACATGTATAGATAGTTGTGTATAGCAAAGTCTTGCTTTGGCCAGCAATGGTAGGAACATTAAGATTGAAACAAGACTTCTGTGTTGGTTAAATGATTTCCCTTGAGACTGTGGGGGAAAAGAGTTATTAAAAATAAAATTTGAGCTTACTGTTACCAGTCGTTACCAATCCAAGCTCTCTTCACACATAATACTTTGACTGTAAATGTTTTATACTGTGGTAGGAATTTCAAAGGCTGTGTAGTTGTTAACAGTCTGCCTGCTGCTGCTTCCCAGATTCCAGGAGAAAGATATATTTTTATTTAATGATGTCAGTAAGGTGTTCCACTGCCAGCATATGATATGAGTAAGGTTATGGTCATAGTTGGAATTAAACATCAACTTTTTTCCTCGTCCTATGATATCTCAGGCCAGCACTGTTTCACTGTAGAGTATCAATTTAAATGTGTCAGAACCGCTAGAAGAGCACATCTAATTCTACAGTGTGCCACTGTACATTGAGAGTCTAAAATGCCTAATATGAACTCGAGGGCTTTATTTTCAAATTCTTTCAAAATCTGTGAATCCATTTTTATCTGACTTTTTAAACAGTGTGAGAAAAGGGCATAATAGAATGGAATACCAAATACATATTCTTTTAAATTTACTTCAACTATACTAATATCACAGGAAAACAAGCTAAAGACCTACAGCCAGTCACCTGCAATTTTTTTGCCTATCAGTGTCCTTCAAAAGAAAGCAGGGTGCCAAGTTGCTTCCAGCCTCTATTGATAAGTGAATAAATACTCCCAAGCTTTTTTAATGTTCAGCATTTTGTGGTGCCATTAGAACCAGTCCCTACTGATGGTGACTTTAAAAGCTAATGTCTCAGCCAAGGGCTGTGGTAACAGGTGAGGTATACTGGGGGGAAGGAAAGCGTGGGTTTACATTTACCCAGATAGATGCTGTGTAGGTACTGTTCTCTCTGGGAGGTAATTTACCTTTCCTTTTGCTAAATAGTAGTGCCGTGTGTCGGCAGCAGAATTTTGCACGTACCTGCATAGTGTAGCGTGTCATGCTGTAATCACAGTGCTCCCTTCCTCTGAAGGCGTTACTGGTGCTCCAGTGCCCAAAAGACTCTGGCATTTAGGCACGGTTCCTTTGTGCCTGAACGTTGATCTCTTAACTCCGGAGTAGAACGCAGCGAACGGTTAGGCTAAGGTTAACTTAAGAGAGTCCGTTGTCACTTGACCCCACTTAGTTATAGGGAGTTCCCAGGAGTGTCAAATCAATGACGCTGGTGCTGTTCAACCAGAGCTTGCCTCTGCCAAGCGTTTTTGAGCATCTCTAGTTGAACCTACGTAGGACCGCGTATAACTGAAAGTTTCAGTCTGTTCCCTTTGGCGTATATATCGCAGGAATAAGCCCGGTGAATGTTGAGCTTTGTAGACCTAGGGAAATGTAGCGTGTGCCTTAGAAGCTTGCCAGACTGCATAAAGACAACTTCTCATTTGTTTTCTAGACATCTGGAGGACTGTGGACAGAATGCATATCACAGCTCAATGCAGATCAACAGGCAGCCATACAGGAGCTCCTGAACTCTGCTTGAAGGGCCTTAATTATCATCTGCAAGAAAACTAACTCCAAATAAACGTTTACCCTATTGTTTAGGTTTCTTTTGTTTCTTTTTTGAGTAAAACCAGAACTGTAGTGCGTGTGGGCCATTCTTCTGCAACCTACAGGCAGTGGCACCAGGAAGAAGCATTCTTTCAGAACGGTGTTTAAATCGGTTTCTATCCCACAACATGGAAGAAGTTTCCTGTAAACCCTACAATAGCACTGAAGAGTATTTTTCTAACGGTATAAGCCATCCATACGATGGTGAAAGGGAAACAAGTTGAATCTTCTCATTAGACATAATGAATTAAGAAACAGCTTTAAGACCTTGTATTCAGCAGTAGATGTACGTTATAACAGATAAACGTTTCTCTACATCTAGTGTTAATTGTATTAATTGGAGTGTGAGTCTTTGTAGGGTAGAAAGTGTCCTTCTGCCCAACAAGTTAGTAGATCAAAAGATGAAAAACTGAAGACAAACATCGAGCATGAAGACCTCATTGATCGCACTTTCCGATTCCCAGAACCAACTTGTACAGTGACTCAATGAGGAAAGCTGTTCAGCTTCCAGCCCTTGAATGTGAAGTCTCTTTGGCATGTCTGACAGTATCTCATTCACTCCTCAATAAATGACATTGAAACACAAGAAGCTTGTGTAGAAGTTCAGTGATGTGTGGTTCTTTTCATTTCCTCTTGTGAAAAGATGCAAGTGACAAACTATACAGGTCATGATTTTATATCTGAAACTTTGTATATTGTTGGCTATTACAGATTTTATGCATTGTTGTGTCTTGACTTTTTAACAAATTTTTCACCTGAGTGTGCAGAATGGAAACTTGTCGGCATTCCTTTTATGACAGTAAACTTACATATCTTGACTTAAAAATGTTTTCCAAGTTCAGATGCAATTGCATTTTGTAACTTATAAAATGTAGTGTTGTTCCAGCCGCAGATGCGTAACATGAGGTGGCAGCCAGCGATCCTGTTGTAGCAGCCTGTCTTTTGTTTAAAACAACTGGTTGATAGCCTGATCTGAAGGAATCAAAAAAACTTTTCAGGTCTTTTCGGTACTGCCAGATCAATACATCTTTTACCAGCAAACACACATATAGAGTATCTGGTTTCTAACAAAGGTGAGTGAAGCTTTTGCACTCTCTTACTTTCATAGAATCTCTAAGGTTGGAAAGGACCTCTGAGACCATCAAGTCCAACCGTCACCCTAACACCACCATGCCTACTAGACCATGTCCTGGAGTGCCACATCTACATGTTTTTTGAACGTCTCCAGGGACAGTGATTCAACCACTTCTCTGGGCAGTCTGTTCCAATGCCTCACTACTCTTTCCGTGAAGAAGTTCTTCCTAATATCCAACCTAAAAGATCTTCAAACCTTTGAAGATAGTGTATGCATTGATCTTTAAAAACCTCAGTTGTTTACTGAAGTGTTCTTCAAGGCATTCTCAGTAGTCTCTTAAAACATACAAATCTTTTCAGAGGGAGTAAGTTTTCTTCCCTTATAACAAGAAAAGATAGAACTTGTAATAAATTCCTCTCTTACTAAAGAATAAACTTAGTTTTGCCTTTTAAGTGTTTCAGAAAAAAAACAACACAGAATGATGTGTAGTAACAACTGCCTAGGACCATTATTACCCAAACATTTGTGACACACAATGCCTTAACCCTGTGGGTTGACACTGTTGTTTGTTTAGAAGCAGCTGCAGCAGTGTAACGAAGTACCTACTGCTCCAGTTTCCGCTGTGTTAAACATTCTTAATCTTGTATCTGCAGAAGTTCAAGCAGTCAGTCATACACCTGGAAAATGAACCCTTAAGGATTGGATACCAGTACTGTGAGAGTAGTAGTGCTTATCTCAAGCACTGGTCCTGGCTGCAAAACCTGGGCTTTATCATACCCTTCATCTTTCTTCTTTGTGGTGTCGTCTTTTGTGTGTGTTTTTTTTTTTTTTTAGTATTCTTTATTTTAATTTCCCCTCAGTCTAAAACATTTTAAGTTTTTTTCCCTGCAGTTTGCTTTTTGTACTTTTTCCTCAAAGCTTCAGGCTTAGAATTTTTTCTTTTCCCTTTGGACTCCTTTGGACTCCTTTGGACTACGACTACTTGGAGAAAACGGCTCATTTGGCGTTTCCGTGAAACAGCATCAACTTTGGCTCTCTGTAATGTAAGAGAGCAGCATTTGAGTTGCTCTCCTAATGGACCAACTTTAATCATTATTTTATTCCTTTCAGACCAGATGAAGGAGAATAAATAGAACGAGGAGATGGGGTTGCTCTGTGTGCCAGAGCCAGCATGCAGCGACTCGGTGCAGTTGCTTCTACCTTGCTAACAATCACCCTATCAAAAAAGGGCACCGAGTGAGCCAGGGTGCCAGCCTGATGGTAGGTCTGTTCCAGGGAGTACCTGGAGATCTCTTGCCTGTCCCCACTGACCTTGTCAGGGTTAATCTAAAAGCTTCTGTAGCATATTCTCAATTCATTTAAAGCCGTCTGAATCACTAATTTTAGCTTTTCAGGTTCCTTATTTGATACTTACAAGATCTTTAAGCAGTCGGCCATTCTTGATCTTCCACAAGCACCGAAGTACTGTTGTTGCCCAAAGTATAGGAGAGCAGCAGCTTTATCGGCAGCTATTGAAGAAGTCATCCTTGGGAAAGGAGTGGAAGGATTCTGTGGTACTGATATGGGAAGGGTCATAGTTTTATTTCAATCACTTTTCCTGAGTGTAACTCCATTCAAGCTCGACCATTGTGTTTGATAAGTGATGTACCTACTGTAGCGTGAAAGCACTGCAAACAATCGCAGTGCTCCGCCTTGGCAGAACAAAAGGGTACCGAATCCACCCAAGACAACCAAGCGAATGTGTACCAAGTTGACCTCAGTAACAACAAAATCAACTAGAAAGCTCCCCACGCTTTGGACACTGTTCCAGTATTGTAGTTTCATTACCTTATTTAAGCATATGATAGTAGCTAGCATTTGTGAGCATTGCTTTCTAAAGAAGCTCATCTCTTGAAGCGTGGGTGAGTTCCCAGCTCAACTCTCATCTATTCTTACCCTTCTGAAGGTGAAACGACTTGCTTTTTGTTTGCAGCTCTAGGCTGTTCATGAAACATTCATGCAGGTAAACGTCTAGGCCCCTTTGCCTGGCTTTGTCTACAAGATCTCCCTGAGAATCCTGTGTAAAATCTGTGTAAGGAAGTGACTTGTAGACATCGTGTTCTCAGCACGGGGTTTGTGTACTGCTGCAGCGTTCTGTCACTGCTTTTTCTCTGCAGAGACTTCAAAGTAACGCTGAGTGCAAGGGCAGATGTTCCCCAGCATTGAGCACTTGTTATGCCAAACGTAGTCTGTTGTTCTCTCCACACCTAGATCTTTCAGCCTCAGCTATGGAGTACACGTGTGAGAGTAAGACGTGTTGCACAGACAGGGTTTTTGATGAAATAAAGAATTAAGGAAGGTGAATTTTCTAATGACTCTGTGTATGCATATATGTACTGGATATGCAGCTGCCTGGGCTCTTGAACTGGAGCTTTATTTTTGCCTTGGTGGCATCTATAGGGGTGCACACGTACACTTGAGTCTTCCAAATACAATGAGGGTGGTATTAAACATGATACAAAAGTTGAGTATTTGTCACCCCATACTTTTTCAACTTTTAAGTATTTTTCCTGTGCGCCTTTGGGGGAGCAGTCTTAGCTTTTGCTATTTAATCATTTAGTCCACTCTTATTTTGCTAATTAGCCAATTGTATTTACTTGTATGGGCTTGATGCTCTCTTAAATTCTAAGCAATGCATTTGTTGTCTTCTGAGAAGCTGTGAACAGGATCTAAGCTGTCTGATAGAGGTCCTTTCCCTTTTTTGATGTTCGTGAAGATGTTTGTATTGCTTCAAGAAAGGACAGCTTAACATCCATTGAGACTTCAGTGTAACTGTAACTGTAACAAAGTTGGAGACCAAAGGAAACTACTGTCTGCGTTGGTGCTGATAGATGAGAAATTGTTAGTAGTTCGGGTGGTCCTCAGTAGTTGTACTACAATGCAGCTACTAGGAAACACTTTGATTTTCTGGAATGTATTTTTTCCCAGCTTCTAGAAACCAGTTAAAAAAAAAGCCTTTCTCAAAAAATTAGATAGCCTCCTGCTGCCTCCTCACGTCAGCTCTGAAGGACGGTGCACTAATTCTTGAGGTGTTTCACATTGTCGGGTGATTTACCTGCTGTTTACTCCCCATTCAAAGACGCGATTCAGTAGATGCTTTTATTTCCGGAGGGTGTAAACTACCTCTGTTGATACCCCCTTTTGTTGTCAAATTAGTAAGATTCCTCTCTGATTTATGTTAGCCTTGGACTAATGTACTATTAGCACGCTAACGATTAACAGGTATGACTGAGTTTGTGCCTCTTTGCCACTACTGAATTAATTTTCCTTTTCACAGGAGCCTCATTCAGGAGGCATTACCCACTGCTGTAGCCCTAGAAGCCGTAAATTTGCTTTGCTTTTAGTTCAGGAAAAGGTTTCTACAGCATCTTTTCTGACTCCAGATGTGAGGACTGGAGATCCGTCTCAGGACATGAAAGCTGTGTGTTGTGAATCTCTGAAGGTAAAATGCTAAGCTCAGTAGCAGTGTCGTTGTTCTAGTAGAAATCTAGGTTTTGTCTCTTGAGTTTTAGAACTTTTCTGTATCAGAGTATTTGCTTTTCAAAGGCGGTGCCTTGTTCCTTCAGAGCCCATGAGGCCTAAATGTTTGGTCTTTACGTTTGTTACCTGCTCACAGCTTTTGCTTCTAGAATTAACTCTGATCTTTCTAATTACCTGATAGAGAAGAAACCAAGTAAGCCTCTCAGCTATTCCGAGTCTGTTCAGAAAACCAGCCTGGGAGTGGCAGCCTGGAATGATGGATCTCCGAGTGCTCTTGCAAGGCTGGAGTTAGCATGAAACTCACCTCTTTGGTTTGGAGACAAGGAATGGCAATTTCTGCTCTGGGGAGAGTGTTTCTACAACTTCTGTGAGATCTTTTCTTGTCAGCCTAGTTCAGACCAGTGACATAATTGTCTCCGTATGTTTTCAAGAAGGTAAGGTAGGCCCTAGAATGCTCAAGTCAGTTTTGGTTTTTATTAATTTGCTTTCTCACTCTAGAGGCTGCCCATGACCTCGCTTGGGCTGCAGGGGATTTTTGTGCCTGCTAAACCGTGAAATCAAAATGTCTTTTGAGTTTAGTATTGGTACCACTCTTGGCTTAAGAATAACTTCAGTTAATGTAGCAACAAGATGCACACAAGTATTTGTAGTGGAATATCACTTATTTAGCAATAGATAACGGAAAATTAAGTAAGCAGTGAATGCCTTAAGGGTGTTTCTGGGGGATGTGGTGTCATGTGCTGCTCCTCACAGAGGAGGCTCAGAGCTCTCCTGAGGCACCAGATGAGCAATACCGGTTGCAGAAATGGAATTTTGGACTTTTCTTCCAGAAAAGTGGGAAGGATGCGTGTTGGCAGACGCTCCCCAGGGCACCGTGACCCAGGGGTAAATAGTGAAGTATTCCCGAGTTAGCGGTGACTGACGGGAACTGCGAGTTTAACTTCAGTCAGTTTTGCTCAGAAGGTCATTACTTGTCTCTCGTTTTGCCAGCACCATTACTGCTGCTTGCCTGGGATGGCCAGTGTCTTCTGAGGGTGGGGAAGGAGAAATAAGAGAAAGGGGGTATTTTTTCAACTTACTATTTCCGCATTACATGTGTGACTGCTTTTTTCCTAAGTAGCAACAGAAGGTTGTGTTTTAAATGTATCTCAAGTATGGTTTTTCATGTCATATGTGCTGTTAACAAAACATTATTCATTAATAACTGCATGGTCCTATCTTGAGGTGGTAGGATTTGATGTAAATTAATTAAAAGGTTTAATGTCCAGTTCATGTATTATCTTAAAAACTACTGCTAATTTTCCAACCAAAACCTCAAGTATTGGATTCAGACCTGCGAAAAACATGATCGTAACACAGTATCTTGAACTGGGGAAGTTAACCTTGCTGGGATTACTTGAAGTAAAATTGTGCAACGTCACCATTTTTAAATATCTGAGAATAAAATACCAAGCAACTCTTTTACTCCAGAGTTTTGTCTGTTTAGGAGTTGGCGTTCCAGGGGAGTGGGGAGGAGGAACAGACACCAGAAAAACCCAAACAAACCCAAACCCCAAAATAACCACCCTAAAAAATACCTAAAGCCCAAGACCACCAAACCCCCCCAAACTGTTAAAATGAGGCCTTCCCAGCAGTGAGCTTGACGTGTGTGGATACAGTGGTTTTGTTTCACCGGTTCTGTGCTCCAGCTAAAGTTTCTTGTGGCCAGTAGGTGGAGACGATACAATTGAATATTTGAAGGCTGTGCACTCGTACCAGGGAAGTTTGCTACTTTACAGTCCATCGGTTTTGAGGAAGGTGTTTCTTATAGGACCATTTTATAGGTAGACTGTTAAACCGTAACTTCTGTTCACTACAAACTTGTGCACAGAGCAAGTAGTTTGTTGAGAACAGCCTACTGCAACTCTAGAGAAAGCAAACAAAGAGAAAGGAGTGTTAAATCAATGCAGGTTTAACCAGGTCTTCTCCCTATCCCTCTTTCTCCCATCACTAAGCAGTCCGAATGAAGTACATGTCCATAAATAAATGTCTCAGACGAGGGAGCCACAGCAACTTTCTCCTTGCCGCTAGGAAGGCAAACTGTCTTTGGTTTGGAACCTACCACCTCTCCTCATCCGTAGGGTAAGGAGGAAATGAGTTTCATTTGGGGTTGCCTGTCAGGCTCTGGGAGCAGAGTGAAAAGGAACAGCAGCTGTGTGGATGAGCTCCCGAGGCTCCGTACCAACATCAAAAACTGGGTTCCTGTCTTTAAAATGAGTAAAAGCTTAAAGACATTGCCAGAGGTGGCAGAGTGTGATAAGAAAATGTATTTCGAGTGGAAATTTAAAAAGGAATAACTGAGGAAAAACGGATATGAAATTGAGAAGGTGGGGTCTTCCTTTGCCTTATTGCTATTAAACAAAATTTTGCCACATGGTATTTATTACCCTTGGGAATACAAAGCCCCAAAACCCCCAAACAAACTATATTTAAAATGTCCTAGCCCAAACCTCCCAAGTTGATGAGATTGGACTCCTCTCATCACTCCTATGCCCAAGTATAAAACAGAAGTAGTTTCTTGCTGTAACTTCTGTTTTCTAAATAAACATTTAATAATGTTTTACAGGTCCTAACATAAGTGCAGTAGACAATTTTATTCCTGCTCATTTTTCAGACATCTTGTCTGCAGTGTTTGGTTTGCTGGAACCAGAGTCCTTTGCTAGTCCCACAGAAAAGATGGTCTGGTTTCAGTTAGGTTTGTGGGTCTATTTTTCTTCTTTAACACAGCTATCAATGCTTTTCTTTATGGAAAGTGTATTGAAAGTTCAAACAAATTTAAATAACTGAACTCTTTGACACCAAATCACATGGACTTTGTGTCTAAATTGTGAGACATGGACACCTAAATATTTTCTCCCGCCTTTATTCTGAAATACCATCCCTAACCTCAAAACACAAGCTTTTATCAGATCATCTAAAACAGAATCCTAATTTTCCCCAAAATCTGAATTTTCTCTGGTAATACTGCTGTTATGGTGGCAGAAAATAGTTGCTTTAGTTGGAAAAAGGGGTGATGCTCAACGATTTTAAGCTGGTTTTCCTTGTAAGAATTTCTCTTTTTCCTAAGGAGAGAGTTGAGCAGCAGGTGCTGCGGTTGCCACTGCCGTGGCTGTTCCATGCAAAAAACATCTGTGCACCCCTGCCTTGACTTTGCACGCAGTCCTGATGCTGGTGTCAGTAAAGAGAGATAGCGGAACTGGAATGGTTGAGAAAGAGGGGAGAAGTTCAAGAAGTATGCAGTGCAGCCATGTGAGGTGAAACTAAAGAGGTTAGGGCTCTCCAGATTGGAAAAAGGTGACAACGCCAAGGGAAGTAGGACAGATATCTGGAGAGCGGTGAATGTAGGGGAGTAGGTGAGCAGGGAACAGCTCACTGTTTTTCATAGCACAAGATCAAATGCTATCCAAATGAAGTATTAGATGAGGTGTTTAAAATAAGAAATATTTTTTCATGCACTGCAATTAAAGCATGAAACTAATTTCTGATGGATGTGTCTGGAAGGCAAAAAAAGAATCAGATGGATTATTTAAGAGAGGTGTGTGAATGGTTAACAAGCAAGGTGCTCCTGAGGAAACTACTGACACGTAGTCCATAAATCCTCAGCTGTCAGAAGCTGGGAGAGCAGGCTCGGGAAAGGATCACTCTACATTTGCCCCACTTGTATTCTTTCCCTCAGGCTCCCTTACTGTATCTCCTGTTAGACATGCGGTTCTCTGATCAGGCTTCGCGTGGCCATTTGTACACATCCTTCATTGCGGCGCTCCTCTCCTTCCCTGGTTTTGTTTATACAGATCGGAATCTCCGCGCTATGTTTGTGTGGGGCTTTGTGAGATACAGATTCTTCACAGGGGTTGTACAGGATCAACTGGAACAGGAATCACTTCGTATAAAACGTATCTCAGTGCTAATATTCATGTAGACGCTTGCTTTGGGGACAGAGAAGGAAAAAAATGTCTTAGCTTGACGCTGTTAAGCATTACATGGATTCTAAATAAAAGACAAAAGAAATCTATAATCAAATAAAAACATAATAAGATGTTCAGTCCTTTTGTCTCTGCACCGTTTTGAAGGACCTAGTGAATTTTTTCATTTTTCAAATGTGGCAAATCTGAAATGCCAAATTTTAGTAGCTTACACAAAGGATCAAAGTGCAGTAGAAAGCCAGGCACGTGCTGAGACTCTCTGGCTTTCCCTAGTAGAAGATTAAGCCATTTTAATATTCGGGAAGTTTTATGAGAACTGCAGCTCCTTTGTTACTCATCTGCCTCTTCAGGAGGAGAGATTATAGCAGGAAATAGGGATTAAGATTTCCTCCCTAGCGCCAGAGGGAGATACGGCGCAGTACAGGTGTGCAATACCCAGTGCTGTCAACAACTGCAGAGAGACTGTGGCGGGAACAAGCTAAACAGACAGTGGTGAAGCAACTGGAAATAGAAAAGAATGCATTTCAAAATTTAAAGGCATGAGAGGATAGGCATCTTTGCTCTAAAGAACTGGTCAAATTTAGTACAGACTATTATTAAAACTCCTGGTGCTTTAAAACATTTCCTGGGAACTATTCTGGTTAAGCCTGTCCTATTTCAGTACAGTGAATCCAATCCACTTATATATTAAGCTCATGTTCATTTGGAAATCTAATATTTAAAAAATAAGATTATTTATCTTTCTTTTTTTCTTTTGGGTCCTTTTGCAAATAGCAAATGATCACTACAGAATATTAAGATATTTTTAAAGGACAAATATATCCTAAAGACTACTGATAAACCAGAAACAATAGCTTTCTGTGTTTCATTGCCAGAGCAAACAGTGAATCCCACATTTAAAATATTTATAAAGTGGAAAACTACAATAGAAAGACTATGGAACACTATAACACTGAAGGGAATGCAGACATACATGTCATGCAGACCACTAGCTGAGGAAACAGAAAAATGTATTAGTAACAATAGACATAAAGGACTTTTCTCTGTTGAGTGGTAAAATGACCTAATTGGAAGCACTGGCAATGAATTATGAATAAGTATATTAGGTGGAAAAAAACAGGCATGGGAAAAACTCATACCACCTTCACCTGTACCCTGCATCTCAAAAAATTAAGAGACTGTAAATAAAAACTGTTCCCTGTCCATATTCCGGCATCGGAACCTAGGAACCAGGATGGCATTCATCACTCGCACTTAAAACTCCCAGGCAGAGCCCGAGCTGCTGCAGACACAGAAGAGGGTAAATGGGACCTTTGGCAGTGATAAACCAGCTAACACATTTACGCAGGGAAGAGCATGAGCAACAGTTCGGGGTATAAAAAATAATAAGCAGGAAAATAAATGCTTTTGCAGTCTCTAATTATTTGATTATTTGTTTTATTAAATGTAAATTATGCAGGTCTTGCTAAGCTTTTTACAGTGAAATATTTCTGTAAATTATTTAATACCTTTCACTTTCTGAACAGAAAGTTTCACAGATCCCTTTCGAAGAAGAAATTTCATTAACGATATTAAACCCAGATAGGAAATAGATTGTCTTGTTTCTCTGCACTCTGCTACGTTTCTCATATGGGAAGAAGTAAATTATCGCCCTTAGAGGATCTGGCTTGTGGTCTGACATTTAGGAATGGGCTAATTTCAGAGGTGGTATTCTGAAATAGCAAAATCATATGCTGAATTGATGTTTGCTTTGACAGGTTTTACAGTTGGTCCCTCCGACCAGATTTAGATGTTCTAAAAATTAAAACAGAAGAATATGACAATGGAGAAGAAAGTAATTAAGCCACCTGTTGTAACTAGCCATTGTAAAAATAAAATGCTTCTCATCCAGCATGAAGTGAGGAAGGACCCATGGGAGATCCCGAATGCAACAGAGCACTAGATAAGGTTCCCCCACCACCACTTTAAAGTGGGGATTATCCCAGAAGGATTTATTCAGACATGCTGATACGTTCCAGATGTATTCCCTTGCAGAAGGTCACAGCAAAAATACTGGCAAGGGTTGGGGGGAGAGGAGAGCAAAAGGGTTATTATTTTCATGGGAATCTTTAAGTCTGGTAATGCTAAAAGCCATATTTTATGTTCTATATTCTTCTCATTCTTATACTTGCAAGGGGCCTCTTTTCAGTTGCATTTACTCTTGGTGTAAATTTTGGTATAAATTTTAGAACCATATTGGCTGATATCAGTCCAGGTATTTAAACGGTTCTTCATCACAGTGTTACATGGTCTCAAAATAATTTAATAAATTTAGTTACACTGTCCTTCTGGTAAGTATTGGGTTTTCCTTTCCTTTCTTTTCTTTTTTTTTTTTAAACAAACAGTTTGCTCTGTCGAAAATGACAAAAGCACTGGAAGAGAATGAACTGTGGTGCTGGGAGTTCTACGCTAAACTCTGAATTCTAAGGGCACATTTCTATTTCGAACACTGCATTTGGTTTTGTTCTCAAAAGTAGTATTGAAATTAATGTGGTTGGTTGGTTGTTTTCTAAAAGCCACATTCAACAGGGAGATGATGGGCTTCATTCCTGCCCAACGCACTGCATCTTGCATGGCAGGCTCAATGGCACTTGAAGGCGGCAGCTCTTTTTTAACAGTATTTTTGTTACTCAACGTGTGAAATCTTCTGGTATCTGCAAATGTTTTCTCTTTCTGTTATAGTTTCTCTCTCTTCGCCATGACAGAAGAGGTACATTGTTTCTGATGGAAACACTGGCATAGAATACGTATTTTGTCCTGATAGTGTTCTTTTTCCCTTCTTTTGGGAGAAAAGGTGAAAATGGATTGTAGGAGAGGAAAGGATATTTGGTTTGTTTTTTTTTTTTAAAAACCCTCTGTATTTTTCTCGGCTTCTATTTTCTTGAAGGTTCTGATATTTGTAATTTGTTAAATGATGATTTTATAGATAACAATAATAAAAAATATTATTAATGTTTTTATTCACATTGCAGTAGTTGGCAATTCTGTCCATTAATGAATACTTTGGGATCCTCCGTGTCATTTAAAAAATGAGCCTTTTTTTCGCTCCTTGGATTTGCAGAAGGGAAAAAGCAAGCATGAAGCAAGTGTAAGCTGACACAATCTACGTAGTTTTGAGGAGTGTAAATGCATGAATTTCAAGTGAACTTTTTCAGCTCTGAAGCTTCAGGGATGATCCATCTATTAACTCTTGCACTGGTGATGATCTTAGCACAGATAAGCAGCTAACATAACAAACGCATTAATCCTGAAACAGGCAAATACGTTGGACAATAGACGGTAAATATGATGACACGTAACAGAGGTGATGTATTAATACGGCGCTGTATGGTATTAATACTGAGGTTAGGGAGAGAGGCTTGTTCCAACAGCTTGATACGCAAAAGCTCTCTTGATATAAATTCTTAAGGAGCTGGGAAACTTTCGCGTATACCGTTAAAAGGCTCTCTTTTCATTCATGTTATTATACACTTTGAGCAGGCAGTAAACAAAATCCGTTAATCTGCTCTAAGTGCTTAAATGGCTTCCTTTTAATGGCTGAGTATTTCTTTCACATGGAAATCTTGAAGTTTGAGAAATGAAATTGACTCCTCTGCTAACTGGCTAAATATTTGTTTTTTTCTTTTGTCTTTTTCCCTTTGTTTCTTTCCCTTTAAAATGTAAGACATGGTCTACTGCTAGTATTACACACTGTTAGGGAAATTGTTAATTACCACTGCTTCTAGCTGTAGTTCCACGTTGTATTCTGATGTAGAAGCAAGAAAGCCATATTAGTTCAACATTAGTTCAACCTTACCAGAAGAGCTAATGGTATGATAATCTTAACAACTGCTGACTGTAATAATATTTTCAGAAGACATGGATAAAAATATGTTGCAAACAAAAGCCACCAAAATGGCAGGAAGCATGTACGCCACGGAACGTGTAATAAAAATAATGGTGAAATGATCCTGAAAGAACTGGATGGATAATTCTGTCATGCCCTTGCAATGAAAGTAGCAAAAACAGAGGAGTTAACACAAGTTAACATAAAGACATATGAGAGAGCGCCTAAATGTGACTAATCAAATGCTGTAGGTTTGCAAGATTGAGCCCCAAACCACATTTACACAAGTACACGCTGATAAATCTAGCACAAAAGTATTTGCTGAAAGGGTCTTTGAAACAAAATTTCAGGCTCCAGGGAAAACATCTGTGGAATGTTTTATGAAAAAGAATTACTAGGCAAAAGACATAGCTGAAATACATGGATTTCGATTAGGGCAGCATCTTAGCTTCTCACCTTAATCAAACACAGAAAAACATTCGAATTCAACATGTGTTTTAAAGCAGTTTACGAAAGAGGCATAGATATTTTAGGCCAGAAGGACTACTGAAGAATCTAGTCTGACCTTAGTGTACACCAGACCAAAGAACTTAATCCGCATCCTTGGGCTTTGAGTCGAATAATTCAGTTTGACGAAGCACACAGATAGGCAAACAAGTTACCACACGGCAGGTGAAAATGTGAATTTGCAGGTACTCTGCTGTGACTGCCTGCACACATGCATACCTTCTAGAACCTCACAAATACGAGAAAATGTCCATGGAAAAATAACCGCAAATCATCCCTGTAAAAAGTGAAGGCTTTCCAGAGATCCATATTTGCATTCCATCGTAGCTGTTGCTATTTCTTTCCTAACAGGGAAAGAGGCAGAAGGCGCCGAGAGGCAGTCTCTCAAGACGACAGAACCCTTGTAACGTATTTCTCTCCTTCCCTTCCTTTCCCTTGGGTTCTCTCTTATCAGGTAAAGGCAGAAATGAATGATCATGCCAGCTTGGTGTTGCTTAATCTGACATCCAGTTCCAGCTCTTCTTTGTCAGTGGATACAAACAAAGTTTATCTGTTTTCTTTCAGAAACATGAACTAACTAGAATCATTCTTCTAATTTTAGCGACTTCAAAAACAAATGCTGTTTCTCTCAAATTCTCCTTATTCGATGCCCAACAAATTCCACACCTTGTTTGACAGGGAAGAAATATAACCCTATGTACTCCAGGAAACTAATGGCAGAGATGAGTGCGTTTCTTAGCGATCACATCAGAAGAGTGCACATTGCTGCCATGTGTAATTTACAAGAGAGAAATATCTTTTAGAGAAAAAGTGCTGCTTAGCATTGTAGAGAGCGTCAATGGGAGTGGATGGGTGAAAGATGACTTCATGATGGACTAGATAAACGTCAAGAGACAATAAAGAAGTCTTTTTAGATGTAGGTCCCTAGTTGTCCTTGACACCTTCAGAAGAATCAAGGGTTAACTAAACAAACTCAAGCTTGTCCGTGGCTCCTGGAGACATGACCAACATATTACCGTGCTTCAGTAAGTACACCATTTGAGATAGTATTTCACTGTTGCTTTTTGGAGCTCAGTAATAAATGATGGTTGCTGCAGGGCAACCTGTTACTTCTGTTCAGTACTGAGAAATGTTTCAAGGTCACTCAAACTTGGAAGGCATTGTAGATGACCTCACTCATTTGATGTAGATTACAACAATTCTTTTGTTAGGTGTGAATGAGGCATTAGTGATCTGGAAGTGTACATAAAAAGAACCAGGAAATTCCAGATGCTACAATTGACCCTTGCAGTGCTGCTCTTACCCTAACTGCACCTTAAGTAAGAGTTAAAGCTGCTGACAAAGTAAGTATTTGGGAAAATGGAATCTTTTTTATTATGTCAGTGTTTTTAACTATAGTTCATAAGGTCAGGCAGCTGGACTAGATGACTGTTGTAGGCCCCTTCCAGCTGAAACACTCTAGTACTATTCTAATTTAATTCTATTCTAATTCTATTCCACTGTTGTTTTTTTTTTATTTCTATTCCATTCTAATTCTGTTCTGTATTGTCAGAATGAGAACATAATCTTTCTTCTTGATCTACAGAGAGACCATGTGTTTTGTGTGGAAAAAGTCTGAGGGGAAATAACGATAATTACTATTTTATCAAGTATTGACAGCTAAAGGCAATTTCCAGCCTTTCAGTCAGTAACCTATGTACTAAAAGAAATTAAGTTCTTTTGATCTCACAAGGTTGGTTGGCATACGCATTGAGGTATTTGTAGCAAGGTGTTTGTGCACAGAGGCATTGCTGCTGACAGCACAGGACTTTGTCTTTTGGGATGAAGCAAGGCCCAGGCTTAGATGAAAAAATATTTGTAGTGTTCACATATAATTTCTCTTTCATCCAGTGATTAAAAACTAGGGATAGTAGTTGGGCTCCTCAAATGGTCTTTAAATGCTAGGTGCTCAGAAAGGTTACTTCATAAATACACACCTAGTTTTCTACTCCCTCCTGGGTCACTGAGAAGACTGCGAAGACCTGAAGTGTCTCCCCTGCATCACTCATTTGTGTGCACCGCCCAGTCTTCATCCTGAAATAAACATCGGGTAAAAGGCTGGAGAAGGCTCAAGGAGACGCACACGTTAACACTTAGGTTTATACAAATGGATAGTGGTGTTTTAAGACCTGCTGCATGCAGACAGCTATGCTGGTCCTAGGCGTGACAGCCTTTTTGCTCGAGCTCTAAATCTTCTCTGAGGGAACGTACAGGGTCCCTGGAAAAGGTGTCTGGAAAGTTCCTTTCCACTCACTCCACTGGAGTGGAGGCTGTTTTGAGAGACAGCCCTTGAAGCCCAGATTGCTGCTACTTGTTAAATTTTACAGTGCTGCGATGTGTGATTGTCTAACGAGGAAGAAAACCCAGGTTACTAATGAGTAACCATAAATGCAAACACACTACCCATACACCAGTCCTTGGGTTTCTCTGGCACCTCAGGCAAGCACTTGGGAGTACGATGAGTGTGGAGGGGTGCCTCCTGGTAAATCCGGCACTGCTCTGTTCTCCGCCCCTTCTAACAGGAAAAGCTGGGGTATTAACGGGTTTGCACAGAGCCCCTGAGGCAACGTCCTGGTTCCTCCAACGGGCCACCTCGTTTCACAGCCTCAGCTGCCGCCGAGTGAACCAGCTCCCTCTCCAAGGGTAGCAGGGCACGACGTTCCTGCGGGCCCCCCTGCCCCTGAAGGGCCCCTGCGTCGGGTGGTCCCCAAAATCCACAGACAGGGGCAGCGATCGCGTAGGGACCCCGCTCCCCCCTGGCCCGGGGTAGCAGCTGGAAGCGAGAAGGGCAGCCCTGGCGCCCTCACGGCCCCCCCGGCCGCGGGGTGCAGCCTGCTTTAACCCTGCCCTCACGCCGCGGCCACCTGGGCGCCGCCCGGCCCTCCTGGTGCCCGGGAGGAGGAGAAGGAGGGTATCCGCAGGCTGCTCCGGCACCGCGCGGTGGTCGCTGCTCCTCTCCCCCCGACGGGCTGCCCGGGTACCTGCGGCCGGGCGG
>VWZZ01003697.1:286761-307072 GCA_013399095.1 Psophia crepitans | reverse complement strand
AAAATTCTTCTCGGAAAGGGTGGTCGGGCATTGGAACGGGTTGCCCAGGGAGGTGGTGGAGTCACCGTCCCTGGGGGTGTTTAAAGAAAGGTTGGATGTGGTACTTAGGGACGTGGTTTAGTGGGTAATGGGGGGGGGATGGTTGGACTAGACGATCCTTGATGTCTCTTCCAACCTTTATGATTCTATGAAATGGGATTGCTGCCTTTGGGACAAGCTGCGAGGGTACCCAGGTTGTCTCATACAAAACATTGATAGGGAAGAGCATGCATTTCTGTAGGTCAAAAGATGACTTTGACTGGTAGAAAACCTAGCACTGCCTGGCAAAAGTTGGTATCGTTGGCTGCTTCCTTCCCTGGTCTGGGGCTTCTGCTGGCCACTGTCAACCTTTCTGCATCTTTCACTCCTGATTATCGCAGGACCAGTTGTTTGATCGCTGGTCACTAATAATACTGACGACTGCGTCTCCTTAATCAAGGACCCTTATTTTCAGTCCCCTGCACCACAGGCACAGGGCAAGAAGGCATTTGTCGATTTATTCAAATAGCAAATGTAGCACAAAGGGTCTAAGTGCTCAGTAACCTGTGTACACTTAATTGGCTCTTTCTGCTCTGCGTTGTGCATTTTTCTGTTGGTTATGGTCTTTCAGATATTTTTTTGCTGTGCCCGGATTAAGCACCTGAGCTGCAGACATGGTGTGTTCATTTCTTCCATCCCTGAGTGTTATTTTTGGACATGTCCCAGCCTCCATCTCCCCACTGAACAATACCAAAGGTGTTCCGCAGGGACCTTTGCTAGCCCAGCAATGGAGCACCGGCAGGCTGCTCATTAGTCTTTTATGTCTCTCCTTATCAGTTTTACTGTGAAACTCCCTATCGCTTCAGCTGCACATGTTGGAATAATTAGGCTTCCTGTTCAACAGGTTTGTACAGCATTGATTTTGGCCTGGAAGTTCAGGGGAGGGGAAGGTTACTATTAAATTGTATGAAATGGAAAGTATGTCTTTGGTATTTGCCTTTTTCTGTTACCAGGTGGGTTTAAAACAGTCTTACACAAAGAGCGGCGGGACTTCCATGGTACTTAACATGAAAGGTGTCTTCTCTTGTGTTAGTAAATAAGTGCAAATCTTAAAAGTAAACCTCTTTTAGGAGGAAAAGAGAGGATGTGATGCTACCACTATTTGATTGGAACAGGGCTTCCCATCATTCAGAGGCTCTGGGAGCACAGCAGGTATCAGACTGACTTGGAGCGTTTCCCTGGCCACCCTGGTCTTTCTGTGATTATGAGGAGGTAGGATAGAGTGTCTTCCGGGGGTTGAGGAGTGATTTTTCTGTGCTTCCATTCCTCTCTCATTTCTGTAATTATCCTGGAGTTTGCTGCTGCTTCTGGCTTGCCATCACAGTGAAATGAATTTGATTTGTTTTTATTTTGTTAATTCTCTGCAGTCTTATGATTGCAATAACAATGATTACAACTGAGAAGGCTCTGGCCAGCTCTTGCTGTGGTGTATAATAGTAGTGTCTTTTTCAGATTAGGGAAAAGTACAATTTGTTTAGATTGCCCCGCCTGAGGTTATTTTCTCAAACATCAAGGCTAAAAAGGAAGGTAAAGCTCTGGTAGAATAAAAATTTGCAGAAGTTGTTGTGGTTTTTTCTCAGGAGCTTCCTATTTTCCAAGGAGCAGTTAGTATTCAGGCCCTTAACAATATGAAAAATATTAAAGGGAGAACGAGGGAGGGAGCGTTCTGTTGCTGTACCTTTGGGATTAAGGGTCTGTACAACTTCATGTACCAAAGTAGTCTCAGTACGTTATGGAAGTTAAACTTTTTGTGTGTGTGTGAACCTGTACAATTAGCCTCCTTGGAGGTAGTTTTCAGTTTTTTTATTTGAAGACCTCAGCTCTTATCTTATTTTTGTGGAAATTCCTCCTGAAAATCTCTTGTTTAGTGTTGTGTTTGTAACCCCTGAAACCATTCAAGTTTGCCTTTAACATGTTAAACATTCAATATTTTTGTTGCTTTTTAAACACAGCCATCAGTAGGTGCATGTAGGAAGATCAACTGTATGGTTGTGCTGTTGCAACCTGTGTTGTTCATTAGCCATTTTTTACAGCTTATCTGAATTAACTGGTGTAATGTGGAAAAATACAACTGTTTGATGTTGTGGTGCAGAGCTCCATTTTTTCCCCTGTGTCCTTAGAAGTATTGAGTATAATTTTCAGTACTATGAAAAATAAAATACTAGAAACCATGAAAAGAAATATAAAACAAGCAAAAAGGAAAAGATACCTAGAATCTACAGTCAATAAATATTGAACCTGAAGCTAGCAGAAAATATCCTCAAGTGCCTCAATAGCAAATAAATAAAACAAATACAAAACAGATGGCACGATAGTATTGCAGTGGAGAGAAGGGAAAGTGACCCTGCCATTTGAATAGAAAAAACCTTTTAAAAGGCATTCTAAGTGCTGTTCACATCTTCACATTTTGTAACAATGTTTGAATTTTGAGATCAGTCACAAATGGCACAATTTCAAGGATGAAGGATTCGTTTGCCTAAAACGAGTGAGTTAGAAGTGAACTTCTAAGAGAAGACTTTCTAAATAGACCTGTAGAAGAGAAGTTTGGGAATTTTATGGGGCAGGTTTTTCCATCTCAATTTTTCCCCCCCATATTATTTACAATTAAGGCTTGAATGATAATGCTGCCTTTTTGTTTCTGACTCTGTCTATACGTCTGTAAATTGTTGGGCAACTTCAACCATATTAGACAAACAATGAAGCTTAATTAAAAAATAAGTGTTAGATAGAGGAGAGACTCAAATCACTGCAGCTGTTGCTGGAGGTCATCTGTGTTGCCTTTCAGCTGCCAGACGGGCACATGTGTTGGCTGGGCAGCCACATAGGTGCGCTCAAAGCAAATTCAGCCTCATACCTTCTAATTAGCACTGAGTAAATAGGACAGTGTCGAGAGAGGGGTCGGGAAGGCTGGCAGGGCAGGAGCTGCGCAGCAGCTGGCTTTTTGCTGGGCAGGGGCCGAGGGAAGAGTATCAGTTGGGTGGAAACCAGGTTTTGTTAGCTCTCGTGATCATCAGGCATGAGCACGTTTACACAGTGGCTCTTAGTGGGAAGGAAACACACATAGCATTGATGAAGTCTGTCCAGAAAGTGAAATCTTTATCAAAACCCATGACTGCGCTGGCACCAAGTGCATTTCCCACAGTTACCTGGAAGTGCTTCCTGTGGCCATGAAGGAGTGTGCTTGTCTCCAATGAAGTACCAAAGTGATGGTCTAAGAGACAGGATGTCTGCATTGCATTTACCTCCAGTTGTCCAGCTTTTTAAATGCAAATCAAGGACTATTTCAGATTCTGAACCAAGAAATTATCGTCAGGCAATACCTTGAACATGAGCATTTATCTCTTAATTTTGTGTGCAGTGACTGCACTCTAAGGCACTAGAGAAATTGTTGGAGCAGTTTCTAGTTGTAACAGTGATTCAAGGATCATCTGAAGCAATGGACGAGCAAACGACACTTGATGGTAGCTCTCTGCCTGAGAAAACCCAACACGAGGAAGCCGTTACTGTCCCCCTGAATGAAGGGAAAGTACGTGGTAGAGGAGCTAGGGACTAAGAGCCACATGCTACAAGCGTATGACTGAAAAATTAGATCGCCATTGTGATGGAGTAGTGTTGTGTGTACGTGTTTGTACATACAATGAGAAGATGGAGTGCAGAAGCGTTTTCTTTTTCTGGAATCAAGTTGCAGACTTTTCATTTTCCTCAAGAAACCCAAGAATCAAGAAAATTCAAGAAAATTCAGACATGTTTGTGAAAGCATTCAAACTGAATGCAGTGTTGTTCTCAAGTATTTGCCAGGGTTGCTTTGTCTCCCTTAGATATTTTGGTAAAATTTCACTGTGCGGTAGATAAAAATATCAAATTTTCCTTCAAAATTCTTTTCCTTAAAAGTGAGAGTAATGTTTGAAAATACATATGTTATTATTTAAAATACTTTGAGCAGAAAATAGGTGAAGTGATAGGAACAGCTAATATACATAGAATCATAGAATCTCCCGAGCTGGAAGGGACCCATAAGGACCATCGAGTCCAACTCCTGGCTCCACACAGGACCAGCCCCATCAGAGCAGATGACTGAGAGCATCGTCCAGACACTTCTTGAACTCAGCCAAGCTCGGTGCTGTGACCACTTCCCTAGGGAGCCTGTTCCAGTGCCCAACCACCCTCTCAGTGAAGAACCTTTTCCTGATCTCTAACCTAACCCTCCCCTGTCGCAGCTTCATGCCATTCCCTTGGGTTCTATCGCTGGTCACCAGAGGGAGGAGATCAGCTCCTGCCCCTTTGCTCCCCCTCCTGAGGAAGCTGTAGGCTGCCATGAGGTCTCCCCTCAGTCTCCTCTTCTCCAGGCTGAACAAGCCAAGGGACTTCAGCCTCTCATATGTCTTACCCTCTAGACCCTTCACCATCTTTGTTGCCCACAGACATAGAGGAACCTAATTAAAGCTGAAGTAGTTAGCTGTAAGGTGGTGAGCTGTTTGAGTGTGTACCACAATAGATGGATACAAGTAACAGAACTACATTTTCCCTCCCATTGTCACCTAAAGAAGGTAACAGGGAGAGCTCAGTATGCCTCTTCATCTCTGGATTTGGATTCTCTGTAAAATCAGTGTGCTAAGAGGGTGTTTTATAGCTGCAGAATTAGGTGATGTCTGTCCTTTAAGAAAACTCAAAGAATTTTCATTTTAGTGTAAACATAATTCAGTAGAAAAAATACTGAGGAGAGTATATATTCTACTTTTTGGCCTGCTTTTGTTAAACCAAAATGCCGCCTCCAACCTGAACAAAATTCTTTTCACTTAAAAGCACCCTAAGACTGGAACTGAAGCTTGGATGTGTGCGAAAGGAAAAAGGGTAGCTATAAATCTAAAAAATGTCTACAGAAAAATGTAAAATGCTTCTAGAAGTTTTGAAGCCTTGTATCTGCAGCAATTTTGGGCTAACCTCAGAGCAGAATGAATTTTAGAGAATGGCGATCTGAAAACAGTTCCAGCTTGGCAAGGAAAATGTGACTGGGAGACATGGAAGAGAAAATTAATCAGAATAATAGGTCTGGCTCTTGCAAGTATATTGAGCCTAATGAAATTAATATCTGAAAATTAATTATAAAACCAACCTGATAATATGTAAGAAGACCTATAAGGATGTTTGAAAATCTACAGGTAACTCCAGGATTTTTCTGCGGAGGAGTTCCCAGGAGTGGAGTAAGAGTACCTGCTTTTGTTTTTCCACTAAATATTGGATGGCAGTAAGCAACCCCTCTGCACTTGTCTGCGTGTGTTCCCTGTCGCAATCAAGCGACTGTGGCTCAACTTGGAAAAGGTTGAAATGCCTGAGAGCTGGAGTGCACAGTGTCGGCTGGGTAAAAGTTTCTTAAAATCTTTTGGCAGTGTCTGACTTGTGTGAGATAAAATATGCTACAGCAATTTATAATTTGTATGTGGGTCTGTTAACCAACGATTGCGATTATTCTAAACATTAACGTGCTTGTTTATGACAAATTCTGGAATAGCCTATTTTTTATTAGATTTCCAGGCTAACTTTAATTGGAATCTTGTCAGGAGGACAAGCTAGCCTGGTTACTTTTGAATGTGTTTAAGGAAAGTTTCATAACTCCTTCTTTGGTATTCCTCCAGTAAGGCCTGATCCTTCTTTTTCTATGAAGGTTAGAGCTTGAGAGGACAATAAAGACTCAAATCAATTGGAAGTAATTGCAGCTAGATCATCAGCATAGTTTTGTTTAATTTACAGTGTTTATTTAGTGCTCTCCTGTTGAGGAAGTTTAATCAAATTCCTCGTGCTGCGAGGGACTGCAGGGAGGAATAGCAATGATCCAGGTGCTTCTTTTGAGGGCTCTACCTTATGTATGTGTAGTTCTGCATTTGGGAAAGAAAAGTTTTTAATACCTGCTGCAGCAGCTGGAGTGGTTCCTTTGTAACTGGGACACAGGGGCTCCCTTTTGGCTGGGTGGTTTTAGTGATTTAGTGAGGCCAGACTTGTCCCACATCGATGCCCTTAAAGCATCAAGAGAGAGGAGCTCAGCTTTTAAATGAAACTCACACAGCAACACAGGTGAAATGAGTCCTTTGCCTGTTGATGCAGTGAATACAATTGTGTTAATAACATGTCCCTGCTATTTTGGGATAGACAGAACAGGCTTTAGAAGCTCTTGGCTCACTGCGTGTTGTTTGTACTTGTTAAAGTGTGCTGTGTTACAGTGCTCATCTTTGAGGGCTGTGTTGGTGGTGCCTGATGTGATTCTGCACTGCACAGGGCCAGAATCCTTACCCCCCACTTTTAAGAGTGTGTGCTATGTGGTGCAGTTTCATACTGTTCTCTTCAAGGAGTAAGATTTGATGGGGACAGTTGAAAAGCAAGGCTTGACCTTTGAACGCATGGAATGTCACGGGGGATTATCCTTACCCAATATGCAATTAGTTCATATTAGAGGGAGGAACAGTAACCCATTTCTTTGTGCCTGTTTCTTTTGTCTGTCCTTTATTTCCACGTTCTTTCCCCGCTTTGAAATTCCCATACACACATATTCTCGGTGGTTTAGTAGTGTTATGGTTTTTTTCTGATTCACTAATAAGGCTGAATTTCTTTCAGGGTGAAAGAAAACCGTGATGTAAATCGAGGTTCTGTGATTTCTATTTCTGCATGTCATGCGTGCTGCTGTTGGCAGTCCTGGGAAGAACCATTCCTCTGTCTTAGTTTTAACAACAGTGTGTGAGCAAAATAAATCCAACAGTACTGTCGCCATTGCAAGGCTGAGATTAAGAAAATGTATTTAATCACGAGAAATTAGTGAATATATGGCTTTTCTTTTTGAAATAAAGGGCAAAGGGTCTGCAGTCTGAATCATTCCTTTAATGCAGATAGGGTATTACTGATGTTACTTTTATGAGGTTTTCAGGTGGTAAGAATTATTTGTTGTTTTCCAAACCTAACTATATTGATTACTTGCACAGTATTTTCTTCTCTTTCCTTCTTGAATTCTATGAAAGTTTTTATTTCCCAGCCCCCTTTTTAATGCACTTATTACATGGCAGCATTCTGTAGCGTTTATCTGTAATATTTTTATTTATCTTTTCCATTGGTAAGGCAAAGGTGGTGAAAGGACACACTGTTTATGTTTTTGGTAAGCTTACAGACAAAACTGTTGCTGGTATAGAGGCCTGGAACTTGCTAGCTGTTCATTTACATCTTCAGCAAAAGTGTAAGTATGTAAGTTTTGAATAATATTCTTTTTCCATTAGTCCTACAGCTTTCTTAACAGTGAGGAAGGAATGCAAATCTTTGGAGGCTCATCAGGAGTTTTGATGGCCCAATAAAGCTAAAATTTTTTTGGCATGAAGCCTTTAAATGTTGCAACAGATCTTGTATGTGATTGGTATGATTTAGAAGGACTGTAAACCGCAAGCCCAGTATTAGACAGTTATCCTGATGGATTTGTTAGAGGGTTTTTTTCCTTTCTCCCCTGTGGCAGAATACAGTCAGCTAAAGATTTTCTTTGTGATCATCACAAGGTTCAAATTTTAAATGGTCTTTAAATTCTGTACTTCGTCATGTAAGTTCTACACGTACTTTGCTCTGTACTAAGAAACACGTATGGGTTGTGAGGCACCTATCAATTATTAAGAGAATATGACTATTAATGTCTGATTTTTTTTTAATTCACTTATTTTTCCACTATGAGAAATCAATCTTTTTTTTCTTCCCCATGGATTTAGAAGTCAATTTTTTTTTCCTGTCACTTAACTGATTAGGCACCTTGAAGAGTTAAACATGTATCTTATATTCTGTAATGGACAGGACTTTTTATTCTGACTGATAATTACCCTTGATATTACCTGCTTCACTTTTATTCAGTGATTTGTAGGGTGAGGTTCCTGTTGTTTCTATTGCCTGCAGAGCTGTGTTTTCAGTGGTTGACTGAAGGACGAGTTTTAGGTAACTGCAGGCTTTGAGCCAGTGTTTGTAGGAATCTTGGCAATGGTCCTAAATTGTCTTTTGTGTATCTATAATCTGATTCAAGGGTGCTCCCTATAAGGACTGATGTTTTTGTTCAGGCTTCTTTCAGATGTCTTAAATACCACTGCTTCCATTAAAAGAGAGCGAGCAAAAAAAATCTGCTCCATAGTTTATGATCTTACTGTTGGGGATTTTTCCTGCTGGTAAACTGGCCTGTGAAAAACTGCTCTAATTCTTCCTAAACCTTTAAACTTCCTGCTCAACTTGCAGACCACTTCCCTTACATGCTCCTACACTTTATTATGCTGCAAGTGTTTTGTTCCCTTGCTGCTCTGCTGTTCATGCCCTTGGTTACCTGGAAAGCTTGTGTTCTGCTCTGGGTCATCCAGGTCTAGTACAGGGAGCTACCTGCGGGAAAGGGCCCTTCAGGAGGACTCACTGTGCAGGGGTTAGTCTTCATGGCAGTTGGCTTTCCGGAAAGATCTGATCTGTGATTCTGTGATCATGTGTAACCTAGTTACTAGACCAGGAGATCTGTCAGTCTCTCCTTACTTCTGAATTTTAATACTTCTTCTCTAATTGCTATCTTCCATGTTACATAAAATATTCTATACATTCATTTTCTTGAAATGTGTTTACTCATTTTTGTGCTGAGCTAAAGCAGTTTAGTGATTAATAACCTCAAGGTTCCCCTTTGTTACCATATACTTAGTCATTTTAGCTGTGTTAGTAAGGCATGATGACCTATTTTGGTTAGTATGTCTCTGTTTTTAGAGCTGAAGGATGATAGCAGAAGTTTATCTTGGAATTTTTTGGGTATGCTAGAGACAAAAAAGGGGAATAAAATACCAAAAATGTTAGTTAAGCATGGGTTGTGTCCCATAAGATATTAAAAACATCTTAGACTGTGAAAGTTGTTTTAAAAGTTGTCTTTAATAAGAAGTTAATTTATATACTTCTGGTCATTTTAAGACCCTTCAAACAAGCCTGACTTTGCTACAGGAATTCAGTAAGGTGCCACTCTGCCTTATATCCATTAGCAGAGGTTCCCTGCTGCTTGGCAGTATCTATTCCTTACTGACCGAGACAGCCCCTATTTTTTTTGTTTATTTTTTTTTAGATACATGCAACTTTGAAGGCTCCTTACTGAAGAAATCCATTAAGAGAACTGCCTAAAGGATATCTTATTTTTGCAGAACATGCAAAAAGTCAGAGTCACTTTGCAAGCTGAAGGCTGTGGTAACATGCTATTTATTTTCCCTTAAAGCAATATTGTATTTGTTTGTTCTGCTGGTCCTTCATGCTTAGAATTTACTAATTGGCAGGAAAACAGTTTAAAAGGATTGAATAATCATACCCTTTTTTTTTCCCATTATGTTGTCTTCCATTAAAAAAATCCCATTTTTTTCCTTAACTTACAAGATCTAATGACCTCATAGGTAGTTGTTTATTGATTTCCCCATTTTAAGCACTTCAGACACATGAGAACAATGCCATAAGCCTCCCGAATTATTCCCTAACCGACTGCTAATTAGTCCTAGTAGTTGCAAGGCTTGTATCTTGTTGCAGGAAGGGTGAAAATGTCAGGTTCGTGACTCTGTGCCATGAACCCACTGTCCATGTCACTGACAAAGATGTTAAGCAGTGTCGGTCCCAGTACTGACCCCTGAGGAACACCACTCATCACTGATCTCCACTTGGACATCGAGCTGATGACCGCAACTCTTTGAGTGCAACCCTCTGGCCGATTCCTTATCTACTGAGTGGTCCATCCGTCAAATCCATGTCTCTCCAATTTAGAGACAAGGATGTTGTGTGGCAAAGTGTCAAACGCTTTGCACAAGTCCAGGTAGATGACATCAATCGCTTTTCCCTTGTCCACCAACGCTGCAACCCCGTCATAGAAGGCCACCAAATTTGTCAGGCACGGTTTGCCCTTAGTGAAACCATGTTGGCTGTCACCAATCACCTCCTTACTTTTGATGTGCCTGAGCACAGTTTCCGGGAGGACCTGCTCCATGATCTTGCTGGGCACAGAAGTGAGACTGACCGGCCTGTAGTTCCCCGAGTCTTCCTTCTTCCCTTTTTAAAAATGGGGGTTGTGTTTCTCCTTTTCCAGTCAGTGGGAACTTCACCGGACTGCCACGACTTCTCAACTATGATGGAGAGTGGCTTAGGAGCTTCATCTGCCAGTTCCCTCAGAACTCGGTGGACAAAGAAGTATAATTCGCTTAGAGGCTGAACTTTCTCAGGCAGTGATACAGGAAAAACTGTGTAGGCTTGGTAAATGGGGATGAAAGCCAGGATCCATCCAAGGAAACCCAGGAGATTAAGTGAATGATGAAACTGCAGGTTTTGGCCTTGAACACAGCTGAAAACTGAAGGGTAGGATCAGTTTATCCTCTGTCCAAGGGATGCTCCTGCTGACCTTGCAGTGTTGCACAGGCTGAGTAGAATGTGGATTTCTCAAGCATGCCAGAGGTGATCTGGGGAGATCTTTGTGGGAGAAGAGCAGAAGCAGGGCTTGCTAAACACGAGTCTATAGTGTTGCATGTGGCCTTTTTTTCCCCCTCTGTAGTCCCTTACTCCAAAGATTAAGTGTGTTGGTAGCTTTTCAGCATTGTGGTACAGTTACTGACCATAACGAAGTCTACTGCTGTAATCTGCATCAGCAAGTAGAGCTTACCAAAATTATTGCAAGACTAGAAAATAGACTGGTTTGTATTTAGAGTTTATTTTAGCATAGTTAGGACTTCAGATCCTTTGTGGCTTGAACGTTTTATTCTCCATAAGAGTTTCTGTGTGCGTCTGTGCCATTTGCATACGTTGCAGGGATTGCTCATACCTCTTCTGAAGTGTTACCCTAGCTGGTAAAACTTGGAGTTGGTACCACAGTTGTTATCTCCTCTTTGGTACCATTTTATAAGTACTTGGAAAGTTGACATAAGTTACCTCTGTACAGCTTTCTCTTGATTTCTGTAGAAACGTGATTTTTTTCAGGCAGAAATGTTCCAGGTGGAATTTATTGGAGGTGCAGGAGAAAGGAAGGGCTTCCATGCCTCTCTTTTGGTAGGTAAATGGGTTCTTTTCCAACACCTACTACTTCTGTGCAGGATTCCTGAATAATCGTTCCATTGAGATGATCCTTGTCTGCACAGTGAGCCAGAAACTGCATGCATCTTCAAATTCAGCCTGTTGTGGTAGGAAGAAAGAAATGGAGCCATATTTTCACTGCTGTAACCTTGAAAAATGAACCAGATGTAGAAACATGGAAACCATTAAGTTTTCTTTCCAAAGTTGGGGGGAAAATCTCTCTTTCTAGAGTGTTTCAGCATTCTGCATTCATCTCTGGGGCCCCCAACATAAGAAGAATATGGACCTGTAGGAGTGAGTCCAGAGGAGGGCCATGAAGATGATCAGAGGGCTGGAACACCTCCCCTGTGAGTACAGGCTGAGAGAGTTGGGAGAAGGCTCCAGGGAGTCCTTATAGCAGCCTTCCAGTACCTGAAGGTGCCTACAGAAAAGCTGGAGAGGGGCTTTTTACAAGGGCAGGGAGTGATAGAACAAGGGGTAATGGGTTTAAACTAAAAGAGGGGAGATTTAGATTAGATATTAGGAAGAAATTCTGTACTGTGAGGGTGGTGAGGCACTGGAACAGGTTGCCCAGAGAAGCTGTGGAGGCCCCATCCCTGGAAGTATTCAAGGCCAGGTTGGTTGGGGCTTTGGGCAGCCTGGTCTAGTGTAGGGCGTCCCTGCCCATGGCAGAGGATTGGAACTAGATGGTCTTTGAGGTGCCTTCCAACCCAAACCATTCCGTGATTCTAATGGGCTATTTTTGCATAGATGGGAATCTGCTGTAACACAGAATGTTCATTTACGGTCTTACTCTGTGGCCTGGATGAAGCAGTGCACTGGTTCTACAGCTGCTGCACACTGTGTCTCTGCGTGTGCTTCCTTGAAGCCCCATGAAGGTCTTTGGGCTCTGATGGGACGGCCTGGAGGCTGCTGTGTCCTCCCTGTTGTGGCAGCATGACTTCGGAGAGAACAGAAACATGGAGCTGTGAAAGCTCTGAGAAGCTGGCAAAGAAAATTTTTAACTCGGATGTGTTTTTTTTAAACAGTAATGAGAGGTCAGATCCCGAATGCTGGCAGCAGTCTGCTAGTATTTCACCAGGATCTTGAGTAAAATTGTTTCAGTGCGGAAGCAACAACTTGGAAGCATTAACTTAAAACTGATAATGTGAGATGGCTGTAATGTTTAATACAGAGCTTGTGAAGTAGCAGAGCTGTGGACAGTGGGCAGGTTGACACCAGGGTGGATAAAAAATTATGTAACCATACTTTTTAGAAAAGCGTCAAAAGATGTGCCTTTTGTATTGTCACTTATTGTATCCATTGTGCACAATCGTTTAAAATATATAAGACAGCTGAAGGGGAGCTACCCTGTGTGTTTTTGTAGATCTCTATTTAGTGCCTTTACACTGGATCAAGTTCTGCTTTTTACATTTTTCCAAGTGTAAGTACTTTTCATTTTTTGAGAAACCCAAAAGCTTTTGCTTTTTGTATTTGCTTTCAGTTTAGCTGTCAGATGCAGAGGGAATATTTTCTTTTTGAATAAATGCAGGACTGAGAACTCATCTGGGAGCTTGGAAAGTAGGAGAGCTTTTTCTTCTTCCTTTGTCCCTTTTAATCCATGAACAAAATAATCAGATGGGTAAAAATTAGGATTATGTGCATTAAAGCTTGAAGCACACAAAGAACTCGAGGTATCTTACTGAAGGCATGATGCGAATTAGGTGTCTCACAGGCTTTAGTGGGTTTCAGATACCTAATAGAATTTCTTGATATTTCAGTAAATTTGACTATTAGTGACTTATGGTCACCAAATCTTAATCTCTCCATTGTATAATAAATCATTCTGTTTTAAATAGCAGTCCTGTTTGTGGTAAAGTTTTTTCATTTTCTGAGGCATTTTTAGGGTGACTTTTAAGACATCTTAGTGGTTTAAGTTTAGTTCCTTCCAAATGTAGTGCACTGGAAGCCATCGTAAAATTGGCATCTCGGTACAAACAAATCCACTGCCAATTTCTGAGACAAAAGGTGTAAAAGCGTGTACTGGTTTATGCTGGGACAGTTATTTTCTTCACAGGAGCTAGTATGGGGCTGTGGTTTGGATTTGCACTGGAAACAGTGTTGCTAACACAGGGATGTTTTCGTCCCTGCTGAGCAGGGCTTGCACAGAGCCAAGGGCTCTTCTGCTCCTTACCCCCCCCCACCAGCCAGGAGGCTGGGGGTGCACAAGGAGTTGGGAGGGGACACAGCCGGGACAGCTGACCCCAACTGACCAAAGGGATATCCCGTACCGTATGGGGTCACGCTCAGCACATAAAGCTGGGGGAAGAAGAAGGAAGAAGGGGATGTTCGTAATGATGACATTTGTCTTCCCAAGTGACCGTTATGTGTGACGGAGCCCTGCTGTCCTGGGGATGGCTGAACACCCGCCTGCCCATGGGGAGTGGGGAATGAATTCCTTGTCTTGCTCTACTTGCATACGTGGCTTTTGCTTTATCGAACTGTCTGTATCTCAGCCCACGGGTTTTCTCACTTCCACTCTTCTGATTCTCTCTCCCATCCTGTCACGATGGGGGAGTGAGCGAGTGACTTTGTGGAGCTTGCTTGCTGGCTGGGGTTAAACCATGATAAAGCAATAAATGTAAACAAGACCATATATAAACACTTAAAAACATGCGTAAATATTGTGGAACCTGCTGGTTATGGAAAAAGAGGTACCAAAGTAAATGTAAAGACAGTATTTCATTGCAAATGAATCTTTGAGATGTATCAACTAACAGAAATGAACTTCTAGAGGAAAATGAGAAAAGCAATTTTCATGTAAGGTTTTGTGCTTACTTATGTGTTTACTTTCCAGTAATGACTTAAGCCATCTGTTTTGTCTTTCTTTCATTTGGACCATAGCGTTTATCTAAAAATACTTCAAAAATAGTCTTATGCTGGCTTGTTTGTTGGGTTTTCTTTTCCACACTTCCGCAAGTTTCATGTACTAGTAGAGCATGTATTCAGCCATGGAGGTGAGTCAAAAGGAACACAGCCAAGGTGCGGACTACAGCGTAACTTACCTATCTTAAATGTTGAAGTACAGATGCAAAGAACGGTGGAGGTTTTGTTCTTATTTGTGCTTTGCTGAGAAAAAAACCCACAGTTCTTTCCAAGGCTCATGATACTACTGTTACCAGTCCTGGTCCAGGAAGTTAGAATAGAATAAACTATTTTCAGTTGGAAGGGGCCTGCAATGATTGAGTTGTATGAGCCTCAGATATGCTTTCAACGTGCTTGTCTGGGTTTGAGAGATTTGCACCTCATTTTCCCCTGCAGACTACTTTGTGCATGGCTGGTATTGTATTCAGGTGAGATTTCTGTCCCCTACATATGTGAACTTGAATTTCCTGCCATTTCACACACTGGGGGGAGAATGAAATAACCTATGAACAGATCCTCCCAAGCACAATTCCTGGAAACTGTATGCTGTTGTGGGTATGTTTATTTTCTACTTGTCTCCTTGCTGTGATAACCTCAACTTTTTGAGGAAGGGAGCAGACAGTTTATTTAAAAAAAACTGTAATAGCAAAATGTCATTTACATAAGCAGCATCAGATCCCTTCATGCCACTGACCTCTGTTTTAATTTGCAGAGACTTGGGAGACTTTTACTGTGAGTCTGACCAAAGGGTGCCTGGAGTCTAGAGCTATATTACCCTGTAAAGTCACAGAGACTTCTTCAGCAGAGGCAAGGCTGAAAACAAACTCAAAATCCGTCTTGTATGTACCTGAAATTTAAAAGGACTGTAGTTGAACTTTCCTTTTCAGAGTGGTCAGGAGCTCAGTCCAGTCTTCAGGCTCCATTTTTGTTGGTAGTCTAAGGCTTTTTTGCCTCCACGTCTTGGTGAAGTCGGAGGATAAAGAAATGTCCTTGGTGATGTGATGAGGCTTTGCAGTGGTTTCTCTATGCCCTTCTTCTCCCTTCCCCCAGCTGCTCCCCTTGTGGTTACCTCCAAGCCTTAACTTTACATCACTGAGACTTAGTTTTTACTTGGATACTACTTGGTACCAGAAACTGGCTGCTTTGCAGAGATATGTCTACTGACCTCCTTTGGCAGTATGAAAACTTAAGCACTACTTCTCTCTGCAGTTGGATCTAGAAGGGATAGGCAAACTGGTGGCAGTGGTTCCCAGAATACTCATTTTTGATTTATGCATCGTCCCAGACCCTCCCAAAGACAACTGGAATGACAATAGCTTTCCATTTGGGTCAAATGAGGGAGCAGTTAAATACCCTTTTGTTTAGGTGAGACAATAGTCTCAAAGATTTTTTTTTTTTTTTTCCTTAACAATGGTCTTGAGACCAAACACAGTGGCTTGTGCTGAGCAGTGTGAGCACTGCTGGTGGTTGCCTTCATTGTCTGACTCCTTCACTCGGAATGATTGCTGAATAACACAAAGCAGCACATTAAAAAAGCAGGGCTTTTTTATGACAGTGAATGTTGTATTACTGTTACCAAAAGGATTTAGCTGATTTCCCTGGAAAACATTCTTTGCTACAATAGTTCGATTTGCAAATTGAACCTGAATACAGAAGAGGCTTGGTGATTGCAGGGACATCTTGTAGACAAGGTGTCTGGAGCACTTAGCAGTTTAGAGGAGGAAAGTCTACAGGCTGTATATAGAAACAAATGGGGGCAAGGGCAGCAGTACCCCCAAAATACCCCTCCAAGCAGTGGTACATAAAAAACAACTTGTCAAGAATATGTTTTGAAGCAAAGTGTAAACTATTATGGCAAAGTTTCCTGCTGGTGAGGAGGTCTGGCAGAAAGCTCTGAAGCTTGGTGCAGCATTGTTTCCATTCCATTCATAGGGTTTGTTTGAAAAATACCAGGATCATAAGCTGTTGAAATTGGAAACATGAAAGGAATTTCAGGGGCTGAAAAAAACCCAGGACAGACAAATCTATCTTAACATGAACTTCAAAGGGTCTGTAGTACAGAGGAAGCTGTTAAGGCTGATTTTTTTACTATATGCTTAGTATAAAAGGGGAAGAGTTAGTGTTGAAAGCAGAAAAACGTGGAACAAGGTAATGCTGACCTCTGGCCTGAGAGGGGAAAAACCGGCCACCTCTTCCTTTTGTTAAGATAGTTTTCAGTATCTTCTGTTTCAACTGTACAGTTGACCATACTAGTGAGGCCTGGATTTCCTAAATGTGTTATACGTGCCATAAAAATGGCTAGTGGTGGATCCTGTGACTGGTTCTGGGTGTTTATAGGAAAGTACAGGTCAGAACTTCTAATGGTCAATGTCTGTCCAGTTGGACTGGTTGGCTAAAAGTGGCCCCTGAATAATAAATTCCTTGCTATTAAAAGATCTGGAGTCATGTATTCTGCTCTGTTGAAACATT
Source organism: Psophia crepitans (assembly GCA_013399095.1). Lineage (NCBI taxonomy): Eukaryota > Metazoa > Chordata > Aves > Gruiformes > Psophiidae > Psophia > Psophia crepitans. The sequence continues at coordinate 290,557 of VWZZ01003697.1, read as the reverse complement.
CATGGAGACATGTCTCGTTCTGTGTATTTGAAAACAAAGCAACGGTGCTTTTGTTTCAGAAATGGTCTCAGAATTAGTGGGGACTCAGAGGCATGTGAAGAGGAATGAGGTACCAAGAACTGGGCTAAAGCTGTAGTCCAAATACTTCCACAGTTTTGCAGAAGTTGTAGATAAGGCAGAGTGCTGTGGGAACACAGCATTATTGCAAGAGATAGTACAGCAGTTCTGTGAAGTTGATGCTGTGGATGGAGTTGCGCTTTGGTGAGATCAGTGACGCTGTTTTGAAATCACAATGGAAAAGTAGGGGCGAGTCGCTGAATCGGTTATCTTAGTGCTGGTATTGAAATTTGTGAGATAATCACTGAGCTGAGACAAGTAAGCCCAAGAACATGAAAAAATAAGCAGTAACAGACTTGCTGCCATCTGACGAGTGGTGCTAATATCTCGAGGAACAGTTGACCTCTTCACACAGCAGCATAAGGCCCATCAGTGACTGAGCTTTGTTGTTTAACAAGCTGCTCAGATGTATTTCATATCATGCTAAGAGTGATTGTTTGCGTTATCTTTGGTGCAGGGAGGAAAATGTGGGCAACTGTTCGTTGCAGGTCTGTCATCGGAGCCAGTAGGAACCAATTGTGGCTTTATGTGGAGGTTTGTGTGGTCAGCACGGTACAGCTTGGAGGCTGGACAGTGGGTGGAGACAGTGGATGAAGGTGGTCTCCTCCAGCCTCTGTGGCTTTCAGTGATTTGTGCAGAACAGGAAAGCCACCGCCACTATAGAAGTGACAGAGCAGCTGAAGTGGCAGTTGAGCCCAATACGGTGTCAGAACAGATTGGTTTGGTTGTTTTTTTTTGTTCAGGTTTTGTTTTGTTTGGTTTTGGGTTTTTTTGGTGAAACTCGGTGTGCCTGCGTGCAGAGGTGGTGTGTGTGGAAGCAGAGAGAAAATGCATGAGGCAAGAGGTCTTGTTGAGCAGGCTGCTATCTGGAAAAATATTTCAAGTTGGAAGTTTCTGCATGACTGATTCCTACTTCCCAGGGGAAGGATTTTCTCTGGGTTTCAGCTCTATCAGTTTCTCCCAAGAGAAATAACATACCTAAGCTCTAAATATTTTCTAGGTACTTGAGCTAAAATGGGTGATGTTGAGAAATGCAAATTCACTTCTCACTGGAAGCTCTCAGTATTCCTGCAAGGGAACCAAAGTTGGTATAATTTTTAAGGCACTTCAAGCATGTTTCTAACAACAGGTAAGAAATCCAACAGGTTAGCTGCTAGGCACAAAATTTAATTGTATTTATAATGTGGCGGTAAGGCTGTGCAAGTGAGCATATATCTCACCTTATGAGTGGCTGCATAAATTTTAGTGCCTCATAAGTCTCATCAAGTGGCCATTTTTGTGACATCTCCCAGATGCATAGTTTGCCTGCCAGCCGTTTTAGGAGGTTCCTGGGAGGAGAGCTGTGTGAGTGACAGGGGACATGAAGGCAGAACAAGCTGTAATACTGTCTGTAGTGCCTTTCCTTGCCAATCAGCTTCTGAATCCTTGCAGAAGTAGAATGGCCTCTTTCATCTTCCTCATCCCCTTCTGCTACTGCCTTTCAGAAACTGTGCAACTTCTCGAATGACTTTCAAATTCACCAGCACAGCACGACAACTGAGCTCAGCCACCTGAAGTGGGACACAGGAGCTGCTCTTGTATACCTCAGCTCTAACGAGGTTTTCAGTACCAGCACACAAAACAGCAGCAGGTACATCCAATTACAGGTTGGCCACACCTAACCCAGTCTGGAAATGTGTAGCACAGCTGTGTTCATGTAACATGAACGGGCTTAATCAAGTGCAGCTCTCCAACAGGAAGCACATCTTTGTCTTGTGGCTTCAGCAGGTGCTGCTTATGGGTGTTCCTGCACAGCCTGGGAGGAACCTTCAATAGAGTGGAAGAAGGAAAGTGGAAGAAGTGGAAGCTTTAGGAAACAGATATCAAAAGATGGAGCTTCCCACGCTGCACATCTTGCTTGAAGATTGTGGGCCTATAACATGGGATTTACCTCCGATGTTTCCAGCCAGAGATCTGGTTTAGCCCAGCATCCTACCTCTAATGATGGCCAGTAGTAATGCTTAGGGGAAAAAGTGTTAGGAAAGACAGCAATCCCTCCCAGCTTTTGGCAGGCTGCAGTTCAAGGACCTTGAGCAAGAAAGTCATGTCTGCACCTTTGTTTAACAGTCCTTGACAGACTTTCTTTTATGAATACATCTCATCACATGTTAATCTGTTTTAAATTTTTGCCTTCACAACATCCTGTGACAATGGCTTCTACAATTATTTCTAGTATGGAAAAAGTACCTCCTTTTCCTCTTGTTTTTAAACAAGCTGCCTGATAAACTTCATTTTATACTGCCTGATTCATTTATTCCGAGACATGGTTTCCTATTTGCTTTCTTTGTACTACTCTTCATGGTTTTATGTCTGTCATCTCATCTATCTCTCCTTCTAATTTAAAAGCACTTGTTTGTTCAGTTCTTCATAGGTTAAAGATGCTCCAGGCCTCCCATCGTTGTGACCATTCTTTGAACCTTTTCTCATTCTTCTATATCCTCCTCCAAGGAGGGCTTCTCAGAGCAGCAGCTCTGGGATGCCCCGAGGATTTGCAGTGGCATTCCCTGCTCACTCCCGACGTTCCCTTTGCTCTCCCAACTGCCACTGAGCTTTGCCGTCTGTGAGTGAGTGATTCCTCACTGTAATTAAACTGTGGTGGCTCCAGGGTTTCCATTCCCTGTATTGGCTATTACTTTGTGTAGTGCATTTGTAAATACCTGACAAATCTATCTGCATCTCTTCACAGTGAGTTTTTGTGATTCAGTGATCACCAACAAACTTTATCATAGTGCTGCTCGCTTCGTTTTCCACATAAATAATTAATATACTGAGTTACACAGATGCAAAACCAGAGGTATTTGAAAACTGGCTGTTTGTTCCTGTGCCGTTTCCTCTCATCTAACCAGTTGTTAATGTGCTGAAGGACCTTCCATCTTACCCCATGACAGGGTTCAATTTCTTTAAAAGCCTGTGGTGAGAGACGTTGTCAAAGGTTTGCTAGAGATGGAAGCACACACTGTATGTCATACATGCCACACTTATCCATATATGTCATGGGAAGTTTGTTGTAAAAGAGGCTGTGCCATGATGGCACCTCACCCACATGTCATAGAATTAGCAGCTATGCAAATAAATGTTCGTAAAACTTCTATCAATTTTCTCAGTGTAGGGGCGAGCCTATAGCTACCAGCCTGTAGTTCCCTGGAGCCCTTTTATTGAAATTGGCAGCACATCCTCGGCTTTTTATATCTTGTTTGTTAAGTTTTCTTAGTGGGAAGCTAGGCATCATGGTTAATAGTTCAGTGGTAGTGTGTTGCAGTGCCTTTAAAATCCCTGGGTAAATAGCTTGTAATTCTGGTAGCTTGCTGTTGGTCCTAAAGCCTGATCTAATGGTCCTGTGGTTTTGACAGTCTTTTTGCTCCGGTACACACCTTGCATTTTCCTAAGTTTCAGGAGAGCGATGGCCAATTTCTCTCCATTGTCCCTTGGCCCTGCTGAGTGGGTGGGCAGACCTTTCTTCTCCTGTGTCGCTGCCCAGAGTGTTTCCTAGGTGTGAAACAGGAGCTGGAAAGGAGACTGCTGAAAGGCAGGAATTGCGGCCATGGGGGAGCACATCTTTCTGCATTAGTCCTGGTTTATGCTGGCTTAAGTAGGTCCAGAAGCCATGGCAATAATTTTATATATTTTATATATATATATA
>VWZZ01003697.1:232845-286753 GCA_013399095.1 Psophia crepitans | reverse complement strand
ATTTTATATATATATATATATATATATAAAATTTGGCTTTTATTGCATGAATTATTTGCATGGAAGGTGTAGTCGAATGTAGGTGTTTCCAGTTGTTACCACTCAGAACAAATCTCATTTTCAATTAAACTAAACTTACATGGATGAGCATTTTCAAGTATTTGCAGAGGTAATGGATTTATTTAGCATACTAATGCATACTGTTCTGTTTTGGATTATATTTGTGGCAAGATTTTAATGCAACTCTTCAAATGCATGAGACATTCATAGAATTTAGGGTCAGAGTGAAGGGGAAGATGTTTATTGTTCAGAAAAGTTAAAGTACATTTTGATTTTGAAATAGTTCAGTGTTTCATATTCATTCCTGCCATTGATTTTCACTATTTGTAACAAAAATCCTCAACTGTGTGCAAGCTGTTTTCAGTGTGGATCAGGCTTATTCTCCCATGTCTTTAATGACTTTCTGGCTGTTTTTCTGGTTTTTACTCCCTTGAAAGAAAGATGTAATTCATTGTTCTAGTCTCAGAATATCTGAGGTGAGACACAGTGCTGTTTTCTTCCTCTCTTACCTGCTTCATCTTCCCCCCTCTTCCGTCTTTCTGTATGTGGATTTTTTTAATTGCTCTTCAGTTTGTTTGCATGTGTCCCACAGTTTTCCTTAATTGCTTTTTGCTCTGACTGTGCAGGATCCTGGCTGGTGTGTGTGAGGTTTGTGCAGCCATTTTTATCTAGTTTCTGCCTTTTTCAATGGCTTCTGAATCAACTTCCCTCCCTTGAATCAATTGAGGTAATGTGGCGTGGTGTTGCTTAGCAATGCCGGGAAGCTGATATTGCCTGGGTGATGTGTGTGCTGTAACCACGCCGAGCAAAAGAGACTACCTGTCCTCTGTGGTCCACGCAAAGAAGAAATCTTGCATTTTCTTATGTTTTCAGCATCCTTGCCTGCATGTGTTTGGGTTGTTTTCGGTTTTTTTTGCCTTTAATGTTGCTGAGTAATAGACTTACAGATGTTCCTTCCCCCTTCTTCCTGATATATGCAAGTGTGAAATATTTCATAGCATGTAGACTCAAAATATAATTGGGATGTCGATCTTTAAAGAGCTGGGTATCTAATTAACTGTCTTGAGATAGGTATGTTTTCTGTCTTCCTCCTCCACATATCAAGCAAAGCTGTCGTGAAAGCAGAGCTGAGTTTTGTAGGACGTTTCAGTCCTCCAAAGCAGCATAGACTGGCAGCCAATCTAGCGTGCGAGGCGGAGGATCAAAAACTGGGATGAATTTGATACCTCCAACCATGTGAGAATACGGAATGAGTTATTGCAGCAGCAGATGCAAAGGTGTTAATTGAAGTTATTAGCTCTGAAATATTTCTATAAAGTGAAATAGTTGATGTTTACATTAAAATATCTGAATTTTCAACTCTGGGTAGATTTTAGTCTCATTTAAATGGCAAAAGAACTAAAGTCGTTTTTTTCCCCCACTTTATTGTTTTGTTGCTTTTTTATTCCAAAGTCAAGGAAAGTAGACAATAAATAAATGAATTCTGCTGGTTTCATTCTCTCCCTTTTTTTTTTTTTTTAATAAAAAGCACTAGAAAAATTACATACAGGTGAATACAGCATAGGATAACCCCATATCAAAGTCATAGGTTAGGGTAAACATGAAGGTGGTATTTTCTCCTTTTAAACCAATTGGAATACACACCAAAGTTTTTAATTACAACCCTAGGGGAAGACTGAGATGGTGTTCCCAGTCACCCTTGAACGAGTTGTGGACACTGACATCTTTTCTTTCTTTGATGGCAATTATATTGAGTGTACTTGTATAACGGGTATAAAAGCTTCATCAGACACTTCTCTTTTTAATCATTTCATGCAGTGATGTTTGTGCATCACTAAGTGTAAATCCACCATTCTTTTTCAGAAACTCTCCCTTGGTGTAGGAGGGCTTGCAAACTCCTTGTAAGCTTTGGGTACAGTTAGCCAAAGCAATTGGGTAAGCGATCATAGCCTTCAGGTGTCTGTACCTGCAGTCTCAGCACCACCAAGTCATCTGTTCCTTCAAGGCTGGACCCAGCACAGGACCATCTTAGACAGCAACTGAGCAAATAGCTCTGGTGAAGGGTTGGAGGAAAGGTAATGATGAGGTGGGGGCATGGACCTCCACAGCCAAATCATGGGGGCCTAGCCTGAAGAACGAATGTGGGTGCTGAGGGTGCAACTAACGATGTCAAAATACACCCACAAGCAGACAGTGGTGGCGATGGAGAAGTGCAGTCTGGAGGCTGGCCTCTCTTCAATGCTGATCACTAGAGCTGTACAGGATTTCTTACTAGATATCAGATTGTTGAGTGGTTGGTCTCTCTGATCAGCTACTCCTACCTCTCTTAACCAGTAGTATTCATAACTGACAAATGCATTTCCAGTAGCCTGCTAGTTGATTCATTTCTGGTTTAGACTGTTTAATCCGTCGTACGCACTCAGTTATACTTGTCTATAAGGAAATAAAACATCGAGCTGGTGAGGGCATTTATAGCAGGTTCATTGCCATGGTTTCAGACAGCCTTACGTAACCTAAAAATAGATACAGGAAAGAATATTCTCTTCCCTTCTCTCCCTCCCCCCAGCTATCTAACTAATTGGAATTTCCTTTTTTATTTGTATGTTTTTGTTGTTATGGATTTACTGACTGACAGGTCAAGCAAATTTGTTTGATGTTTTGTTTGAAAGAGGAAAGTTCACGGCAGTATATAATACATTGGGGAGGCACTTCCCTGGTTGTGTGCCAAGGCTGTTGTTACCTCCTGCTCCTCTCTGCTTACACTTGAGTAGTGCTGCTTTAGTAGACTGTAGCTTATTACAAGCCGGTGAAATAGTCCAAGCTGTGTAAGGGATCATCCTGGGGATACCTTTGGAAATGATAACAACGATGTTGCCCTGCACACAGTAGGGGAAACATACAGAGCACATGATGATGTGCCTTCAGCAGCCTGTGCTGCTGCTGCCTGAACAGGCTTCTCTTCCAGAGTCAGGCTGGCCGCTTTACTGCGCGTCCTGCAGCCCCACAGCAAGGATGGTGCAGACAGGTGAAGGATCATGGCTGTAGCTGTAGCACCGTATGTTTCAGACTGCTGGTTTGTGTATGGTGGCGCTTGGGCTGCAGCAGCAAGGAGCTAGGGGAGGCAAACCAGGTGGGTGACCTTTGCTTCCCTTCTCGGTATCCTCGCTGAGACGGCACGACAGCTACGCGACCTTGGCTGGCTGGCTTAAAGCTTGCTTGGGCATGGCTTCGCTATCTCTTGATTGCAGTGTTGTTTGCGTACGTCAGAAAAATGGTGGTGGCACGCTGGTTGGCAGTTAATATGGTCTCTTCTGATGTGTACCGACTGAACTATGTTTAGCTTTGGGTTGGGTAGCTGAATTTCCCTCCTCCCCCCGCCCCTTTCAACAGAGGTGTTGACTGTTTCTGTTAGCAGGAGTTCCGGATGCTTTTAGCTCTCTCTCCCCAGACAGGAAGGGCATGGGTTGGAATCACACCGATGCCTTGGATTTCCTGCATTGCTTCCTGTTGAATTGATGAACCAGAAGCTTAGAGGTGAGATCTGTGTTACAGGGCCTGTACTTAGTGTGCAACTCCTGAGGTTTGCAGCGTGGCTGTTTGTGTTGGAAAGTAAGTAAATAGCCCCACAGCAGGTTGATCAACTGGTTAGTGACAAGTTTTGGAGTGAAGGAAAAGCACTCTGGGTTGAATTGCAAAGGGAAATTGAATTGCAAAAATCCCGTGTGGGCTCTTAGCAGATTGTATGGTAAACAAGGTGTCAGTACTGCTGATCCATTTTTCATGACCAGGGCTGCAAGTACCTAAAAGAAGCTGCGGTAAGTTTATTGATTTGTATGTGTTGCTGCTGTTACCAGGCCTTTTCTTTCTCCCTGCTGCTGCTGCTTTCGTGGTCAGGGTGCCCCAACCTTTCACTGTGGGGACTAAATGGAGAAGGGCTGATGTGATGTCAGGGTGCAAATATGCTAGTGAATGGCTGCAGAGTATTGCTATTTCCTTCACTTTCTTGGCTTTTTTACTGGTTGTAAATACTTTCGAATTTTCTCATGTTTCTGAACTGATCGGAGTTGTGGCTTCTTTTTCCATATACCGTGTTAGACAAAATTTGTATGTTTAGGAAGAAAGTAGTACAGGATAGATAGGACTGTGGATAGTGATTCTTCTTTTCTTGTCTGTTGTGCAGTATTAGTGTGTTTAGGACAACTTAAGGAAGGACCCGCTATTCAGAAGAGATTAAACCTTATCCAAAAGTGTGTGTGTGGATGTAGGGGTAGAAGGGTCAGATACAGCCCGACAGCTGAATTTTTGATGTTTTCCTATGAAGTCTTTTCTGTTGCATGTGTGCTGCCTAGCACTTGGTAGCTGCAACACGTGCCCACGCTTTCCTGTTCCTCTGTATGGTATTCCACAGTATTTATGTGTCTGACTTTGGCAAGTGAAGAGCAGGAGAAAAGCAGTCCCCAAGTACAGATGAGGGAAATGCGCCTTCTCAGCCTTCCCCAGAGGCAGGGACCTGCCTTGGTCTGCTCATCACCAGAGGAGGTCAGGAGGGTCAGGGTGGCTGTTTTATTGTTCTGAAGAACCACTCTGTTCCTCTTGGAGGAGAGTTGAGCTTGCCATCCTTTTGAAGGATGCATGCTGGGATTTCTGCAAAATACAGGGCTCCCTGCCTAATAGGAATAGACGTGCACTATTTTCACATTCAGTGATTTTCAATTTCCCAGCCCAGAGTGAAGCCAAAGGAGTTCCTAGAGGCCCCCAGGGATGATAGGATGACTACCATCTGTGTTTGGTCGTGGGGAGAGATGCAGACTGCTGCATGCAGGCCAGCCCAGACTGCAGAGCCAGGCCATGTTAGTCACCCTTTGAAAATATAATCCTGTCTGACGCTAAAGGGGAAAATTTTCCATACCTGGCAGATGTTTACATGTTCTTTAAGTAGACGTCCCTTCTGTTGTAATGATCTAAACCCCTGGAAATACTCTGTGCGTGAATTTACATAAAATAAATCAACTAGCATATTACATCAACACACAGTAGTTGATCATCTTTTTACCCTCCCATTTATCCAACACTTGTGTTTCAAACATCATCATTTTACATCCATTTTTGTTCCCTCCAACCCTTCCAGCCACTTCCTTGCTCCTGGACACTGCTCGCCGCATACCAGCGTGTATGCGTGCATAGTCCTGAAATATGCCCAGAGCTTTGCATGGATGCTCACCTCCTCCACTGAAATAGTGGGGGGGGTGTGTGTGTGTGTGTGTATCTGGGGGTGGTAGGTGACTAGAAGCAGAGGTTGGCAAGAGATGAGAGAGTATATGTGAGGTAGCTAATGTAGGGAGGACCTCTTAGGTGGCCGTGTGTATCCACAGGAGTTGGGGGCAAGGTGAAAGCAACAACAAAAGCATCAAATTGTATGCTGTTCGTTTTGTCTGGATAATGAGGTGCTATTTGAAGGCGTATGATTCACTTGTAGACCTTATAGGAACTGGAGTATTCATATTCAGGAAGGGTGAAAATGAAGATACTGTTTTCTGGCTCTTGAGGTAGTGCCAGTCATGTTATTTGCTTTCTTTAATGCTCGCTCAAGAAGTCAAAGCATCTTCATACTTCAAATATAATTATAGATTAGATTGTGTTTAAAGAACATGATTAATGTTGCAAAGCAAAAGTCCCTAGTGAAAAGCTGTAATTCTCCCTTCTTGTGAATTATGACACAATCTTTAGTTACATTTTTCTCACTTTCACAATCTCGATCTTGTTTATTGGTAGTTCTCTTCCTACACCAACACACTGTTGTGTATTATGTTCTCTGTGAGAAAGGTCTCATTTCCTGCATTTTGCAGATATTGGAAGAGGAGGGTGGCTGAAGAGAGCTGATGTCCTCCTGCTTTTAAGGAACGGGATTCAATGCTTGTCAGAGTTCACTGCATTGTTAGAAGTGACTTAAACACCCAGAAAATAGTTAAGCTGTTGATAAAACCGAAGTTCTGTGAGCTAATTTTCAGAAAGACTCATGCTCCTGGGTGCAGCCTGTGGTAAAAAGATCTGTAATCATGGGTAAAGCAAGCTGTGGGATGTGAAATGCTTGAAGAGTGAGTTGCCCCTGAGATTCTCGGTTTGAGAATACAGAGTCAGTGGGTTGGCTTTGAACTTCAGCCTGTTTGACCTGGATCAATACATGGATTTAGACTCCAAACTCGCCATGGAGCCGATATGTATGTGTCTTGAGGACCTGAGTTTTCTGTCTGTAATTCCCCATATAGGGAGTAAGGATAATGTGATGCTTCCTCCTCTCACAAGGGTATTGTGAAGAGTTTTTTTGAGAGAGTAAATCAGCCTGCTATGCAGAAAGCACAAAAAGATAGTTGTTAATTCTGTCTTAACAGCAGAGTACTGGTAGTTAATAAGTCTCAAGGATAGAACAGGGAGGAAAAAATAAATCCTGGGTGCCTTCCCTGTATCTGGCTGCACTCCCTTGTGTGATGAACGAGGCAGAGCAGTCTTTGGCAGGGCCAAGAAGGTAAACTGGTGAAGGTGATGGTGTGCAAGAACATGAAGGGGTAGCTTGTGGTTTGATGGCATGCTTTAACAGAAACAGTTCCTGATTCTTAACTCCTCCTGCAAGGTGTGCAGTTTTCTCTTACTTAAAGAAAAAATGAAAACCTGTTGTTTGAAAAGGAAAGCTGCCATAGGAGCTGTAAAATGTACACCCTCAATGGATGTTCTGGCACCGGGGCGAGAGCTGTGGGTGGCGGCAGCGGCAGACCGTCATACGCTGCCGAGCGGCCCTGCACCCGTTGTTGTGCACGTGCAGGACAGGGCTGAGATTCAATAGACTTAGTCCTCTGCCGGAGAGCGCTTTTGTCCTCTCTCTTGTCTTGCTCTTCCCAACTGTCCTCTTGCACTTTTTGGGGCCTGTCTCCAGTTCTTGGCTTCTTATTCTCGTACCTTTCACCTGTTGTTTCTCATCAATCTAGCAGCCTGGTCTAGTGTAGGGTGTCCCTGCCCATGGCAGAGGGTTGGAACTAGATGATCTTTGAGGTCCCTTCCCACCCAAACCATTCTGTGATTCTGTGATCCCTTCCAGACTCATTGTCAGAGACCAGACACCTTGCCTATCCCAGCCCCCCTTCCTCATCCTCATCTACTTTTCCTCTCACATGCAGTCTCCTTTTTCCATTTGCCTGCCTCATTTTGTGCAGTGCCTTGGGATCCCTGGCTCACTTCCCGGCCCGTTTCTTTCTCTCCTTCCTGTTTGCAGGGCCCTTGTCCCAGTCTGCTCCTTCGCCTCCCTCGGGTCTGGCACTCGTCCCCACCGCTCTCCAGATGCACGCCTTCCGCTTCCTCGCTGCTCGGGTGCCGGCAGCCCTGCCGCGGCCAGCGCAGGAAAGATGGGCTCCCTCTTCTCCTCTCCAGGGCCTGGGCCTGCGCCAGAGCCTGGACCCGCTCCAGTTTGGGCAGCCACGGAATGAAAGGCGTCTCAGGCTCCTCTGTTCCCAGGCTGGCACGTGTTCGCCTGCTCTGTGAGGCGACGTTTGGTTGCCATTGGGAAAGCGTGTGAAGTTCAAGCATGGTCAGCAAGGATAAAATCCTGGGAGATACTAGTTATTTACTCTCTAAAGGTCTTTGCGTGCCACGGGGGTGCTGTATACTACTATCGGATATGGGTATAAAAGCTGCTTTCCGTGTTCAGCATAATCTGAAGTTACTTGAGACTCGGGAGCCAAGAGAGGAACATGAGTATAGGATGTTCTCCAAGGGAAGAGCAATCTAATACCCAGTCTCCCTGTTTGCCTGGCGCAGCAGTGTGCTCTGCTGTGCTGCTGCATTGGGAGCCTTGGATTAGTGAGAGGGCCTGTCCAAAATCCTTCAGGCAGCATTCACTTTGAATGATTTGAAATGTATTATTTACCTCGTCCCTCTTTTGGCTTGATCTTTCACTGAAAACTTCTATCTCTTCATGTCTTAATATTAAAGAAGGATCTGAGTCTTACACCGAGCTTACAAAACAGCTCGAATTGTAAAAGCTGTTTCGGAGTGTTACCTCCAAGGATATTTTGAGGAGATGGGTGCAGACACGTGGGCTGCTTTGGCAGTATTTCTGCTTTCTTTCCTTGCAAATGCTGTGAGGAAGAGAACAGAACAGGACAACTGATGCTTTCCACTGTCCCCTTCAAGAGTAAAAAGTACAGATTCCACACATAATGCTTTTTCACACTTATAAGCAGGTGAGTAATTAGTTTTGAAATGTAACGGAAACTGTGGGGATGTAATCTGTGTTGAAAGAGGTTTGTTGATGAAGGGATGATGGGGTGGTTGAACAGGCAGGCCCTTCTCTAGGTACAGCTTCTAAAGCTTGCTATAACAGTGCCGTGCTTTGGAGCAACTTCTGCCACTTCTCATTGTGAAGTGAGTTATGGTGGGAAAAGCAGTTTATTCTGCAGACACAACAGCAGCTAATAGAGCTTTCTTGATTTAAATCTGTCTTATTTGAAAACCAACCCTAGTCTGTCTTCATGAAGTGTATATAATATAAATATTTTAGCCAGACATAAAATGAAGATTTACCTGTGACAGCAGTATATCTGTATCTCTGTCTCTCAGTATCTCTGATAGCTGTTCACAGAATAAAAGCAGTGTTATCAATTATCTGAAGACAGAGAAGTACTGTATCTTGAAAGATCGGGAGAGCTGTCGTCAGACAAACGGGCAGATAGTGTCTAGACTGTGCTGTTCAGCACAGGTAGTGTTTCTCCAGGGGTCTTTTAGTTGTTCAAGTATTCACACAGAGAGAAATGAGATAGAAACATAAACAACTTTGAAAGTCTTGCTATAATTTTTAAAATAATTTTTGAAGGGAGAATAAAGACATAGTATTAAAACAGTATATGATATTTGAGTGTGGATATTATACAGTCACACCTCATGACCGGTTATATCTCCACCAGGATGCCAAGGAATCGATTAAGTTATTTTCTAAAGAGCAGTACATAAAGCAGTTTTTTTTCTCGATGGTACAAACATTTCCGCCTGGAAACTGGGACATTACCAAGTGTGATATTTCCTTGGTCAAGTGTAATAAGGGCTTCTGGTGAAAGAATAATAAAAGATATCATTAAATATTCAATTATATCGAGCAGTTTTTCAAACTTATAAAAAGCCTCTTTTAGGAACGGATGTTTAAATGTTTAAAGCCTGCAGGAATTTTTTCTGTTTTTACAGTGGGTTGTATACTGAGCATACAACTGTGACCATAAATACAGACCTATGTAATAATTTTGTGGGAGTCTGATCACAAGCTTTGGGCAAAAAGGAAGTTAGGCAAACCCATTATGGCTTCAATTTAACATGTTTGGATGGACATTTTCCCTGGGTGCATAACGCTGAACACTGATGTCGTTGGCCTCTGTGGTTTTGAGCCACTGGGCCGTGAGGGTACCCCTTCCGTGCAGCACAGCGTGCGTGGTGGCAAGCTCATGAACTTCTGCTCTGTACTCCTGCAACACATCATCAGTGCAACAAATCATAAGTGATCTCTCTCCACAGGAGAGAGAAAGGGGTCCTGGCATGCTGCCTGCTGTAGTTTGATCTTCTGCTAGGGGTCCGTGTGCTCAAAGAAGGAAGAAACTCCTCCAAAGGGCTGCTGAACACCCGGATTAGGCTCTGGTGCTAACAGCTCTCCAGAGTAGCCAGCCTGCATTTAGGCAGTATGAATACCTCTACTATATACTCATACTTGGTTCAGAGAAGTAGTATTTCCCCCAAGCTGTTTATTTCTCAAAACCAGAACTGTATCAGATTTTTCCCCAACTGCTGAACAGTAGTATTAACCTAGTGTGTTATTTATTCTTTTGACATGTTTTTATTTCATGGAAAATATCTACGTTCTGCTTGAGGCTGGGTATGAGTTGCTGGATTCCTTTCAGAATTCTGTTAAATCTGGAAGTAAATCAGATTACTTTCTTCTACTATAAGCACATTCGGCTTGGCTTTCACATGAGGTGTTGTATGGGTGAATGAGCCCAGAGCACTCCAGCTGGTGCAACAGCTTTATTTATGCAGAGTGATGGCATGAAAGGGTTTTGGAAAATTCTTTTAATGGCTTCGGGAGGGATTTGTATGACTATTGAACAACCAAACTGCTTTAAGTACTTACATACTTTGCCTGTGTTTTCCAGTGAGAAACTGCAGACTCAGGTGATGACCCAGCTGATCAAGAAACTTTATGCTGGCTGGAAACACAAGAAAGAGGGCTTTTTAAACTCTCTTTATATATTCGTAGCATTTGCCATCTGGCAATAAAGCTTCCACAGCCTTTCTGTCCATGATGTGAAATAGCTTTTTGCCCACATGATGATGCTTTTGTATCTCAGCTTTAAAGTGCTTTAGGTCTTTGTAAAATGATGACGTGTACTTTGTCACTTCTACAACACATTTTATCATCAGTGAAGGACTAGCTGGGTGACTTCAACGCATATTTCATGTGCTCTTTACTCCTAATTTTTTTTAATGGATTTTTTTAAAAATTGCAACTTGTCACTTGTGCAAGTATGTTGAAGTTTTACTTTTTCATAAGTTTTAGTGGCACAAAACTGGCACAAACAGGTTATGTAAAATGGAAGGGGTGTTGATGAAACTGAATAGAAGTATATGATACCAATAGCTTGCAACTTCTTCCTAAGCATCGTTTCTTACGCAGGCAGTTTTGACAACAGGTTGAAAAACATCTCAGAAAGCTGGTTGTGAGTTTCACAGTAAAGAAGAAATATCCTCCCCCTGCCTCAAGATAAAGAAGAAATTCTATAGAAAAGATGTGGTCTGTTCAGTTGGGAAAAGTATTTTCAAAGACAAACACTGTGTTGAACTTCATGTACAAGTTGTAAAAATGTACATGGTAGTTAAATGGTGATACAATAAATGAAAAACAAGTGGGCAGTATTTACTTCAAATTTTAATGTGACTAATAATAAGCGAAGCATTTGGGTAGAAATGTCTCCCTCTGGGCTGTTAAGTACTTCGTGGCTCCAGCAGCTCCCCGTTTTACTCAGACAGTGCCCTTGGATTTGAAAGGAAAACACAGTTGTTGAGAAGAGTCGCTAACTGAGCAATTGGAGCTAATCATCCCCTTGGCTTAGCAGATAAGACACTAATTTTCCTTCCAGGAATAGCCAGACTTAACTGTTTGTATAGTGCCTTAAAGTTAGCTAATTTAAGGCTAAAATCTGAAGAAAAGACTTCAAAATTGGCTGCACTGGTTTGAATAGGATTTTGGCATTGCTGGTTCAAGTAAATATTGTTGATCATAGTACAAGGGTATGTAGTGTAGGATAAATAGTGAAGCCAAGTCCCTAGAGGTTGGGAAATGGTCACAGCCGGACCCGAGAGTAACTTGTGTGAAGAGCTTTCTGAGAGAGTCCTTGGGTAGGGTGAGCCTAGGAAGGCGTCACTTATATAATTGCTCGCTTACGTATAGGTGATGGCTTTGTTTGCCCATGTGAGATGCAAGAAAGAGAAAGAACTGTTCCTTCTTGCCTGCAAGGAGTTTCTAATGCAAGGTTGTCCAGAAGACGTAGCATGCAGCAAATCAATATGTTTACTGTCTTGTTTAATATCTTTGACAGTCGTCAAAAGTAATTTAGTTTTGTGGGGTTTAAAAAAATATTTGACTAGACTGGCTTGATTCACAGAACAATCAGTATTTATGCTTAAGGGATGAGGGTTTTTCACAGAGGTAATTGCAAAAAGCATACAGAAATTTATTGCTCCACTTGTTGATAGATCTACTGACAGGTGTGTGGTTGAGGAAAAAAGATAGCATACATCAGATTTGTGCAGGGTGGGACTGCTCTTTGCTGTCATCTGGCAGAAGATTTGGAATCTGGGACAGCTGCTAGCACCACAGAATTGCAAACAGCTTTAGGACCTGAATGCAATGAAGATAAATGAGCTCCATTTGGAAGCTGAATGGCCCTAAAGGTAGAAGCAGTAATGAATGCAGGCACTCTGAATGTTGTACAGATAGGCTTGCAAGAGATGGGGTGGTTTTTTTTCTCTGCATACAGAAATGTTCATTATTCTGGATTGCAGGCTACATTATCAGTGTACTGAATAGTTTGAGTTTGTAAAGCTATGTGTTATGGCTTAGGTTCCTGAATTTGACATTGGTTTTACATTCTAGCTGGTTTGGTGTTCACAAGTACATGTACTGGGTTGTTGTACAAATCTGAGTACTCCGTCCATCTGCGTGACCATACCATAGAAACTGAGTCAAGGGATAGGACAGTGTGATTTAGAGGTTTTCAGAGTCTGACCAAGATGGACAACTTTGTGGGCTATCTTTATTTTCATGACAGGTGATGAATTTTATTCTGTTATGGATACTCTGCCTTAACTGAGGGCATTTCTCATTGCTGCAAATTTTAGGAAGTCTGCAGAATGCTAGAGTATCTAGTTGCAAAAAGTAGACGGCCATGGCGTTTTCTTGGGCAGTCGAGTTTTAAGAGGTTAATTTTCTGTGTCTTTAGGGACAGGAATAAGAAAAGGTAAATCTGTGTTTAGAAATTAAGCCCAGTTTAGGAGCTCCCCCTCTGTTCTGTTCTCCACTGGCTGTGCAGGGGATTAGACATGAGCCTCTCTAATGCTCATCTTCCTGACCATATTTCACCTAGAGCCTCCCTACTTCTGACTTCATGAAACAGCCATCGTTTACAGTACTGCTTTTTTTTTCTTTTTTTTTTTAATCCCAGAAGATAGCCCAATGGTACAGAAGAATTGGCTCTTTATAATAGTTCCTTCACAGTTTGAATATTGTGGATATGAGCAGAAAGGGCAGACAACAGTCTGAACAGGAACCAAGAAACCACATTCTCCTGCAATATTTCCATTGGAGGCTGAGCAACCAAGCTGAGTCTGCTGCGTGCAAGCAGAGAAGCAGACACCCAGCACCTGTGTCTACACTGCTGCCCTTCAAGCTTGAGCTGTTTTTCTATTAAGACCTTTTGGTGTCATTTTTCTTTCCTTCCACAAAAATGCTGGTCTATCAGCCTAATGAAAAGTTTCTGAATTTATGTCAGATTTCTAATCTATGTTTTTCTTTTTAAGGACCTTCATGTAATTTCAAGGGTCCATGACATTCTGTGCAGAATAATGTGAAGCATGGATGTTGTGTTAGTGAGGCAGTTGTTTGTGGCTATTGGTAGCTCCTGAAGAAAACCAGAGTTTAAGGAGAGAGTTTTCCAAGAAATCATAAAATCGTAGAATGGTTTGGGTTGGAAGGGACCTTAAAGACCATCTAGTTCCAACCCCCCTGCCATGGGCAGGGACACCCTCCACCAGACCAGTTTGCCCAAAGCCCCATCCAACCTGGCCTTGAACACTGCCAGGGAGGGGGCAGCCACAGCTTCTCTGGGCAAGGTGTTCCAGTGCCTCACCACCCTCACAGTACAGAATTACTTCCTAACATCCAATCTGAATCCTCCCTCTTTTAGTTTAAACCCATTACCCCTTGTCCTGTCACTGCACTCCCTGATAAACAGCCCCTGTCCATCTTTCCTGTAGGTCCCCTTTAGGTACAGAAAGGCCACAATTAGGTCTCCCCAGAGCCTTCTCTTCTCCAGGCTGAACAAGCCCAACTCCCTCAGCCTGTCCTCATAGGAGAGGTNTGATGCAGCCCAGGACACAGTTGGCTTTCTGGGATACAAGCGCACATTGCGGGCTAGTGTTGACCCCCAAGTCCTTCTCCTCAAGGCTGCTCTCAATCCATTCTCCACCCAGACTGTAGTTGTGTTCGATATTCTCCCATGAGAAACTGCCAAAGACTCATAAGACGACAGTGACTTCAAAGCTTTTAAACCCCACCCCTCCACCCCCTCTTCTCTGCTGCAGGCTTCTCCTTCCTGCAAATTGTGTTTGTTTTGTGTTTGTGAAAAGGATAAATCTATCACCTCTAGGTATTCCCACACAGCTGTCCCATGTGGTGCATGGTGACTTCCTGCTCAAGAAACAAATGTGATTTGAAATTACGGGGCTTATCCAGCTGCTTCATTTAGTGTGACTTGAAAACTTGCCATTTATTGCTGTGATGGCTAGCCATGTGCATCGTGTCTGCTGCCTCATGGGCTGACTTTCACCACTGCCGCACCCGGTGCGTGCAAGTGCTGGGAATGTTGTCTCGCTTTGGCACCGGTTCGTTGTGACTTTCAAAATTGTGACTTTTAGCAAAGAAATTATATTAGTGTTATTTAGATGAGTAACTTTAATTTTTGGAACCACCCGATTTGCTTTGTACAAGTCTGCTGTGGACTTCCAGAAATTAACTGGGATAATGTTTCACAAAATCGAAAAACCTGACCTGTATTGTCCATCTGATGCTTCCCATCGTTTCGGACTGAATTTGGTTTCAGTCTTCCTTGTCCTCTTGCCTCGTTATTTTATTTTAATATTTTTAATGTGGGTTCAAGAAACTTGCTCCTTTATTTCACATTTATGGTAATTTTGGTATATTAATGAAAATGCAGCTTCATTGACAATTTATCCTGTGGGTATAGAATTTTCCCTGACTGAAAGTGTACAGGTCTGGCATGTGCTTTTGGCAGGGCTATACATTTTTATGTATGTGCTTCACTGTATGTGCTTCACATTTTTATGCATGTGCTTCACTGTTGTCCATGGGGAGGGAAAAGGAAATATGAAGGATCAGCACATCATAGGAGAATTGGGTTTGGTTGATAAATTAGCCTCTGCAGTGGGACGGCTGACGTGCATCTATGTCCTGCTCCCTCTGCTTTGAGCGTTCATGTCTGTTGCAGGCGTGGAATGAGCCTCGGAGAGAAGTGGCATCTTCACCCTCACAGCTGCTCTGTCTGAGCCCTCCACGTGTGACCTGTGCATATTATCCTGTCTTTCCTTGTAACTTATTTATTATGATTCCTCAAACTTACTCCAGTTTGTCAAGTTTTATGTTTTTCTGCATATATGAAGGTGTTTAGAACTGAAGGTGAGTACTTGACAGGAGCGTTAGCTAGCAGTAGTCACTGCAGTCCTTTCCACAACTGAGGCTTTCCTAAAGTTTTACAGGAAGCTGAGAGTTAAAAGCACATGTGAGCAGTTTGCCTGGATTTCCTTTCTCCTTACTGCTTCACATTCATTGTCCTTTGAAAGATCTGGATTGAATTTGTTTCTTTCAGGTCCTCTGGTGCCTTCCTAGTTCTTACTGATGGTTTATAAGCCATTGAGTCCATCTGAGTTGTCTCATCTGGTATTATATCAATTACTTCAATCTCTTTCAAATCATTGCCGAATGATGTGGGAGACAGTGTTGGACCAGCACCTGAGAAGCCTTGACTGCAGCTTTGGCACTTTAGGTCTGCTTGGTGACTTTACAGGCCAGTCACTCCATCTCATTCTGCCTCAGGCTTCCCCACCTTTAAAAGGAGAATAGCGAGCAGTGTGCAGCCTTCTGTTTTGTCCTGTGGAAATACATTTAAGCAAAGCAAAAGAAGTGGAAAAGGTCCCTCTCCAGAACAGGAGTCTTCAGGCTTTAGAAACCTCTTGCATAAATGTCCAAACCTCATTGCCTGATCTAGGAGAGCGGAGTAGTTATCAGATTATCATCTATTCTAACATGAGCCCTGCTCACGTTTCTAGCAGTGTCTTATTGATTCTCTCTTCCTCAGGATTTTGTAATTTTTGTAACCCTTGGTTCCCACCCCCACACCCAAAAAAAAAAAAAGTGCTGTTTGTACTCCTAGCTGTCTTTAGACTAAGTCAGTTTGGTTGTTTGTTCGTTCTGCCGAAGTATGTTGATACTTTAATTGGCCTGAACCTTTTCAATGCTGTAAAAAATGCCCGTTTTGAACATGGAGAACTAAAACAGCTTTATGCTGAACCATGTCATGGCTTTTGTCCAGGTACTGCACAAGTCTGCACAGAACTTAAAACTTTCATCTAAGCATGTAGTAGCTGTGTAAAAAGATTGTTAACATGTGATGAGAGCAAAACCACATTTACTAATCTATCTAATGACAGTTGTAGCTTTTTGTGCCTTCCAGGTATTTTAGGTACAGTTAGGTGAGATGGCTTGAGTCAGTCTAGTGACCTGCCAACAGCTGGCTGGGCTTAGCTCACTCTGGCCTTAGGTTTGCCAGCCTGCTGAGAGCTGGTTTAATTTGCTAACTCAGTGAAGAATCAACACAGAGTTGTTTTCTGTGGAGTTAGCAAGGTGCATCGGCTCAGCGAAGGGTCTGAGGAGGGAGAATTGGTGCATGGCATCAGGCAGGAGAGGAGCATAGGCTCATAGAACCTTTAAGGCTGGAAAAGACCTCTAGGATCATCAAGTCCAACCATCAACCCAACACCACCATGCCTATTAAACCATGTCCCGAAGTGCCACATCTACACGCTTTTTGAACACCTCTGGGGATGGTGACTCCACCACCTCCCTGGGCAGCCTGTTTCAATGACTGACCACTCTTTCAGTGAAGAAATTTTTCCTAATATCCAATCTAAACCTCCCCTGGAGCAATTTGAGGCCATCTCCTCTTGTCCTATCACTTCTTACTTGAGAGAAGAGACCCACCTGGCTACAACCTCCTTTCAGGTAGTTGTAGAGAGCAATAAGGTCTGCCCTCAGCCTCCTCTTCTCCAGACTAAACAATCCCAGTTCCCTCAGCCGCTCCTCATGAGACTTGTGCTCCAGCCCCTTCACCAGTTTTGTTGCCCTTCTCTGAACACGCTCCAGCACCTCAATGTCCTTCTTGTAGTGAGGGGCCCGAAAATGGACACAGTATTCGAGGTGCGACCTTGGCAGGAGGGTCCAAGGCTCCTCTGTGGGCAGCTCAGCTGTCTTGAATACCTTCTTCCCTCGTGCAGATTGGGATGCAGGTTAGCTCTCTGCAGTGGTCTCTCTGTGCCTTTGCAGATGCTGCACCGCTGCTGAGAAGGTCACTGACACCCAGCAAATCTGCAGCAGAAATGATAGATGCAATTTTGGCCCTGGGTTTCACCAGCTGTCAAAAAGAGCAGGCAGAAACTCTCAGTTTTCAGGGTTCAGATGTGTTCTTTTTTATTTTGCCACACTCTTGACTTCTGTACCAATTGTCTACCTCCACTTGTATTTTGCTTAGAGCTGTGTGTGTTGGAGTCTGGTGGCCACTGCTTTTTCTTCTCCAGTAACACTCTCCCCAATTCATCAATGTCCTCTTTGTACTGGAGTGTCTTTAAAATTCTCCATCTGTCATCCAAACTCAATCCTTCTCCTTATTGTGACAGGCATTAGGCATCCTAATCCCCCCAGGTTTGCCTAATATTTGTTTAATACTCTTCTGTTGCATTCTGCGACCTTACTTCTTGGTTTTCTAGATCAAAGTGATTTAGAGAAAGGTATACAGCTTGACCGATGCATTGCATTATTTCAGAGAGGGTAGGTGTCTTAATTTTTAAGGCTTCTTTTGCATAAAGGCATAATAAAGATACTATGCCGATGTTATGACAGCAGTGTAGTGACTGAGACTAGTGTGATTCGGAAAACACACTAATGTCCAGTGCTGCCTGCTGATCATAGAATCCCTAAGGTTGGAAAGGACCTCCAGGATCATCCAGTCCAACAGTCAGCCTGACACCACCATGCCTACTAAACCATGTCCTGATGTTTAGATATGCATACAGATTAAAAAAGGACAGGTCTGCTTTTAATTTGATAAGTAGCAGATGCATGTGATCAGGGTGAACAATGCTTCTGCAATCTTTGTTTCCAAAGGGAACTGTGCGTGTGTAACTGAATGGTTCAATATGTATTTATTACAAGAGTTTCTGTCTTACTAAAGAATAATAACAACCTCTCAGCTGTACATATGGAGTGTTTTGGCTTGTACTGTTCCTCTATGATTTTTTTGGCTCCTAAATTTGGGTCTTTTTTTTTTTGTTTCACTGAGTTTATTGGCCTGTCTGAATGTGTGTGTGTGGGCCACTAGATCATCTAGTCAGAAGAACATTTATAGAAAGGTTCAAGCTCTGTAACACTTCCTTGCTTTGATTATTTAATGGTATTGCTTGAACTGACTGGATTGATTCCTACGTTTAGGATTTAATGGAAGGAACAGATTTCTTCATCCACTTTAAATGTCTGTACCCAGCCAAAACCTACCGTAGCGATGCAGCAATTGTAGAAGTCCTCTCTGCCGTGTTGCCGCTGTCTGTGGAGTATGTTGACTTTGAGAGCTCTTAAAACAGCTTTTGAGTTAATAAGGACATGGGCCAGTATCTTATCAGTGGCACTTACAGACAGGGTGTATGCATTACCTTTGTAAATGTCCCCCTGTAATGCACATGCATGAAACCCAGATTTATTTCTAAGTAGGCCTGGGGTCTTGCTATGCAGAGCTTGGTGCCTTCTGGAATTCCTGCCTCCACCTGCAGCTTTCTGGTTGGCACTTCTTATCTCGTAAAAAGTTTTTAATTCAATTAAATTGATTGTATTCTTTTAAATTATACCTTTTACATTTTGGATTACACTGCCAATTGAGGAAATATTTGCCTTTCAGTAGTATCTGGCATGCACTTGGGTAGCTTTCACTGGTATCTCCAACCCTGTTGGGCAGGATAGTGCTGGTTCATTGCAAAAGTTTGCTTGTGGTGGTTGTTTTTTTCTTTTTTTCTCCTTCACTTGTGTTGAGCTGATATGTAGAAGTGTGTGATCCCTAATTTTTATTCCCTTCCTTCTCAGCTAACACTTTTTTTTTCCTCTTTTATTTTCTATCTTTTAATCAAAGTGCTTTTAAAAAAATTCACTCCAAGTTACTTGCTGTGTGAAAAATCTGTGGGAGCAGATTAGTCAGGACATGGAAGAATGACATGTACTAGATAGTATATCCTGCTGAAGACAGAACCATTGTTATTCCGTTCTTACGGAGGGAACTGGTATCTTACTGCACTGTACTACAGAACTGGTGATGCATTCACTAATGCATTTCTATTTTTCCCATAGGCTGCTTGGTACTTGTAACCTCGGAGTTTTTAAAAGCCAGACAATCATGGCAGTACTCTTCTTGTGCCTGTGTTCAGCTGGAAAGTTACCTTTCCATTCTTTCTGTGTGCTACGTGTTTCCTAATGGCTATGGATCAGCATCTGAAAGTCATGCAGAAGGGAAATGCAATTACTAAGAAAGAGAGGCAGTAGCAGCGAGTTTCATCAGAAACGCAGCTAGAGTGTCAAAAGGCAGGGTGGAGGAGATCAGGAATAAGATTCTAGTATGATGTGTAACATTTGACAAGTAAAACTAATGGTCCTTGAATTAAAAAAGAAGGTTCGAAGTTCTGACAGTTAATGAAAGATCACACTGAATCGCTGCTGTAGCTTTGCTCCCTTTTTAGGATAGAGTAATTAAGTAGCAGAACCGTGCTGTGTAATGTGGTGCGAAAGCTGCACAGAAACAAAACTAGCAAGCCAGCTTCCGAGGTTGCTTTCTGTGAATACGAAGCAGACATCCACATTCAGCGAGCGGTGCAGGCCAGCTGGTGCAGATTTAGCCTCCCCCTAGCACAGCGAGGAAGGTGCGTTCCCCTCCTGCTTACAGGGCCCCGTGGGAAATTGGATTTCCCTTGCTTTTCCCAATGAGTGTTTTTGCTCTGGCTTCTTCTGGACTTCCCAGTGGCATGTCCTCATAGTCCTTGGCCCATCAGTGGGATCAGGCCAGGCTCCAGGTTCTAGAGCAGCTCTGGTCCCCAAAGGAAACAAAATATGTAGGCCACGTAATTGGGGCCGTCTTGTACCCCTTTGGCTTTCCTGCTTCGCAGAAGCTTAGGCAAGGTGGTGGCTGTTGAGACCAAACGAAAAAAATGCTGCTATGACCAGGAGGGAATGGTGGTCAGCAAGGAGTGAGCTGTCCCACCTGCTCTCTTCACCTTCCTCCCTTCTCTGGGAGCTCTGGCTGTGGCTGCTAACAGCCTGATGTACATAACACATAAATACATGAAAATTAGCATAATTCATTGAATTCTGGGTTCTCTCGTGCTGTGTTTCCAATGTAGTCTTGTTTCCTTTTCCAGGAGAAAAGAGGTACTTTCCCATTGTGCTGTACTGTAGTGGGTCTATCAGCCTTACCCCTAGGAGGTGATTAGCTTGTGTCTTCAAAAGTGTAAAGTTTGCCTGGTTTTCTTGTGTTCATATAACACATGAAAAAAAAAATCATTTTGTTTTTTCCTTTGTGTTAATGGTCATATGGTTTATTAGCTGTAAGTATACATAGCATAAAACATTGGATGAGGCTTTGGGCAACCTGGTCTAGTGGAGAGCATCCCTACCCATGGCAGGATGGTTGGAACTAGATGATCTTCGAGGTCCCTTCCAACCCAAACCATTCTATGATTCTATAATGCTTGCCTGCAAAAACTTTAATAAATAAGTGATATAGTCTTCTTCATCCTTATTCTTTTCTCAGATACAAGAAACGTGTTTCTCTAAACATGGGTGAGACAGAGCAGAGACCAACAGCAGGATCCCGGCTAGGAGCTCAGGAAAACGCTGGGATCAGTACCTTGGAGCATGGACAGAAACCGCCTGTGACACCTCCAGGAAAACTCATCTCCATCAAAATTCAGATGCTGGATGACACGCAAGAAACTTTTGACGTTCCGGTAAGGATGTGGAGGTTGGGGTGGCTAAAAGTTATTCAGGCATTTCTGAAAACTCATGTTTTCAAACCACTTCTCTCTTTATTTCAACTCTGATTCTTTGGCTAATGAATTCATGTTGTGGGGAAAATGGCTGTTATATCAGCATTAAATAGATGATGGTGTAATAGAATCACGTTAAACAGTGAAGTGAACTGTAAATTACAGTTATTATTCTGTTTCTGTTTGAACAGCTTCAGAAGACGTGAAAGTCCTTGCTGTTTCTTTTTCTTCAAATATTACATCAATGAGTTTGCTACTTTCTGAACAATTTATATATTTCCTTGGTGCTGTTTTGCTCTTGATCCAGTGAATTGTAGATGTCTACAAATTTGTTTCTTCTTGCGCTGGCAAGTCCTTAGGATGGTAGCTTGAAATCATCAAAGTTTTCACTAATTTATGTCACTCTTACTGACACCAAGCGCTCGCATGCATTGAGTGCAAGGAAAGAACACAACAATCTCATCTAAGGTTTCCTGTACAGTCTGTGCCCGTTGAAATTAATCTAGATTTGTACTTGCCAAGTAAGGAAGCAGAGTTACTGCTGCTTTTGCGTGTGATCAGAAGAATTAGTTTGAATTAATTTTGGTACCTAGACTGATCCTGTTTTACACTGTCTAGCTGTTAGTAACCACTAATGATTTTAACGCTCCATGCTTAGTAATTAACAAGTTAGGTGTTTGAATACTGTTGCTGTTCTGAAAGTGTACTGGAATGTATATTTTTCAAAGTGCTCAGGGTTCAGTGAATAGGAAACTGGGAACCTGAGTTCAAATTTCGTTCTTTATTAGTTGCTTTTTACATAGCTACGGTAACTTCCATGCCTTCTTTGGCTCAGTTTTCCCTTCCATGAAATGTAGGGTTACCAGCGAGATTTGTAGATTTTAAATGTATAGTGCTCTGTGAAAGCGGTTACGGCAACTGAAAAAACGTTATCCCTCTGCTAAAGATGGAAGAATTTGGATAAGGAAAATCCTTGTGAAAAAACCCATCAATTTTTCCTGTTTATAAGGGTGGGTTGGTTGGTTTGTTTTGTGTGTGTACACGCACATGCTTTTGGTCCGCTCTCTGCTGCTGTTTGTGACCTGACTACAACTGTGTGTTCAGTCTCAGATTATCTTGTAGTAGAAAGTAAATTCTCTGGACAGATATTTGTGAACTGAACTGTCAGCAAGTGAAATGCTCACGTATGTAGCAATGTGTTACGCTGTTGTGCCCTTCAGAATGCCTATCAAGTATCCATAGGAAACAGACTAAAATTAGCAGTCATTAGTTAATCATCTCTGTTCAAAAGTGTAGATCTAGTTTAAATTATCAAATGCTAATGAAACTTGTGCTGCTTATTTTATGTGTACAAATAGCCATATTATCCCAGAGACGACTTTTTTTTTTTTCCTGCAGCTGCTATTTCACCCTACTTTCGAAATGACATGTGATTTGTAAGAGTTAATAATCCTATTTAACAAACACTTAGTGGGAACTATTTTGAGATCAAGTCCCTTTCATCAAATTGTTTAGAAGCAAACGTAAGTAATGAGTGAATGCAACGCACCCATGTAATTCCGGCTTTGCTTCTGGGAGATTGAGGAAACAGTATGTTTTTGATCTTCAGTATTAGAAGATATCCACATTACTTTTTGTTTCTAAACTTCAGGAAGACCTGGATTTAAAAACCCTCTCTGTTCAGATCACTTCACTGTAATTCTTTTCTGAGGCTTTTATTTCATACATACATCTACTGAAGTAGAGTCCAGTTGGTTTTAAAATCAAATCTTGCGGTGAGATTTGCAGGATGCTTAGATTGCGAAGCCTTTTGTCCTCAAGGTACGCATAGTCAAATGGAGCAATAGGCATCGTTGTCAGTCTGCTCTAAAAGGCATTAATGTTTTTAGTCCCATCTCACAAAAGTGAAAAACTTCTAATTTATTAATTTATTCATGTTGGAAAACCCATCTTCCTGTTTACAAGGTTGCTGTTTTCAGCCAGATTGGTACAATATACACAGAAAAAGGAAGTGAAATCATTTCAACAAAATAGTGTGGGAGTAGTGGCTGTGGGCAGATGTTAAACATACATGCCAAAGCACATCTGTGGGCTTGCTTTCCAGTGGAGAATTAAAGGCTTTTTGCATGATTGAAGGTCTGAGCTACTCTTTCAAAACTTGAATTGCCATGGTTATGAAAATAACCTTCCAAATATGATAAAAGTATAAAGTGAGAGGAGTTTGTGTTTCCTACAGTTTCAGGAATTTTACTGGATGTTCTTTTCTCTTCTTTGGCAAATGGGCCAAGCTCTGAGTAGTTTATTGCTGTTTGTAATATGTTTTGTAGAACAGTATGAAGTTTAAGACGTGCCAGTTCATTATTTGCTTGTGAACTCTGTGTAAAAATAGAAACAGATACTGGTGCTACTTCTTCCTGAATTTGGAGGAAGTAGTGAAATTGTTGGGACTGTCCATATGTCTCGTTCTCCTTCCTTGCTACTCCTATAGTTTCTTTTGTTACAGGATCAGCCTCCCTGTTAGCTAAAACTGGAAAAAGGTCATATTGATGTGCTGTTTTTCTTGGGTTTGTGTTTGGTTTGGGGGTGTTTTGGTTTGGTTTTGTTGGTTTGTTTTAAATTATCTTAGCACTTAGGCAATCCCCTTTCTCCCATTGTAAGCTAATGATTTGTTTTTATTAGAGCTCAATCCTTCAGATTTCTATGTCTGTTCTGCATGTAATAAACCAGGAGAAAAATGTTACCTGCTTCCATTCTCACCCAGTGCCGCTGCTCTTTGAGCTGTTTAAAAGTGAAGTAACTCTGATGTCATTTGTCCTTCTAAAGGAAAGTTGATTTTTACTGACCAACTATTTGTGTTAGTGTTTTAGTGCTCTATAACAATACTGTGTCCAGATCACTGTACAAGGGAAAAAGAAGAAAGAAAAAAAAAAAGGTGGAAAGAAAGAGAGATCCTCATGGCTTCATATGGGCCTGTAAATTTTTTTTTTGCTGGGAAAAAGCCCCCATAAAGTATATGGAGAGAGTTTGTATGGAAGACTTGAAAAACAGAAGTCCACAATGAAGGTCTTTGCATCAATATTTGCAAATGCAGTACTGTAAAAGGAAGGGAACATAAGAAAAAATCATATATTCTACTTGCTGTTAACAGACATTATTTCATTGCAGAGTATCCAAATATTTCTTTATTCCAAAAAGCCAGTGAAAGCTTGAATAGATAAGCCTGGATCTTTTACATACATCTAGTGCTCCTTGCCAGCTGAGTTAGCTGGTTTCTTTCAGGACTCTTTTCAAGCAAATACAGATGCTTGGGGGAGGCGGAGGAAAGGTCGGTGCAGCTGCTTTCAAAAAAATTTTATCACAATATTACTTTCACTTCATATTTACTGCCTTTAACATAAAAAGAAAGTATAAAATTTTTCAGTTATCTTCTTGAGCACATTTTTCTCTGTTCTGCTATGAAAAGATAAATTATGTAGAGACATCCTTCCCCCTTTTAAGTTATTCAGCTTTTTCTGACTGAATTTCTGTACCTTTAGTTTGTGTCTGTCCCAAGCTCCCAGACAAGAGCTGGCTTCAGCTGCAGTTACAGGCGATTAGTGCCCAAAAATCAGACCACTAGTTGAAAGCTAACGATCACAGAGTGCTTGCAGCTGTTGCTCGTGGTGTTGGCTTTGTGAAGGGGTTGCATGCAAGTGTGGAACGGATTTTTGTCTCTTGCATTTTGTTTCTAATTTACAGTTTGGCTGTATTCACTGAAAAATTGGTTGGGTTTGCTAACTGAAAACTGCAGAGGTCTAAAAGACACCAGTCTGTTTCAGCTAGTGTTTGGCTGGGTTTTGACTCCGTGATAAAATGAACAAATCCTTTCTGCTAGGTAAGAGGACAGCACACCTTTAGCTAAAATGAATAATGTGAATGAGGCAGAACATCTTTTCACCCTTGTGCACATAGTGATAATCATATCACTAGATATGATATCATATAGATCTTGGGCATTTTGAAAAGTTGACACTTCTACTGTAAGGTGTGCAGAACCCAACACTGCCGGATAGAAGTTGTGTGTTGTACAAGAGAGCGTGAAGGTATACAGTTCTCCTTGATTTTGCTCTGGTTTTATTTCTGCCAGTCTCATCTAAGTTAGGTGGAAGAGAGTGGGATTAATTCTGTAAAACCATGGTAAAACTTGGGGATTTTTCTATGTTTATTTTAATACAATCTCCCCTGAAACCAGTTTAAGTAAAAAAGAAATACAGTTTTTAAGGAACAGTAAAGATAGCTGATGGTTGCATCTACTTCTTCTGGGGAAGAACCCTTTTAATGTTTACTGTTTGTGCCATTTATATTATATTTACTTTTATAGTTGTTTCAGAGCCAGAAATAATCTGCTTTAAAACTACTCCTAAGCAGAAAGAGTTGGTATCGTTCCTTTCTAGGTAATGCTGAAGACATGACTGATTCTCATGTTAGGCTGCTGGGGTGATGCGGTGACTCAGACCAGGTTTAACCCTGACTGACATGATGCCTGTCACTGATCATATCCTACTCTTTGGGTGAATGATGCTGATGTGACTGGAATGATACTGCTGATGCTAAACAGCAAGTCAGATTTGTTTCTTTCCCATTAGCATCAAAGGTGAGATCAAAGTATATCACAGGAGGTAAGGATTCTTCTTCTGGTTAGGATCTGGTCTCTTTAATTAAAACCAAACCGAAGTCCTCTTTATTGTGTCTGGAAGAAAATAGTTACTGCCTCTTTGTGGCTGTCTTTTGGAAAGACCAAAACATGCTTGCTTGTCAGATTACTCAAGTTTATTAAACATCTGTTTTGTGTCTCATGTAAACTTTCTTTCCCTCTGAATGTGTTCAAGCTTTGTGAAGTATGCAGGCTTGGAAAATGTCATCCGCTCTGAGGGATTAACACCTGGTTTCTTAAGCAACAGAGGTCTCTTAATAGAAAGAAGGGTGAGTGTGTAATCCTTGGTAAACATTTGTTGTAAACATTTAATTTCAATTTGCTTTTCTCTTAGAAGGGGAAGGCTTCCTCATCTTTAGGAAATCTGAAAATAAAGAGAATAAAGACCAAATGGTCTACAACTATTTATCTTTGACTGGAGTTCGGCTCTGGTGCCTTGGCAGGGAATTTCTGTGCCTCAAGGTCCAAATTTTCAGAGAGAAGGACTTCATAATCCTGCTGGGTTTCTGTGTCTTGAGGCTAACGTTCTGGGTGGGTTTTTTTGTTTGGCTGGTTTTGTTTGTTCATACAGCCATATGATGGTGGTTCATATTCCTTTTGTGGGGAAAATGCCTTCCATTAACTGTACTCCCCACCAACTTCAGACCAGTGTAAGCATGTCAGAAAAAGCTTAGTATTAGAAAGTCTTGATACTTAACAACAAAGATTACATGTGCTTTGTTATAAATTTGCACAAGCATTGTGTTACTCTCTTAAATTTGAAATTTCAGCCATGGTTTTATAAATGTTTAAATTATTTTCTGTAACATTTATGGGATACGGTAATTGTTTTGTCCTAGGTATTTACCCCTGCTCTCAGTATTATAACCAGTGAACAAAACAATTTTATGAAAAGAGCATTATAGATAGTAAGGCAATGCAGAAACATGAAACAGTGTTTTATGTGTTCTTAGCCAGCTTCAGCTTCAATTCAATATGAATTGCATTTTTTTCCAGATTAGGAAGTGAACAGCAGGTCAAATGTCAGTTATTCATCAGTCTGAGACTTTCTTTTCTTCTCGTGCCTGAAATTACTTGGCCATCACTATCGGACTATTTCCAATGAATATCAAGCATTTAAATATTCACTAATTGTCACACCAGCCCTGCTGGATCTTCTGAAATTACAAGAAAAGCATTTTTTCCTCAAAGTCTGAAACACATCCGTTGTGTTTTTCTCAGCAGAAGATTATTAGTAGATACCCAGTAAACTGATTTTTGTTGACAGACAATTAGAATGTCCTTGTTGAAAGACAGGGCATTTTAGTGACTTGTGTTAATAATTCATGTGCTTTTCAAAATGGAAGAGTTATCCACAGGCAAACTTCAGTAACGTGAGGCAGCAGGCTGTTTAAACTTCTGATTTCTTTGTTACGATATTCCATAGAATGAACAGAATAAGCGGGAATATAATTTTAAGTGCCAACAGATCCAGTCCATTTTCAGACTGGGTTGATGTATTTGAAGATAACTGGGAAATGAATGTAATTTTCTCGAATAAATTAGCCGAACTTGTAATTAGGGAAGGCTTCTCAAATAATGCCTTTTCACCTCTCTTGGTTCGGCTGACTCACCAAGTCACGCACGGACGCTTGAGCGGGCACAAGGCAGAGCTGGCGCAGGATGAAGAGGCAGCGTGGAGTGTTTCTGAACACTGCTGCCTTAGCTGAAGGGGTCAGTGAAATCATGCTGTTAATTTTGGTAGCCACGTATGTGCTTGTAAGCTGGTTTGTGCAGTACCAGTGAGGCTGGATTCACGCTCTGTTGAGGGGAGCACGGGCTCCCTCTCCAGCTATGGGGTGTTCCCCTTGACCACCCTATTTGGAGGTGGTAGCTGTCCAGGGACAGTGGGAGGTGTTTGCCATCTTTCTCCTCTTCAAAATGTGGGTGTACAGGTGAGTGGGTTGGTAGTGGTAGAAGCGGAAGCTGATGTTGCTAGACCATGTTTTTCTGTTTGAGGGGCATTGGGAGGGATGTTCTGCCTCTGGTCAGAGGAAGGAGGGAAGCTGAACTGTTGTGTTCTTCCTTCCTTCGCCCCAAAACTGCGGTTCGTCTCTTCTGGCTTTAAAGATTTTAAAATGAGATGTCAAAGCTTCGGCTAACCACTCTTTCCTTCATACTTGGAGTGAAAACATGGTACCTTCAACAGGCTGTTCATCATTCTCGCCTTGAACGTGTATTTTAGGGTGAGATTAATTGGTCTCTGGAGGTGCTTGGATATCCCTGTAAGGGGAGCACAGGATGACAACTTCGACTTCATTTATCATCTAGGCACATAACTTGTTCCACAGGAATTCCTTTGTTTCCTTTTAGTTCTCAAAAAGTGATGTGTGAGTCTTCCCTGCACCCCACAGCTGTCTAGCCAGGATATGCTGGGGTAGGTAAATTATACCTGCCAGTAGTGCTGCTTTGCTCTTAGTTGTAGCAGGGAACAGTTGTAACAGGAGAAAGTGTGCTGTGGAGGAGCAGCCCATCGGTGCTGTGCTGCAATGGTGCACATGCATGCCATGATTTTCTTAAGCCTGTTCTTTGTCAGCACAAGGTGGTCAAGCTTAAGTTACTTTGCTGAAGTGCCGCATGAAGACCAGTTGTTTCTGCTTCTGGGCATGTGCTCTGGAGGGGCATAATAAATGAGCAGGAGAATCTCCTGGGGGAAAATAGCTACCTTCCTCCTCCCTAAGTGTGATCGATTAAATAAGTGTGTGTTGTCCATAGCTGAAGAAATGCAGCCTAAGTGTGATGCTTTGCCAAGAGCACAATCTCCTGTTAGACTTGAGGCATTTCAAAGCACACCCAGTTTATAGTCCTGCAGTGAGCAAAAGATCAGAAAGCTTGGGCTCAGATGCGAAGCACTATTGATAAGTGATGAAACCACACAGCGTGATGAATGGCCACCTAGAGCACTGTGAATTTCAGTAACTTAAATTGCAAGTAAAAGCATATCTCCCTGTAACTTGTTCACTCACCTATTTGAGAGATGAAGGAACCTTTACTGTGGAATGCCTGTGCAGTTGCTTTCCTCCATTATTTTCAACAGAATGGAAAAGCTGTCTGTATACAAAGGCTTAAGCAGTGCGTGATAAAGGAATAACAACATTTTGTATATTGTCCATTCATTTCCCTTTCAGTTCATTCTCAGTTGTATATGGTCACATGTAAACAATTTTTTGCCTAGTGATAACGCAACCTGTTGAAACCCTTCTCTCCAGGTTTATTTGCCTACGATGGATTCCTTGCTCTATGTCCAACCTTCCTTTGCCTTTCAGCTTGGGATGTTGATTTTCTCTTTTTGCACTGTGATTCATCTCCATTTGTTTGTCAGGGGTCATCACCCCAATAACTTCTTTCCTCAAGCCTTAAGTCTGCCCCAAGCCCTCTTTTCGTCCCTGCTTTGTCAGAGTACCTGGGTTACTGTGCTGGTGGAGCCCACAGCCTTAGCAGCTACTGGAGGTAGCTGTGCTGGCAAGGGTGCTTGTCTGACTCTGATAATGTGGGGGCAACCCTGCATAAAAACCTGTTTTTCACCAGTTTAGCTACAACCAGGAGCTTGCTACAAAATCAGGTAGATGCTGATGTGCGTGCGACATTGGGGAGAGAAGGGACAGGACCGTATTAGCAGTGGTTCAAACCTGAGTAAAGCTGCTGTGGAAGTACACAGCTACAGAGGTGGGAGGGGGAGTAAATGTTAGGAATGCCTCTGACCCTTAAAATACTTAAGAATATGACTTTATATTGGTTCATACATTAGCACTTCCTTGGTTTTCTCATTGGTATCTCTTGTTCCTTCCTTACTCAGCACTAGAACATGCCACCTTATGTTGCTTATCCTCCTTGTCCTCTCTGCCCCACCACAGCTCCTTTGCAGCTGCTGGCTCAATTCCTTGCTATTGGTATTCTCCAAACAGGAGAGAGCGGTGCAGAAAGAGGCAGCAGCCCTAGGTGTATCTCTCAGGTCTTCAGTCAACTTCATTATGATGATGATGATCTCCTCCCTCTGGGCAATATCAGGTTGCTGTATTACAAGTCGGGTTCTGGGCTGTCTAGGGAAGCAAGTGCTCATCACTTATAAAGGCTGCATCTGCACTGCAGAACTGGGGATGCTTTCTGCAATGGCATAGTCAAATTCTCATCCATACCCAAAATCCGCAAGTGGGATGATTGATCCAGATTTTACCTAAGATAATATGTGAGTTTAAGGTGAATTTTGACTAGCTTAAAATAAATTTTAAAAAAATACAATTAAAGCAGTATGTCTTTGTCTGTCTTGGTACAGTGTAAAGGAGCTCCACTGGTTCCCAGAAAGGTTTCTTCAGAAAGACTTAGTAATAGGCTGCGTACCTGTAAACTTGTCTCTGCTGCTGCAACGCGGTGCCTTGACAAGGCTGTGATTACAGTGTGCGTGCACAATTAAGTGTTGCCTTTTACACGCCAATACATAAGTCACATAAAATGCATGGCTGAAAATGTCTGCCAAAGCCTTTGTGCGTATTTGAATAAGACTAGTGTGTTAAAATCATCCTTGAATAAATATGTCAATTAAAAAAAAAAAAGCGATGCATGAGGCACACATCAAGCACCAGATAACTCAGCGAATGTAAACAGCAATAGTAGAAGTAGATTACAGTATCTCCCTTTCTTATCCCCATCCCCAAAAAGGAGGCTTTGACTGATAGAAATTGCACTAACGTAACACTGCCAGAATATAAATAGCAAACGGTGAGTTATGACTTAGTGCCAATCTGCTTTTTGATGGTCTGTTGGCAGATGCAAATATTCATGCAACGCACAGCAGCAGGCAGTTTTCCTCCTTATTTCTTTCACTGTTACCTTCTCTCCAGGTTTTCTGACTGAACCTGGAGACCTTTGTTGTTTGGGGTTTTTTTGGTTTGGTTCCCCCCCTCCCCCCTGCAGTTTGCCTTGCTTTTATAATTCTGGTCCTCTTCTCATGCTGAATTTATTTGTAATGACCTTTATTTAGTAGATAGTGGACAGTATTTGTGTGTAGATGTAGCTTAGTATTCAGAGGCTAGTTCTTCATGCATAAAGGGGGACATCTTTTGCTCTTAAATGACTCTTCACGTTTCATTGCTTCATTATCTGGTGCAGATGCCCAGTTTTACTCCCTTCTGTCATCTTACCCTCATTTAACTTCTTTGTGTTTTCTTAGAAAACATCCGCTTTTGTATCCTCTGTATGGACAAGTTGTATATCTCTTCTTACTACTTTGTTACAGAGCTTTCTTTCCGATCTTTCACAAGGAGCGTGCTTGGGCAGAACATCCAGTACTGGATCTGGAGTGACTGTCGGTCGGGGGAACACCTTCCCCTTCTGATTATCAACAGGGATGAGCCAGATCCTCAGCCAGCGTACATTGTCTCAGGCTGACTGGATTGCTGAAAAGAAGCTGGGTTACATTATGAGTTGATGCGATCTAGGGGTCTCACCTGGGAGTGTTGCCTTTTGGAATTAATCTCAGATACCAGGATTTTGGTGAACGGAATTGAAATCAAAGGGATTTGGCAGAATTAAGTCAGTTAATACATGTAAACTCATGTGGAAGAGAAATCTTTGTATATAAGGTTTAAAAAAAGCAATCTTAGAGGAATTATAGATGGTCTTTGTCAAATAGTTTTTGTTCTCATGTTGGATTCCCACAGATGCAAGCTGCAGCTGTAACGCAACGTAGCCCGATGTTCCAGAGCAATTCAGAAACACCTCTGCACCCAGGGACAAGCACTGATGGCTGGAAAAAGAACATGCTTTTCATGAAAGCACCTGAAGGCTCACTTGTAGTGTGATGCAGGTTGGAAGGGACCTGTGGAGGTAGTCCGGTCTGACTCCGCATGCTCAAGGCAGGGCCAGCTGTGAGCAGATGGGTCAAGGTCCCTAAGAAACACCAGTTGTAAGGATTCGGAAGGGCTGTGGTTTAGGATCTTTTTTCTTTGAGGGACTTAGTTGAAGTTCAGTTACCAGTTGAAGATCCATCACTTTTAAGCCTGCGACTGGCACCTCTGAGAGAAAGCTTCAGGTTTGTGTGTGGCAAATGGGTGTTTACAGCCACATCTGTGGGCTCCTAAAATAATTGAAGCAGTAGTCATTTTATACATGTCATAAGCTTGCTTATGCTGTAGTTTGTCAAACCATTCAGATTTTCTTCTTAGTTTTTTACTTCATGTCAAAGGATTACTTGGGTATATGTGCTTTGAAAGACCATGGAAGATTCTAAAAATAAAATTGAAGTGGAAAGCAGACGCTTCAAATGGCTGATTATGTCACAACATGTTCAACTCCATGATTTTGGCAATCTCAGGAAGAGCAAGGTAGAAATACCAAGCTGCAGGAGAGCTGATTTTATGAACAGTGGAGACTTTCATAACTGTATCTGCTTAAAAAAAGTCAACAAATGAAAATCTCATGAAAACCTTCTGGATTGACACCAGCTGTGAAAGAGCTGGGCTTTCAGACTTCTTCCTATCAAGTCAAACTGAATTGCTCTTGTTAGAGAAACAGAATTAGGAGCAGGTAATCTTTTTGTTTCGCTCAGAAGCTGAGCAGAGCCATTGCCATTTCCTTTTGTGTCGTTTCCACGAAACAAATAACTTTGAACAGATATATGCCTTTTGGTGGAAAGGTCACTTCTCTGCAGAGCATTTCAGATCTGTGCTGCTTGCGTTTCATTACAGGGAAGATCGGATACGCACAACTTAGCCGGGAGAAGTGACAAAAGGTTACTGAGGAAACAGTTCAGCATTTTCTCGGGCTGAGGGAACGAATCTTTGAGGGGTCAGTTAACGCTGTTGTTGCTAGTCACACTGAAATGACTGATTTCCTCTATAGGTATAGCTGTGAAGTAAATGGTTGTCTGTGGTTTGGATTTAGTGGGTTTTTTTCCCTTTGAGCTGCTTCTGTTTAGGATGCTGAGGGTGGAAGATGAAAAAACAGAGCTCATGTCCACAGCCTCTGTCATGGTATTTTACTGAGAGTTAAACCGAAAGTTAACTCCGTCAGCACTCTCAGAATTAATTCACTAGCCACAGCCTGGTAAATAATTACTTGAAAACTGAAATTTTTGACAAAATGGAACTTGTTCACCTGACAATTAAGTAGCGTGAAAGGGTTAAGTAACTAAAATAATTAACACAAACCAATACTTTTGAATCTGTTGATAGCTTAGGTGTTAACATTTAAATTTGCTATTTCAAATTAGCAAGATCTTTCAACGGCTCATTTAATAGGAGGTGCCTGGCTAATTTGACTGTGAATTATGCTTGTTCCTGAAGACAAATAGTTTGTCCTCCTTCCTCACAGATCTTCGCACCATTCACGGATAATTCGTATGTCCTTCTTAGCCATCAGATCTTCACATTGATATTTTCCAGGTGAATAGTTGTTCCTAGTTAACATTGTTTTCACCTGTGGACATTGGAAGGCCCCACAAAGGCTGTCTAGTGGTGTTGCAGATTGTTTTGAGAAGATCTTGCACGTGGAAGGTGATACCGTATCAATGAACTGCTCCTAGAAATGCTCCATGAATTCCTGGGCGCTGGTTGCCATAGGCTGGAAACCACTGCACTAGGGCTTGAAGTGCTTGGGTATGTATACAGCCCTGTTACCTCGGCATATAAGCCGGTTTTTACGCTTCTTCTGTCACAGTTGCACACAATATTCTGGCCCTGAAGAGCACTGTAGCAACGAGTGGAGGCTTCTCTGTGAGGGAGCACCTTTGCCACTGCTTTCAGGCTTCAGTCTAGGAGGGGGTTTCTTTTACATTTCTATGGTGGTAGTTAAGAGGACCAGAGATTGAGCTGGAGCGCTAGGCCCCCACTCCTTAGTTATTAGCTGGGCTTCTGGCTGTGTTTTAGGCTGTTATCTGAGATAAGTCTAGCTTTGAGTGAGGATTCATCTTGACCTGCAGATCAGTGCGTGCATTTCTAGGTTTTGGGTTTGGAGTTGCTCCCTCATCCTCTTTTATTTATAAGGATCACCCTGGGGTATAGCTGAAGATGTGGCAACTCTTCTAGTGTGCCAGGTAGCAAGCTTGTTGGATTCATTTTCTTCTGTTGTTTCTGTGAACCCTGACCCTCTCTGATGAGATAATTTCATGGAAATAATAAATGCCCTACTGAGTAAGGCTGGTGGTTCTTCTGGCTTAACATTTTGTCTCCCACAGTGGCACATGAGCTGCCCCCTCTGCCTTACCCTTATTGTTCCCCAGCATCTAGGGTCTCTTTTGAACCTGCTGATGCCTCCTACCACTACAATCTTCTGTGGCCGAGCTAGAAGTTTGCTGCTGCTTATGTAAAGAAGCTCCTCATTTTACCTCCTCTATACTGATGGTATTAGTTTCATCAACTAATCTCTGCTTTGTGAGGTTTGAGCTATTCTGTTTAAACTGCATCACAAAAATAAGCCAATTATTATTGCTGGGGAAGATTACGTTTTAGTGAAAAATAATGTCTTTGGTTGTCAACTGACTAACAGAGTGGTAGGTGAAGAAGATGGGTCTGTTTGTGGGAGGGGAGATCTACTTTGATGACAGATCAAATGCAGGCAAGAGAGTCATGGAAAATGGGTAAGATAAGTGGGGGAAAAAGGGACATCTGAAGATGCAAATGTCTAAGAAAGCACATTGGAGAAGGGGGAAAGAATTATCCTGGACTTGTCTAAATCTGTAACTTTCCTGAATTAATTTTTTTTTTTTTTTTTTTTTTTTTTTTGCTGTACTTGCAACACTGTGTCTTGCATTTGTGTCTTAAACATCACAGTGTGACAGAGTCGCCTGAAGGGACAGCACTAGAAGGTAGCAGTGACTGCACAGGGCACTCAGTGTCAGAACTGGCGGCAGAATCCCTCACTTGCTCCTCTGTTTAATTGCCTCCTATCAGATGCCTACACATAGCAGAGAGTCAGTGATGAAGCTCTTAAAAATTACTACAAATTGCAAGTCCTTTACATTAATATTACTAATTTGGACTAAAAGCTGTGGTTTAAGATACTGCTAAGGCATGGTTGTGTACAGAGCTGTAAAGTTGTAAGGGCCACCATAACCTGTTCCTTTCTCTCCATGTTCTGTAATGGTAGAAAGAGATCAATATGTTGATTTTATTTTTGGCAGTATCAATATAGGTGCTGGGAGAATGATCTTTTAAATAATATATTGAATCCAAATTACAACAGTTTAAAATATATTCGAATCTAGAAAATACCTTCAATAAAAATACCCAAAATAACAAAATCAGTACAAGCCATTACAGATATCCCAAAACAATGAACACTTGACTTCTGAAACAAAACCTAAAACTTGACAGTAAGGTGGTACAAATCAGCTTTATGCCAGCTCCGTACTTTCAAACATTGCAAGCTGCAGCAATTTAAAAAGAAACCCAGGCTTCTGAAAAAACAGGTGGTAGAGAACAGAACTGTGATTTGCGTTTATTTTGATTTTTGAACCTGTTTGTCTGAGAGGCAGTTTAAAGTTTTGAGTTCTCAGAATGTAGAAAGATGGGGGATTTTGATCCCCTCCAGGAACGGCCTGCCTCAGCTGCTTGAGGGAGTTCATCTCCTGCTTGACTTCACATTATCTCACAGTTGGACTAGATGATCCTTGAGGTC
The DNA here is from genome assembly GCA_013399095.1 of Psophia crepitans. NCBI lineage: Eukaryota > Metazoa > Chordata > Aves > Gruiformes > Psophiidae > Psophia > Psophia crepitans. Next base: position 251,676 of record VWZZ01003697.1, on the reverse strand, counting down.
TCTTCCAACCTTAATGATTCTATGATTGGCTCTCTCTGCTGCCCCCATCTTCACACCAGTGCAGGAGTCCTGTGTTTCTCCTGTCCCCTTTGGCCTGTTCCAGCTTCTTATTTCTGAGGCGGCTGCTGCTGCTATTTCAGCCTGTTGCCAGCTGCCCCGGGAAGAGCTGCCATAAGATGCCGAGCATTGCTTGTCACGTGAGCGCTGACCGTTTGGGAGGAGAGGGAGGACGGTGCAGTCTGGCTCCTGTAGGACAGGCTGTCTTCTCCAGAAAGGCAGGGAAGTGAGACAAGAGCAGTTGGAGCAAGCTTCCTAACATGAAATGACCAAGAAGGTAATTCCAAATTACTGGAAAGGTAGGCTTCCTGCTGCCATGGCAACAGAAGTTCCAGTTCTGACTGAATTTGTGATTCATGGAAAAAATAAGGTAAGAATTGGCAAAGCTAGTCTTGCTTATACTTCTGTGCTTTCATTTTCAGTTTCTCAGTGATGCAGTGTGTTTGAGATAGAGACATTGAAAGGGAATGTTCATGTTTAAAACAGAATTGGAAATGTTTGGTTTTCTTGCATTCTTTTTAAGAGTGGAAACATTTTCACCCTTGGTACAAGAAAGCTTTTATTGAGCCAAGCTTGAGCTAAGTATGATGAGAAGTCAATAAAACTTGTAAGTAGCTTGAAGGTTTTTCAAGTTTGCATGAACTTTTGTCTGGTAAGCTGTTGTCCTGCAAAGAAAATATTTAGCTTGAAGGTTAAGATGAATTAGGTGACTTTTGATTGTCCAAAGAATGGAGCCTGTGTTCGTAACCCTCATTCCTGTTCCTTTGCATATGGTTCTTTCATCCATTCAGTCTGTGCTAGTCAAGGAGGAGGACTGTTTGAAGAAGGCACTACAGAGCACTCTGTCTCTCATCCAGCAACAGCTGAATACTTTATGGAAGTATATTAAGTCCTTGACAGGAGAAGGTAGCCAGCTGGCGGCTGCAGCAGGATGTTCTTGTTCTCCCTCACAACCGAGAAGGAGGAGTTGGCAGAGCTCCTGCTGAGCTTGCTGGGGAAGAGGGAAGGCACAGACTCTTGCAGTATTTTAACTAGGTGGGCCGTTAACCAAAAAAATAAAGCAGAAAGCGCACATTTCAAGGCTGCCCAGACCACCAACGGGAAAGTGGTAAAGGGCTGACTTCAATATGAGTAATTACCATCCAAGAGCCTCCATGGGCTGGGGTAGCTTATAGAATCTGCTTGCATAAAGGCTGCAATAAGTAAAGTAACTACACCAGTATGTGTCCTGCTTGAAACAGCATGCAGAGTGGGGTGTCTCACTGGTTAAAACAGTCATGTGACAGTTCTACAAAATCTGGAGTTTGGAGATTTTTTTGCTGTCCTTTCTTGCCCTGATGACTACAGATCAAGTCAGTATGTCAGTGTGGATTACCAAGAAAGATAATTGGAAAGAAAGGAATTCACGTTATAATTGACATGTTCAGAAAAGAGAGCATTACAACAGTGCTCACCATTTCATTATGCCAAGTTTTGAAACAACAAAAGATACTATCCAGTCAATCATCCATTTCCAAAAAGCAAGCAAGTGAAAACAGCTTTAAGGCACAACCAGTTACCACAGAAATAGATCTTTATTTTGGGGGTGGATGACCCAATGTGCTGAGGTACAAGTATTTGAAACAAACTAAGCTTCAGGTCATTAATTTGTAACCTGTTCTTCCTATGAATGAAGTCTCCCAAGAAACACTGTGTGGATGCTCCATTGACTGACAAAGTGAAGCTCCTCATTTAAGCACTGAGTTGGTGGTCCGGGAGCTGTTTTCAGTAATGTAATGAAGGAATCCTGCTGGCTTATATAGACTCAAAGGACAAACCAGGTCTGGGTTCTGTGTTCGTAGATGCTGTTCAGTGACCTCCACTGTATTTTGGAACAGATCTTCTCCCAGGTTTTTCACAAGTACTGAAGCTAAAGATGATGTTAACAGTAAGTGCAGAGGCCTGTATGGATTTTTGACAATTGAGTTTTGTGTGCTTGAAAGGTATTTGAAACAAACATGTGACAGAGGTTCAACCATTACAAATATGCATTCAGATAATGTATTTCTTTGAATACGTAGTCATACTAGCCCTCCAGGTCACCATTTATGAAGATGACTAAATATCCGTGTGGTCTGGACTGAGCTTTCAAAAGGCAGGAAATATTGCTCTGAATTGCAGCCCCCTAATTTTCTTTTGATTGACCTCTTGGGTACAGTTGGGGAAAAAGACCTTGGATGCTGGTGTCGGTTTACTTGCCTTTCTCAAACTGGCAGAATTAAAATAGGCTCTGATACTTTTCTGCTAATTCACAGTGAATCAGATGTGTTAATTAAGAAAAATACTTTTGACCTCTGAATGAACTGGCTACAGCTCTGGTTTAAGATTACAGGTTGTTATAGTAGGCGCTGGTTTTAGCGCTATCTTACTCATCTGTCTGTCCACAAGATTAAAGCTTATCTGGCACCATTTGATGCAAATAACCAATCTGCCTCAAAATAGCAGAACCATGCAGAGGTGGGTGAGCTGCATTGTACATCCATCCAAATGCTGTTTTTCCTTAACTTTAATTAGCAGCAAGCACACTCACACTGGAAGTAATTAAAAATATGGGAATACTTTATGTGTATAATGTAGATGTAACTACTAATTGAGACATTGAAAGTAACTTTGACTCTTTGTCTAGCATACTGTGTAGTCTTTGCTTGCAGATTTGTTTTGCAGCTTGCAGACCCGCTTCAGCTACTAGTAGAGCTCTGTGGGCAAAGGCTGAGAGGAGGGTTGGGAATTTATTGTGCTCTTTCAGTTGTTCGGAGAAGAGGGAAAGGACACAGCTCAGGTTTCTCTTAGCAAGTTGAAGGAATTTCAGCCCTTGTTTTTAGACTTACAACTGCTTGAGGCTTCAAAGCTGTATATGTGTGAAAGAGAGGAAAGGAGGGAAGGAGGAATACCTAGCAGTGCTAATCTTATGTTAACATAAACATAAGGGTTGAAACCCCAGCTGTAAGAAAACATCTGTGGTGGCAGAGGGGATATGCAAAGCACATGCGTCCAGTGCTCTCAGAAACAGGTAATGCATCGTAAAGATTCTGTATCCCCTTCAGCAGGATATCAATGGTATATTCAGTTTTTCAGAAATCTGCAGCTATTTTTCAGTTTTACTTCCAAGAAAACTAGTACACTTTTAGTTACAAAATCTGACAAACTCTTTTGTTACTGAGCAATCTGTATGTAATCTATGATAAGGAGAACATTTTATAGAATTCTTCGTACATTGAAGAACTGGGTATAAAGAGAGGTTAACATTTTAAAAAACCCACAAACCTCTAGTTTCATTTGGAGGAAGAAAATAGGAAGCTTTAGTTGCTGCTTTTTACTTCTGGTCCAAGTGCTGAGAACACTTAAATGTGTGTCTCTCTCTTTCTCTCTCTCTCCTGTTTTTTACTGTGTGTGTTGTCAGACTTCTAATATCTCCAGCTGAAAAAGGAAATTAAGCTGGAATCCCAGTTCCTTCTGTTCTTTTGTACAGTGGCACTTTCTCACAACAGGGCAGCTACTTGAAGTGGAGCAGGAATGTGTTGCCAGTTTGTCTCAAGCTCTTGCTAACCACATGGGAAAAGCTCAAGAGCAGAGAGAAAAATCTTGGTCTTAGTCTGTTTTGTTCTCTTTTGCACGGGGACAGAGGAACTCACAGGCCTGAAGAAGCACTCGTTACTGGGTACAGGAACTAGCAGTGCCGCTTGTTTCTACAGCAGAGCTACCTCCCTCTCAGACTTCGGCAACGACTCTAGCTCTGCGGGTTGCATTAAAATAATACAGTTAAGAGGCAAAATAAACCTGACAATTATTAAAATGTTTCATTTCTCTCCTACAGTCAGGTAATCTGTTTCAAATTCCAGATCACTGAGCAGAACAAGTTAGATTTTATATCAGCCACACAGTAGTGTTGTGTTAATACACTATTTAAAGAGGAAGGGAGAAAGAGTCTGTGTGTTAGTATATGACATTACAGGATCACAGAAAGATTGAGGTTGGAAGGGACCTCTGGAGGTCATCCTGTCCAACCCCCTGCTCAAGCAGGGCCACCCAGGACCAGTCCAAATGGCTTTTGAAAACCTCCAAGGATGGAGGCTACACAACCTCCCTGGGCAACCTGGTCCAGTGCTTGGTCACCCTTACAATTTCTAGATAATTGGTGGCTGTACTGACAATCGCTCTGCCGAGCCCCACGTATACACTTGTTACTTTGGGGCATGGCAGCTGTATTGTTGACAAGGAAATTTCACTGAATGTGTTTGGTTACTTTTACTTTTTGGTTACTTTGGTGAATTCTCAGCCATGGAGAATCAGCTCCTACGCACCAGGAGTTAAGGGATGAATCTGCATTTGAACTCTTGCAACTTGTGGAGCATGAAGATATAGGATCTCTTATCAGGAAGGCTTCAAAGGCAGCTATCGTCAACTGTACAGAAGCCTTTGACATGTGAGCCAGTTCCTATGTGAAACCAGGTGGACTGTATGTCATGCATGTGTTTTGAAACGAAACAGAATTACTGCCAAAACTTCTTTGCAGATTTACGTGTCTGTAAAGGTGTTTTTGTTTTTTACTTTCGAGCGGTGATTTTGTTACAGGACTTGCTGTAAGTCATGTGAGATTTGCAATTTTAAACTGCTTGGAAGAACGGCTGATGATTCAACTCACACAGGTTTCAGTGTGCCTGCTATGATAAAAAATAAATTTTACACAACATGTTTGAACATACATGTGTTAGCATTGAAAATTATTATTTGCATTTTGGATTAACTCAATAATGCATATCATACAACCTCTGGAATACACTGACTTGTGGTGTTAGACATAGTAGCTGCAGACAGGATTAGAAAGTTCCTGCTGGGTTTTCAGATTTGTAAACTATACAGAAAGAGAGAATTGTTCTTTCTCTACTTCCACTCACCCTTTGCGAAAGAGGAGAGATTAACAGATATGATTTGAGGAGTGACACGAGTTTTGTACCAGGACTGTGAAAAGGAAGTGGTTTCTTGAGACTAGGCTGAGTGCAGTAGTCACTAAACAACCATTTTCTTTAATATGAGAAATTATGGATACTTTAGCAGAGTTCCTTGCCAAAGATTAAGCATTTACATTCATTTCTAACAGTTAGAGCTATCTGGAAGCACTAGTATAATCCCATGGGATGAAGCTTCATAAGCTGCAAAACCATCTGATAAATAGATATTTAGGCTTGGTTAGGACTTTGTCCCCTAGAGCCATACTAAGCTTGGGTTTATCTCATGTACCATTTGTTTAGGATGCTTTTATTCAAGACACTGTCTCTGATTAATCATAACATTTACTCAGCCCCACTCTGGGGTTTTTTGGATTTGTGGTTTTGGTTTTTTTTTTCCCACCTAGCAAGAACGTAGTGCTATGGAGGGATGTAAGTGCCCCTTCACTGCATACATTCTTTTCCAAGAGTCCAAAGTAGCCCAGATCCAAGATTTTTTTTGCAAACACTTCAAATAACAGTTTTAGTAAGTCAGAAATGCTGGATTACTAACTTGATTGATTATTTTTGTCATATTAACCTTGAACTACTAAATCAGGCAGCAGTTGCTGTTCTGAATGCAAGCAGAACCATAGCAGGCAGCAGCAGCTTTTGTGCTTCTTTGCATTCCCTGTCTGTAGTCAAGAGTCTTCTGTTTCACTTTGGTACCTGCTGGCATTTACAGACCTAAATTCTTGAATGGCAGGTACACTGTGACAGTCAAAAATATGCATGCACAAACTTATGAAATGGAGCTCATATTTAAATGCCTTGCAAGGGAAGGGAACCGAAAATACAAAGCCAAGACAAATTATCTGTATAGCTTGATACTATCAGCAGCTGTTTTCAGCTTCTGTCAGACAAGCTATTCAAAGTTAAGAGTTTATAAAGCATCCTGTATCCCTCTATCTGAATAATTTACTGTTAAAAGTATTAAGAAAGTTCAAATATAATTCTCTTGCGATATCTGTAGAACAGGGTAATATAAAATACTCAGACTGCTTCTGTTGTTTTTAAAAGTGCCTAAAAATATTTATGTTCTAAACACTGAGGTGTATATACTTTTTCTTTATATTAAAGGGGCAGGCAAGTCATCTTCCTTATAGTTTATCCACTGCCCACTTTTTGCAACTGACCAAAAATGTGAATCTTCTGTTTTTGAAGCATTTCTATCTGGAAATACCCCTCTGATTAAGCTCCACATGAGACAATGTTTATTTCACTTTTAAGTGAGAGGGAAATACAGCCATAAACAGGAATCTTTAGCTTTATAATTCTTGTTTCAGTGACTGCCAAACCATTGGTTTCCCACCACGGTTCTGGTTTTTGAATATCCATCAGTTACAATTTCATGAATTCTCACTGCTGGCAGTAACACACATGTTTTCATTTACTGCATTACGGGTATTCTCTAGACAACCAGTCTGTTGAAAAGAAATTAATCCCAGCAGTGAACTAAGATACTGAATTCTCAGCACTTTGTGAATTCATGTTTTTACATTGAGGCTATTTATATCTGGATTGAATTAATTTGAATATGTAACCAGGTGTTTGTGGTTACGTCTTTTATTATCCATTGGATGTGAAAAGCTAGCGGAATGCAACTGCAGGATGGGAAAACTCAGTAAATGCAGTTGGGAAATACAGCATTGCATGGTTGAAAACTCAGCTTGTGTTTCTCTCATTTCTGTCCATGATTTCAGACATGACCAGAATCAAGGAATACAATTACACAGTATATTGTAACTAGAGTTTCCTAAGTAAGGCATACTATATACAATTTTTAGATCGGACTTATTTTAAAATTTCACTGAAGATGAAAATCTAATAACTTGTTCTATTTTATCATGTGGATCCCCATTTCACCAGCATTGAAAAGTCGTGAAATATCCAGACGACGTCTTAGACAACCGCTTTTGAAGGAGAGTGGAGACTTTATAGATAACTTGCAAAGCCTGTTACTAAGCTGCACATTCACACTCAGCAGGGTTGTGCTTTTCATGTCTGTCTTCTCCAATGAATATTCAAAATTGTTGGCTCAAGGAAGAGATGGGCTTAGTCCTGAACTGTGTTTTGCATGGAGCAAAGAAAGTAAAACGCTTTAAGTTTGCTTCTGTTGGACATTAAGGACTTTACCCAATTGATCTTCTTCAAACTGGGTTGCTCCTTTAAAGAGGAAGCTTGCTTAAAATACATCCTCTGTCTGTAATTATCTCCTCTATTTCACTAAAATTGAAGGTTAAAGGGAAGTGAAAACTCGGAGGGATTTTTATCTCGGGCCTTGGTTTGGTTTTGTGCAGTCTGAGAGAATTTCACAGCAAAAACTGGAGAAAGCGACAAACTTGGAAGATTGTAAAGGCAAATAAAAACTCTGCTGGCAAATTCTTTAGGATGATATTAAACCCCAGTTAGGCATGTCCCCACGATGTTAGTCTTAGCTGTAATACTCATTCTTGCTGTAGCTAAACAGCAGCTGGTAGTGCTGACTCCTGAAATCTCTGCCACAAGAAGTACCTGTTCAGGAGGTGGCCTTTGGTAGGACGTGGGTGATACATTTCCTAACGCTGAGTGGTTCTTGGACAGGCAGGGATTTAGGATGATAGATGCACCGGGCTTTTTTTTTTTGTCTTCTCAGAGGTTGCCTTGAAAGTAGTCTTACTTCCCTCTCAAAGACTTGTACTGGGAATTCAGTGTTTATGATGTATCACTTGTAGTAGCAGTCTGTAAACATAGCCTGCCTTCTTCTGAGTGACAACATGCCTGGAATCCAAAGTTTCTGAAGTGTTAGTAAATAATTGCATAGTTTGTTGCAAAGAAGTAGGCAGGCGGTGAACTGGAATACATGCAGGTAGTTCAGCATTTTTAGTAATAAGAATATGCATAGCTAGAGGATTAGAAAATATCTGTTTTAGAAAGTGTTCTGTTGATTTCTTTTTCACTATATTTATTTTAGAAATTCTTTTTATCTAGTGACTAATATATGCATGAGGAATGTTTTTGTAATCCCTTGTGTCTGAGGGGCAGCATCTCTGCTGAGATGTGTTTCCCAGATCAGTCTCAATCAGAATATTCTCTTCTGTCTTGAGTCCATGTACAAAGAAGAGGAAAACTCAGGCAATTTTGTTTGGTAAGTGGTGAAGAGAAAGGAAGCTATATGGTTGTTTTGATATGGAAACGCTAGGGCGACTTTTTTTCCTGCTGTGTGTGTACAAGATACATGTTGATAAAGCTGTACAAATGACTTTGAGAATACCCATCGGACTCTCTGTAACCTCACAGAAAACTTCAGATATAGATTTGATTTAGAGGACATAAGAGTGCATTCTGGTTTTACTTCTGCAAATCGCTACGTCTGAATGCGATCAGTATTTTTGTTAGTCATTCATCTATTCCTGTTTCTTTCTTTTTGAATTAAATAATTTCCACGGGAGCGGTTTGGGCACGGTGGTGATGCTTGCTAATGCCACAGCAAATGAGAGTAAACAGAGAAAGTATTTTGGAAGAAACTTTTAAAATTAAGATTAACTCTGTAATTTCTATAGTAAATGGCTCTCTGTATATTGTGGCAATGGAGAGAAATGCAACTGACAGAGAAATTGTTTTGAGGTTGAATTAATTTGTTCTTCAGGGAGCAACCAAACCCCGATGATTCACGCTGGTGCTGATGGTGGGCCTCCCTGACTTTTCTCTCCATGGAGAGCAGCTCCCTGCCCTGGCTGAGGCTTAGCTCCCCTTGGTGGGAGAGCAGAAGGCAGCTGCTAGGATACGGGCGCTCCTTCCGCAGAAAATATGAAATCGAGAGGCGTAAGTCTTGGTTGTCATCCTTTGGGCCTCCGCCCCTGGTGCAATGCAGCCGCTCTTGATAGCGGACCTGGAAACTGTGAGACATGAAAGAGTGCAGAGAAGTTGTTCTTTGTGTGTTCCTGGCATCACCGCCTGCGCGGGGAGAGCCACAATCGGGAAAGCTGCATTAGTTATAGCACGCGTAGCGAGACAGAAGCTGGCAGAAGGGATGGAGAAAGGTCAGAAAGCTGATTTGAGTATGGAAACGGAGGCTGCTGCAGCATGTTGTCTGGCCACGGGCTTCAGTCCCATTCCCCAGGAGATCAGTGGTACTGAAGGGGAAGCTTCTGGCAGGCCCTGCTGATTCAGTGGGATGGTTACAAGCCAGGAGCTCCTTACTGGTGTCTAGTCCCTTCTCCTGCCTTTCGCAAAGCTGCACCATCACTCCAGGCTAAAAGTTGAACAGTAAGCTCTGTCAGGTTGTACGCTGCCTTAAGTGGTTCTGTAGCTGTCGTCTCTTTCTGCTATCGTATTTAATGCAGTGACTTCTCAGAGAGTATATGTAAGAGTTTAAATAAATAAGTTCTTAGTAATTCCTGAGGTTCTCTCTGATATTTCTGGTCTCTGCAGGAACGCCACTAGGCTCCGTCTTCCCACTTTACGCATGAGAGAGTGTATGCAGGGCATACTAAACCACTGCCTGGAAATGCAGTACAATATAGATGATACGTAGAGCAAAATTAGGTTATTCAGAGCAGTCAGTTTTGTTTTTCTCCCAACTTATAAAATATGTATTGGGTGGGGGGCGGGGGAAGGCTGCCACAGCAGTTTGTTAGACCAGATATAGATACAATTCTGTAAGTATAAAAAGTAAATACAAATATTCTCTAACAGATACCTGCAAAGTCAGTATCTGTGAAACCTTCTGTATTCTTACAGTTTTCTAGCTAATCCACCTACTTTGTGAAGGGAAAACAGGCTGGGAAAAAAATGTGTGCTCATGAAACTGAGGAATGACCCTAGGCAGCTCTGTGTAAAAGGCTTTAATTGTTTGCACACCAATTAAAGGCTAAATGGCCTACTTTTTACTAGCTAAGTCTAATTTTGTTTCTAATCAGGAAACTAAATATCAAGGCAGAAAGGGCTTTTCTGATTTTTTTCCAGTGGAAATTACGTAAACATTTCATTTCAATGCACCTATCTAGGAAACAACACATGAATGGAGCAGTTCTGAATCCTTGCGTTGCTGTTGGCGTCGGTCTTTTTTTCCTGCTACCACTGTGATTTAGAAGGGCTTCTAATTTCTGAAAAATGTTCAGCAGATGTACCATCTAAGTAAAAAAGTATTCGACACAGTAATAAAAAAGATCTACTCTTTCCAGTACACAGCTGTGTTGTTTCTCCCAAAGTTAAAATCTCACCCTACTAATGCGATCAGCAATGTCACTTTTTTCTTCCAAATCAATCAAATCAAGCGTCCTTTAAGAAGAAAAATCAATTTAGCCTATTAATAAGCTGAACTCAGTACAGTGCCTGAAGGCCAGAGTGTCATTTCCCATAAAATTTGCTTTAAAAATACAAACTAAATTGAAGCATTCGCAGCTTGTCATCAAAAAGGTCTCTTAACATTTCAAAATACATCTGTAATCTTTAGCCTACCTGATACAAACCTATCTGAATATTTGAATTAGATGTTTTTGGTAGTATTTGTTTTGGTTTTCTTCCTGCCATATGTTTAGATATAGGAACTTGAGCCAGCCAATGTAGCCAGTGTCTGGGCAAAATGTTACGACGGCAACCTACCAGGAGCTTGTACCTGCTAGTGGATTATTTTTCCCGTGGTCTAAGGCTCTTTAGTTTCTCAGCCCTCAACAAAAGAGATGATAGAATTTAGCTTACCAACTCATCAATGAAGGAAAATGAATATTAGAAAGTTATTAAATGAAAGTGGGAGTGTTGTAACTGTTACTGTATATTCAGAGTTACCAGTGGTCCTCTACCACACTATCTCTCAAAACTACATGGAGAGAATAATACTTCTTAGAGAAATTCTGCTTCTGTACCATTCTATCTTTTTGGTGACAGTAATGAAATGTATTGCAATGGATATTCAAAGTGATTTGTCTTCTGAACCCAGTAGTTGGTACGGGTAGTGTGATTTGAATGGCCGTCGGGAATAGAGACAGTAAATTCACCTCAGAGTCAAAGCTCTCGACAGAAGATCCCAGCTAATACTCAGTATCTTACAGTCCATGAAGCAGAAGGAATTCAATTACTATTCCGAAAGACAGCGTAGAGGCTTGTATGTCTCTGGTTTCACCACAAGCAGAACTTAAAAGCTAACGCGGCTCTCGCACAGAGGCTTGCCAACCTTTCAGCAAGCTGTCTGTACTAAACACCGTATTGGTAACGGCAGCGACTCAACAGCACATTGGATTTCTTGTTTGCTGAGCCTGCCAACTAAATGCTGTAGGAAAGGAAACTTTTACGTATTCAACCCCAAGTAAACAGCAATTGCAAGCGTACAGTCCCTGCTTTTTGTGTGTTCTTGTAACTGCTCACCAACTAGCAGCTTCTACAACTTTTATGAGGACTGCACTATGCTAACCCAGTCCATGCATTGGGCTTAGCAAAGGAGAAGAGTCCTATTTAAACCACAAAAAAAAAACCCACACCAAAAAAGACACCACCCCACCACCCCCAAAAAAAGCTTTATTGGTCAAGCCACCTCGCTTCTGAGTTAGGTGTGAATTTTAGACTATATTTAGGACTTCCAACTCTAACAATTAACTAAGAATAATCACGAGCAATCAAACAGGTTTTGTTTGTAAGGCTTGTATGATCAAAGTAATAAACTCTTACTGTGGACATGTCAGTAAAATGGTCTTTCATCACTTCCCCTTGACATACTGTTCGAAAGATTTAGTTTCCTCATTTGCCTTGATTTGTGCCCATATTGTACAGTATTTTTCCAGAGGATCACCTGGCTTATACTGCTTAGAATAAGAAAGAAAGGAAAAGAAAACCTCAAGAACTATGTATCTGTTAAGTGCCCGTTAACCACTTGAGGAACTTCCCTCTAAGGAAATGCATCTGAGTGTCATTTAAGATCATGTTCTGCAGCTGATCTGGCCACGCAGATGCCAGTGGGATTCTGCATAGCCACTCACAGAGCAGCTTGTGGGATTGAGACTGTGGATTCATTAAAACCATTCAAATATTAAAATCACATGCAGGAGGGAACAGGAAAAGAAAAATGGAAACCATGATAAATTAAAAAAATGTGGAGATTGTTGTTGATTTTTCAACTTACAATTTTTTGGTTTTTTAAAACAGCATTTGCAGAAATACCCTCAGATTTGCCACACCCAAGAGTTTAAACATCCAGTGGGAAAGACTTAAGAATTGCATTGGTAGTTCTTATGTTCCTAAAAATCATCCCTTTTCAAGCTTTCAAACTTTCTCTGACCTTCCTGGCAATGCATATATGACAATTATTTAAGCTGAAAAGCTTGACTTGCAGCACATACAGAATATGCACGTGAAGATTCTCCTCTTAGGTGCCTTCCCCACCTTGTCAAGGGTCCCAGAAGTGATGACATCCCTCTGCTTCTTGCCTGTGACAGGAGGAGTTGTTACTGGGTTGACTCTTCTCCTCCCACGTGGTGGGTGAGAAAGTAGTTCAGGTTACTACCAGCAAGTTCAGAATTGTGTCTACTTTGGAAGTGGTTGGCATGGGAAAGCTCTCCTGGTTACAGAGGAACGGTTTACACCGGTACCAGTGAGGCAAGTAGATCACGATCCTACTACATTCAGACAGGGTTGTTTTGGTTTTTTTCTTCAGTCTCTTGCTGGGTGATGTAAGCTGGAGCAGAGAACATAAACTTTTACATAAGGAAGAGTACCTGCAGAGAGTGATAATCTGTGATGGCATAAATGAGAAGTTTGTTCTGCCTGTTACTGAAGTTCCATGATATTTTCACACAATGAGACCATTTTAATTCACTTGTTACTCATTGGGTTTTTTAAAATATGTACAGCGCTTTTCGTTAAGAGTGTTTGCCTGACCTTGGATTTGTCCCTGGATTTTTTCAATAAAAATAGTTCATGAAGTCGCAGAAATTCAATTAAGTTATGAGGTGCTGTGCATCATCTTAATCATGTTCTTGTTCATCTTCCTAGTTCTCAACAAATGTAAGTATGGAGGCTTCACTGAATTTTAAACTAACACATTTCATTCGGGTTTTGTGGTGGTTTTTTTTTTTTTTTTGTGTGTGCTGAGATACGAGTTCCGAGTTGTGAGCTAGAAAAAAAAAAGCTTTGCTGTGCCTGTTAACCTTTTCTGTCAAATCTCTTCATGTCAAAGTGCTGTAGAGCAGGGGGTCTCAAAATTGTGAATGGAGGGGACACATTTTGGTTAAAGGGTTGACTGCTGATTCACAAGCACTAGCTAATGTATCCTTATGTCACCTAAGTGGTGTGAGGGATTGTGATTCTTTCCTTTTTTTTTGTGTGGATGGAGAACTGTATGAGAGCACACATTCACAAGCATGAACTCTCAGCTTTGCTCTTGACTTAGCTGGGCAGGCTTTGCACTAGCATCTCAGTCTTTTCAGGACAGCTACTGTCCACCCCAAGCAGAGGTTGGGATGGGAAGGGACATACTAGGAAGATATTCAAGGTCCGTGCAGCATTTAAAACACCACCACTAACACCACTCCTCCACCCCCCCCATTTCAAAAAACAAATTGAGTAACTGAGAGAAGAGAATCTTCTTGAGGTTTTTTCTGCCAGAGCAGATTTTGCCTTAAACAGTCACTGGATAATGTCCTAAATCTGAATAAATATTTCAAAATAGTTGTCTAGTAGAAGGCAAACATTGTGAGTTTAATGATTTTGAATTAGTAGGACCTTTGCTTCATCTCCCACATGTTGGCATTGACCATTCTTGTGCTTGGAGGAGGATATCCTTGTTTCTAATGGGAAAAAACCAAACAAACCAGGATCTCTTGTTTGGGAACAATCCATCCCAATACAGGGACAATCAAGCAAAGGTGGTAGGAAGCCTGCATGGATTAGCAGGGAACTCCTGATTAAACTCAGACATAAAAACAGGAAGCATACAAGAGTTCGAAGCAGCAACAGATGCAGCAGACTGAGGAGGAATATAGAGACATGGTCCAAGCATGAAGTGATGGGATGAAGAAAGACAAAGCCCACCTGAAATCATGGAATTGAATCTGGCAAGGTGCATGAATGGCAACTAGAAGGGCTTCTCCAGGTGTAGCAGTAGCAAAAGAAAGACTTGGGAAAATGTGGGCCTGATGCTGAGTGGGAATGGAGACTTGATCGCAGTAAGCATTGGGAAGGCTGGAGCACTCAGTGACGGCTTCACTTCAGTCTCCACTGGTGTAAGACTTGCTTTTGGGAAGTCCATGAGGCCCTTAAGGCCAGTGAAAAAAACCAGGGCAAGGAAGATTTACCCTTACTGGAGGAGGATCAAGTTAGAGAACATTTAAACAAGCTGGACATACACAAGTCCATAGGACCTGATGAGATGTGTGCATGGGTGCTGAAGGAGCTGGCTGGTATCTTTGCAAGGCCACTCTTGAAAGGTTGTGGTGATCAGTACTGGAAGAAAGCAAATCTCTCTCCTATCTTTGAGAAGGGTAAGAAGGAGGATCTAGGGTACTACAGGCTGATCAGCCTCATCTTGATCCCTGGGAAGATCAAGGAAATAATTCTGGAAACCATTCTGAACAGGCAAAGGACAAGAAAGTGATTCGGAGTAGTCAGCATGGATTTATAAAGGAGAAATTAGGCTCGACCAACCTGATTGCCTTCTGCAGTGAGATGACTGGCGTGGTGGTTGAGGAAGAGTAATGGATGTTGTTTATCTCAACTTTAGCAAAGCCTTTGATACTGTCTCCCATAATGTTCTCATAAGACGCTGGTGAAGTGCGAGGTAGGTAAGTAGGTGGTACAGTGGCCTGAAACCTGTCTGAACTGCTGGTGCTCAGAAGGCCTCAAAGGTGAGCAGCACAAAGTTCAGCTATAGAGGCAAGTCACTACTTGACAATGAGACCAATACTGTTGAACGTCCTTTTTAGTGACCTGGATAACGGGGCATGATGCACCCTTAAGAAACCTGCAGCCCATTCAAAATTGGTAGTAGTAGTTAATAGACCAGTTGCTTGTGCTGCCATTTAGATGGAACTTGACAAACTAAAGAAATGGACCAACGGGAACCTTATGAAGTTCAGCAAAGGCAAAGTTCTGCCCCTGGGAGGAATAACCCTGCCCACCAGTACAAGCTGCAGATGGACTGACTGGAAAAGCAGTTTTTCAGAAAAAGCCCTGGGGGTCCTGGTGAACATGAGCCAGTAATACATCACTGTGACAGAGTAAAAGCTTTTTCCCTATGAAGGTGGTCAAACATTAGAACAGGTTACCCGGAGAGGCTGTGGTGTCTCCATCCTTGGAGGAGATAGTCAAAGCTTTAATTGAACAGGGCCCTAAGGAACTCAACCAAGCTTTGAAATTAGATCTAACTTTGAAGTTGGGCTTGCTTTGATGAAGTGGGAGGGAGGCTGAACCAGATGATCTTCAGAGCTTCCATCCAACCTAAGTTAGTTTGTAATTCTCTGATTGTAGCACAAATGTTATAAACAGAACTCCTTTCCTCCAAAAAAGTCCCAGGGGGAAATACAGGCAATGGTCTTTCATGTGTGTATGCTGTTAACACAAACTAAATCAAAACATATGTTTCTGTGGCTTATAGTTTAATAAAGATTTTCCCACGTGTTGAATCCATTTAGACTAAAAACGTACAGTTTACTTCAGTGTCATCTTCAATGTTACACAGTTTCTTTGCTGCTTTCTGTTGTTTAAGCTGTGCAAAATGCTTTTGCAAGCCACTTTTTTCCCTTTCTCATGGACAGTGGTTTGGTTTTTTTCTGTTCCTCTGGAAATTTTTCTCTGGAAAAATTCAGTGTTACGGTTCTCGAGGGCACAGTCACTTGAGTTACTGCAGTTCCTTCTCAACAGGTACAAAGGCACTACAGTTCTTCCTTTGCTGAAGATGTTGCAAAGCAAGCTCTCCTCAACTTTCCTTGTGACTTAACTTTAATGGGCGGGTATAGCAGAATTACAGAATTTCTTCTTTGCCACTTTTTTCCCCCCTCCCTCAGTGAAGTTGGGTTGTTCCTGCTTTCACCATCTAACGTATGAAAATTAATTCTACGTAATAAGTTGACATTCAGTTGATTTGTGTCTGAAAAAGACGAGAAAAAGCATATTTATTCTCAAGGGAGCCCACTTTTAATATGAAATAGAATTCTTCTCAGTCCCCCATGTCGTTATTGTTCTCTGAATCCATGAAATCATAGGCAGTAATATTAGGTTTTTGCTTGTGTGCAATGCACACCCTTGGTTTTCTAGATATGTGAGTAGATTGGAAGTTTTGCAAAGAAAAATTTTGGGAAGCACTGTGTTCGTTGAGTCAGAACCAAGCTTGAGCTGTTTGTTTTAATCCAGAACACTCCAGGTCTGACAAACTTTTAGCCAGTCTAGATCAGGATGCCTACCTATACCTTGAATTTGTATTGGTCTGTCCAAGGGGTGGATGTAAATGACTAAGATAGAAAGAAGCTTGTAAGGTCCTAATTTCCTATTGATCTTGGTAAAAAGTTAGGATTATTAGTGTTTCTCTTGACTTAGACCAATAGGCTTATTATTTCATTTTGATGGGAAATAACATCAAAATTCCTGAGGTGGCTGGAGAAAGGGACTGTAAGGACTTTGCACAGGCTTGCTCTGTTTTATTCTTGAGCTAAGAGGAGGAAGGAAAGTTTTGGCATGTGGATTCTAGAAGTACTGTATCTGAGATTATTCTGAAGAGATGAAACGAGGATGTTTGGGAAGCAGTAGGCACTAATTTTGCCATGAGACCTCGTGTCGTGGTTTTACTCCAGCCGTTGGCTGGGCACCACATAAACGCTCACTCCGTTCCCCTCATTGGAAAAGGAGGAGAGAATCGGAAGAGCGAAAGTGAGAAAACTCGTGGGTTCAGATACAAGAGTTTAATCAGTGAAGCAAAAGCCGCGTGCACAAGCAAAGCAAACCAAGGAATTAATTCACCGCTCCCCACGGCAGGCAGGGGTTCAGCCATCCCCAGGACAGCAGGGCTCCGTCACGCGTAATGGTGACTTGGGAAGACAAACGCCATCACTCCGAACGTCGCTGCCCCCCCTTCCTCTTCTCCCCAAGCCCCTTATAAACCGAGCATGACGTCATATGGTATGGAATACCCCTTTGGTCAGTTTGGGTCAGGTGTCCTGTCTGTCCCCTCCCAACTCCTTGTGCACCCCCAGCCATCCTGCTGGCGGGTCGGTGCGAGAAGCCGAAAAGTCCTTGGCTCTGTGTAAACATCGCCCAACAACAGCAAAAACATCTCCACTATCACCGCTGCTTCCAGCGCAAATCCAAAACACAGCCCCATACTGACTTTCTTGAAGAAAATTAACTCTCTCTCAGCTGAAACCAGGACACCTCGTCATAAAGAAACATCAGTTTGTATAAGACATGTTTGGTATTTCCCATGCTGTGAATCTCAAGGGTTATTTGAAGTCATCCACGGTCAATAAGAAAACCAAGCCCTAGGTTTAGCAAATATTAAATCAGAGATTATCTTTGCCTGTGAAATGTGTTGTTTCAATATAAATTCAGCCTTGTGCATAACTCTGAAAGATCCGGGCCAAAATTTGTGTTGGTTGAAGTCAATAGCTTCTAAAATTGTAGACTGTAAGAAATTTTAAAACCTTTTGGAAACCTGGGAAGCAAGTGATAAAACCCAGGAAAGTACCCACTTTTGTTTAAAGGGAATTGAAGTCTGGATGTTTTCTGTACCCCTTCTGACAAGCTAATGATCTGTGGAATGAGCAGGAGACATGCTAAAGGTCCCTGCTCAGTCATGTCATTATATTGCATCCTACATTCATTTGCTCTGATGTCACCCTAGACTACAACCTGTTCTGGTTGTGGACCTTGTAAGTCAAGTAATGCTGTTCTGTTGCTATTTATAAATATTGTTTTAATTTTGACCCTTTGTGACACCATTTTTAAAGATAATATGTAAGAGCCAACATGTTTTAACATTCCAGTTGGTATTTATGATAATTTGAGTTCAATTTGTTCCCTGAGTTTTTGAGATCAGCTATTTTTAGCCTGGTTTCCTGAGGAACTGAAGTTTATAGGATGGCTGTATCTACCCATCTGTCTTCCACTGAGCTTTTTGAAGCCAGTGATCAACTATCCCAGTTTGGTGGAGAGAGTCATGTCTCAATGCTTTTAAGCTCTGGCACGTTTCATGAACAGCCTTGGTTTGGTAGAGACACACAAATGGCTACCCCATCTAAGGGAAAATGTGTAAGATAAGCTCAGCAGTTGTGTTGTATATGATTTGGCAGGAAACGAGTTGAACCATGACTTGGCGCTGCCTCTCACTCACCTGGGAGTGAGAGATCATGAGCAGGAACTGAGGTTGCTGTGGCTGGGGAGAGCGACATGGACAGTGGGATCAAGCGCACCCTCAGCAAGCCTGCCGACAACACCAAGCTGTGTGGTGCGGTTGACATGCTGGAGGGGAGGGATGTCATCCAGAGGGACCTTGACAGGCTTGAAAGGTGGGCCTGTGGAAACTGCATGAAATTCAACAAGGCCAAGTGCAAGGTCCTGCATGTGGGTTGGCGCAATCCCAAGCACAACTACAGGCTGGGTGGAGAATGGATCGAGAACAGCCCTGAGGAGAAGGACTTGGGGGTGCTGGTTGATGAAAAATTCAACATGAGCCGGCAGTGTGCGCTGGCAGCCCAGAAAGCCAACTATGTCCTGGGCTGCATCAGACATCGTGTGGCCAGCAGGTCGAGGGAGGTGATTCTGCCCCTCTGCTCTGCTCTGCTGAGACCCC
>VWZZ01003697.1:215793-232750 GCA_013399095.1 Psophia crepitans | reverse complement strand
GCAGTGACAGGACAAGAGATGATGGGTTTAAACTAAAAGAGGGGAGATTCAGATTAGATGTTAGGAAGAAATTCTGTACTGTGAGGGTGGTGAGGCACTGGAACAGGTTGCCCAGAGAAGCTGTGGCTGCTCCCTCCCTGGAAGTGTTCACGGCCAGGTTGGATGGGGCTTTGGGCAACCTGGTCTGGTGTAGGGTGTCCCTGCCTATGGCAGGGGGGTTGGAACTAGATGATCTTTGAGGTTCCTTCCAACCCAAACCATTCTGTGATTAAGGTTGTGAAACATGGGCTGTGGATTAACACAGTTGGGGGGGTATGCATGGCGATTACCAACAAGAACCCCACATTACTGTGGTGAAGAGAATGTGAGGATGTAGCAAGAAGTCTGTAGGGCATTAGCAGCTCTGAAAACTACTTGCCTTCAACAAGGGAAACTCTTGTATGGACGCTATTCTTGTTCCTGGAAGCCTGCAGAACATACAGCTTATTCATGTTGGGAGAGGGGTCTTGGACATGGCACACATGCTTTTATATGCAGAATTTGTACCTTCAAAACAAATGGTCTCGAAAGTCCTTTAGAAACAAGTCGGGCTTTGTTTCTCCTTAGCCCCCATATGAATGAAGTTAGGATTTATTTCTCTTTGGGAAACTGGAAATGAAGGAAGAAAGGAGACCTAGAATTTTGGTTATGAATGGTAATGTAATTATGGAAAAAAGCACTGACCTGAGCTCTTAAAGTCAGCCCTCAAAGCCACCGTGCCTAGTGATGATTTTTTTTAAAAAAATTTCTCAGCAAAGGTTGTGCCAGTAGAGTTTACTGCCAGGAGACAGCTCTCTGGTTTCAATGCCTGAACTTAAAGTATTTCCAAACTGAAGTAAAGCAGAGGTTTTTAATTTTTCAGAAGGAGTTTGCTTTACCTTCTTTTCTTTGGTAGTTAAACAGTTCTTGAGAAGCTCAGTGTCTAGTTAATCAATAGCTCAGGTACTTGTTAAAGACAGAATGTTTCCTCTACATGGAAGAGCAAAGCACGCGGTCCTACGAAGGAGGGATTAGCACTAAGACTCATCACATGGCCTGTGCAATTGTGCTCATAGTAAAATACAGGATGTGAGTTTGTTGAAATGCCTGTCAGCTGTGATACTCTGTTTCATAAGTTGGCCTCTTCTCGCAGATAACTAGTGACAGGACAAGGGGGAACGGCTGCAAGTTGCGCCAGGGGAGGTTCAGGTTGGAGATGAGGAGAAATTTCTTCTCGGAAAGGGTGGTCGGGCATTGGAATGGGTTGCCCAGGGAGGGGGGGGAGTCACCGTCCCTGTGGGGGTTTAAGGAAAGGTTGGATGTGATACTGAAGGACATGGTTTAGCGGATAATAGGTGCGGGGGGCGGGGGGGGGGGGGGGAAACACACGGTTGAACTGGATGATCCTTGAGGTCTCTTCCAACCTTAATAATGATTCTATTTGATAAGCTGTGTTACCAGCAAAATCTGTTCATCTTTAGATATCTGAAAGACTTTCTTGGGCTTTGCACTGCCTTCTAGTTAGATTAATGCTTATTAACCGAAAGCACGACACAGGACTGGAATGTTACGTTGCGTTTTGTCTCTTTCTCCTGTATAAAGCATGTATGCATTGGTCTGTCCAATTTACAGATAAGCTTGT
This sequence comes from Psophia crepitans, assembly GCA_013399095.1. Lineage (NCBI taxonomy): Eukaryota > Metazoa > Chordata > Aves > Gruiformes > Psophiidae > Psophia > Psophia crepitans. The sequence continues at coordinate 231,090 of VWZZ01003697.1, read as the reverse complement.
AGAGAAACTTCCACGACAGGTAGACACTCTGTGTTTCAATCTGCTTTGGTAAATTTTGTTTTACTTCACAGAATTCATTTCCCAAGGGAAAAAAAACAACATAGATTTTGATTACAACAAACTAGAAAAGCAAGACAAAACTAGGTTTCAGTTCTTCTTTAAAGCTGATTACCTCTTTAATTTTCAGAATCCAAATCAAACCCCCTGCTTATAAGCCTTAAGTCGGCTTGTGTATCCATTCAACTCGAAGAAGGGCTGGATAATTTGTAACGGAAACTTAGAGATCATGCAGTAGTCAGCTGGAATGCAGAAAATGAGGTCATGTGTTTTGACCTACAGTTGATTCTTCATTGCCCTGTTGTATCACTGAAATGCATTAGTAAAATTCAAAGCATGTATAGTTTCAAGCATTTGGAGTTTTATAGTTCTTTTATTGTACTGCTCATTTCTGTAGTCATGTTTGGGAGATTTATCCTAGTTGACCTTTGCGTATACCTAATGTACAGATGCAGATTCTATAAAATGTTAAAAAACAATCTGCTGTACACATCCATCTACAGTAAAGTTCTGTCATTTGAGAGCATGTCTCATGAAAAAGCTTCTCATTTTTGTAGTGACAGTGTATTAGGAGCTACGTTTTTGATGTGCCAATTCCTGCAGTTGCTACCTATTCTGTTGTGCCAGCAAATCTGTTTCAGCAGTAAAGATTGTCAGGATTTAATTCAGCCCATTAATAATGTCATGTGTGTCCCTGTTTGTTTTGGGGCTGTTTTTGTCAGGCTTTTGTTTTAGCTGAATCTGTTCCCTGAATTGCTTTGCCAGCCCTAGAATTTCTACCATGTGTCTATGAAGTTGGTGAGGCTAATCTGCGATGTTGAAACTTGAGAATTAGTGAAAGTGGACTCCAAAAGCCTGGGAGATGTGGGTTTGACCTCCTGTCCTCGTGGTTCTGAGAGTTTGTTCTGCCATTACGTAGCCTGACTTGTTGAGTGAACTATCGCTGAAAGACAGCTCAGCTTGGAAGGTCTCTCCTCCTCATTTCCTTGTTACCTTCTCCAGGAGAACATCTGTCTTTCTGCTTGGCCTGGGGGTTGTTATTGGCCTGCCTGGGAGAGCAGCAAAAGCTGAAAGGAGAGAGGTGCGGTATTCAGCTGGAAGAGTTTTGGGTGGCACCACCCTGACCCAGAAAAGCATCTGCAGCTGCCTGCCCTGGAAGTGGCTGGCTGCTTTTCCGAAGGAAAGGAAGGGGAGGCACAGGCACTGAATGGTGTATTTCAGAGTGGAGCTATGCGTGGGGTGTTACAGAGTCAAGCAGTTGTCCTGATGCTGTGGTTTGCATGGCAGGAGGCTGCGTGGTGAGGGAAGAGCCTGAGATCCTCATTGCCTGTGTGAATGAAGAGCTCGGCTGTGGTACAGAGTAAGGAGAAGAGCAGAAAATGTTTATTAATTGTTTTCTTACTGGTTTTGCTCCTGTCTTAAAAATACAGTGTGCTGTGCTTTCAGTTCTATCCAGTTCGTGACTTCAAGCCCAGAGAAACTCATGCCTTACCATGAAGCTTGTTCCTGACAGGTATTTTCAGGTACAGCCACACTGCAATTCTTGAAGGTACTGAATGTAGCAAAAGGAATGAGGACCAGGCAGGAGAGGGAGGATTACTGTGGAGGAAACGGAAGGCAGGGGAAGATGAGACAGAGTGTTAAATCAGAACGTCCCATGTGAAAACTGTTGGTTCGTGCACGCCTATGTCAGATGCACGTCTGCTCCACAAAAATGGCTTTTTCAGTGTAAACGTAGCTTAGCCTGAAAGGGTGAGGCTGGGCTTTTTGCTTTTGCCTTGTGCCACTTTCAAAACACTTTCCTTACCAACAGGTATTAAAAAATTCCATCTTATATTAATAACAGAATTTCTCCCATCACTTGTGAAAATTCCGTTAGCTGAAACTAACTTTTAAATGCTTATTTGAGAGTTCATTCATTAAATTACCAATGTACCAACTTTGTTTTTAAAAGGAAATTGAATATGCTGGGCTGCCTGATTACATATAGAACTTAGAAAAACATTTTTCAGATTTTTGTCAGATGAATATTACTACAAGAGGATAAAAACAGTTATGTGCAAATACGTTGGCAGTTCCATGTAATACTAGATGTGTGTACTGACTTGCAGGTGCATGGGCAGCAAATTATATTTAAAGACATGCTGAGAACCAAGTGCTAAGTGTGTACTGATAGTAGCAGTGCATTTCATAGAATCTTTAAGGTTGGAAAAGACCTCTAAAATCATCAAGACCAACCGTCAGCCCAACACCACTGTGTCTACTAAACCATGTCCCAAAGTGCCATGTCTACTTGCTTTTTGAAAACCTCCACAGTCAGTGACTCCACCACCTCCCTGGGGAGCCTGTTCCAATGCCTGACCACTCTTTCAGTGAAGAAATTTTTCCTAATATCCAATCTAAACCTCCCCTGGAGCAATTTGAGGCTGTCTCCTCTTGTTCTATCATTTGTTACTTGGGAGAAAAATCCAACCCCCACCTCACCACAACCTCCTTTCAGGTAGTTGTAGAGAGCGATACGGTCTCCCCTCAGCCTCCTCTTCTCCAGACTAAACAGTCCCAGTTCCCTCAGCATGAGACTTGTGCTCCAGACTCTTCCCCAGCTTTGTTGCCCTTCTCTGGACACACTCCAGGGCCTCAATGTCCTTCTTGTAGTGAGGGGCCCAAAACTGGACACAGTACTCAAGGTGCGGCTTCACCAGGGCGGAGTACAGGGGGACGATCACCTCCCTGTTCCTGCTGGCTACACTATTCCTGATACAGGCCAGGATGCCGTTGGCCTTCTTGGCCACCTGGGCACACTGTTGCCGGCTCATGTTCAGCCGGCTGTCAGCCAGCACCCCCAGGTCCTTTTCCACCAGTCAGCTTTCCAGTCACTCTTCCCCAAGCCTGTAGCGCTGCCTGGGGTTGTTGTAACCTAAGTGCAGGGCCTGGCACTGAGCCTTGTTGAACCTCATACAGTTGGCCATCGATCCAGCCTGTCTAAATCCTTCTGTAGAACCTTCTACCCTCAAGCAGATCGACACTCACTCCCAAGTTAGTGTCATCTGCAGACTTATGGAGGGCACACTCAATCCCCTCATCCAGATCATTGATAAAGATATTAAACAAGACTGGACCCAAGACTGAGCCCTGGGGAACACCGCTTGTGGCTGGCTGCCAACTGGATTTAACTCCATTTGCCACAACTCTCTGGGCCTGGCCATCCAGCCAGTTTTTACCAGCTAAGAGTGCACCTGTCTAAGCCATGAGCCTCCAGCTTCTCTAGGAGAATGCTGTGGGAGACCATGTCAAATGCTTTACTGAAGTCCAGGTAGACGAACAATATCCACAGCCCTTTCCTCATCCCCTTGGCAGGTCACCTGATCATGGAAGGAGATCAGGTTGGTCAAGCAGGACCTGCCATTCATGAACCCATGCTGGCTGGGCCTGATCCCCTGGCTGTCTTGCACCTGCTTGGTGAGCACACTCAAGATGAACTGTTCCATAATCATTCTGATTATGGCACTGAGGTCAGGCAAATTTGCCATAAAGCTTGGTGTCATGTTAGCAATGTTTATAGGCTGTAAACATCAAAGTCTAACACAAAAATGAACAGAAATGAGGATGAAAGTTTAACAGTCTTAATTAGCGCAGATATGTCAAGACAAGTGTCTAAGCAGACCATCATTACCTTGGTTCAGAAAGGAGCTTTGTGTATTTCCAGTGTTTGATATGCATCAAATCCATTGCACTGAATTTCTGTTGAGGCATTTACCTAAACTGTAGTTTGGCCCAGAATTTGTAGTTGAAGGCTCTAGCTATTCTCAAATCTCTAAATAAATAAATAAATAATCTAGAATTTAATTGCATTTCTTTTATCAATTATATTTTATATATTGGACACCTTTCCATTTCTTCCATACTGGTTTCTGCTGCTCTGATGCTAGAGACACAGTTAGCAGAGCAGTGCAATGTAAGCAAGAACTTTTGAAGCTATCAGTAGCCACTACTTACATTTAATGTCATTATTAAAATCTTTACCCCCCCAAGCTTTAAAAAAATCCTTTAGATAATCAAAAGCTGAGCTCAAAAATTAATTGTATTTTTTCCATTAAACACTTGCTGCTAAAGGAATATAAGGAATCAAATATTTTTGCACAGTTTTTAAGAGCTAGATAATTTTCTACCGTATCAAGAGCTATGTATGCTAAGGTAATTGTAATAAAAATTTAGTCAAAATAAACCAGGCCATAGTGTAGTTGTGTTGTGGAGGCTGAAAAGAAATCTGTGTTCCCTTGAACTCCAAGCTCAATAGACCATAACTAGCTGGGAGGTGACTAAAGACTTTGCTCTCCTCTGCAGGGTCACATCAGAGGCAGGGCATTGAAATGGATTGACTGTTGATAGGATTTGCCATACCGGATTGTGCTTTCAACTGTGTGCCTCTCTTCTAGCTTGTTACAAGCAGGCAGAGTGGACACAAAGGCTGGACTGAAATATAGGTTAGGTTACATATAGTACAATAGTTAAGCATAGCCTCTGTTTCATGAGTGACACAGTCAGAAAGTGTCATTTTTATTGTTACCTGCAACAAGGATCTGTTCAGTTCAGATTTTGTATTGGGATGTTTCACAAGTGTTTTTCAAGTATTTCTGAAAATTAAGAATAGTATCAACATAAATGTGAAGGTTGAATAGATACATTTTAATTGTTTGAAGCTTATTCTTTTGCACTGGAGAGTAGATGAGGTATGTGGAAGGGAGAAAATAATGGCACATTGTATTGTTTTCTGAAAAAAAACTCCACAAAAATCCACCTTACTGTTTCTCAGCTCTTCCTCCCGGAAAGAACATAAATTGCTGGTTAGAGCTTTAAAAACTGATAGAATATATTTAGAGTTTTTCACCTATTTTTGGATTTGCTTTCAAAAGAATCCAGGACCTAGGATTTTATTAGAGTTTAGAGATGATAGACTTACTTTCTTTCAACTGACTTACATTGTTGGTCAGCTTTATCCAGCTCAGTAATTCAAAGAATACCAGCATGGCAAAGCAAGGTGGAGTTAGAGCAATGGGAGAGCAGGCTGATCGGGTAACGACCCTGAGGTTTTGCACTGGAGTGGTATGTTTGTGCTGCCTACATTGTCAGCGTCTCAGGGGCAGAGCTCCCCGGGATGACGATGATAAGTTTTTTATGAATGACAACTCTTCCGCTTGGAGTGCTTCTCTCTTTTTTTTGTCCGTGCATGCAGGGGTACCACCACCATGTGCTGGGTGCAGTTTTCCTGTCCCGTATAATTCTTGAATCTTCTGATGGATGTTCAGTGACCAAATTCAGATGTGCTTTTCAAAATAGTCAGTAATCCAAACTGATTTGATGGTGATCCAGATGTATGCAGACTCTTGAGGCTCAGAGCGAGAACCTAAGGTAAAGACACAGGAGCAAGTGACCACCAGTAGAAATGGACATGCCTTGTCAGCTGCAGCACTGGAAACTGGTGATTTCATCCATCATGGCCACCAACACGTGGAACAGCTGCTGAGATACAGGGCTGCATCCTGACCCTGATCTGCTGAAGCACTCCAACCCTTACAGCTCTTGCTAAACCAGGAGATACTTCTGGCTGAAATCAGCCTGAGTGATGACAATGACAAGAAAAGGCTTTTCCAACAGCTCGAACACCCAGGACATGTACAGAACATAGGACAATATGTTTTGTGTGCTAGACAAGAAATAGCAATCTGAGAGGCCAGAATGTGTGTGATCTGCTTATATGAGCGCCACAGCAGGATCTAACAAGATAATTAGATAATAGGCTTCCAGCAGTTGCTTTTGTTGTACCTAGTCACGGAAGGAGGACAAGGTAGCCTATAGCATATCAGGAAGTGATATAGAAATAAACAGAATATGGAGATAAAATCGAAAGGCATAGGTTGTCATGGAAAGAACAAACAACGACCCTAAACCCTTTGATTACTCAGCATTAAGGTCTTGTTTGCATGTGACTTATTTTACAAAGGGACAGGGTGACAAAACTGAGCAAATTGCTCTCAATCAGGGAGTGTTTAAAGGCCAGATTTCTAAGGACATTGCAACTCATTCCTGACAAGGAAAAAGGCATTTCTTGTCCTAAATGTTTGTGTTCGTGTGAGGGCCTTTTTTGTTTGTGTTAGGAGAACCAAATGTTAGCAGTGTAGATGAGAGAACGAGTCATCAGTAACTCCTTTCTGCATCTGCTGCCTTTTGTCTGTCTATCTGCTGCCTTTCTGCATCTGCTGCCTTCTCTTACAGACCATGTAATTTTCAGAGATTGGACAAAAAATGGAAACACAACAAGCAGGCTCTGTTACCTGTTTACCATCCTTTTCCCCAAATCTCCTGCAGGCATTCTTTAGTCTCATTCTCACTGTTTTGCTTATTCCTATCCGTTTATTAGCTTTTCTTCCATTCCATTCAAAACTCATATGCGTAATGCAGTCTCTCTGCAGGGCCTCTATTCTGTCTATATTTAAATCCCTCTTGATTCAATTCGTTGAAAGTGAACCTTCGCGTGATACATATATTGCCAATTTGTTCCATTTCCCTTAAATTCTTTATACTTCTTTGTCTAGCTTTAGGTTTTGACTTATTCTAAGAAGTGGGTCTCATCCTGAAAAATCAGAAAGACCTTCCCATGAGTTGTTAGACTACATAAACTGACAGCTGAATACTGAAGCACTGTTGAGGCAGACGGGAACACGACTGAGTTGTTGGCCACCCAAGAAAAGAATGGCAGTGGTGCTCCAAGACAAAGCTGTTTGGGTTACCGACATGATTTTTCTTGCGAGCAGAGTTGGTTGAATGGATCTACCAGCTGCCGACGCAGTAAATGAGGCACAGATCGTGCCCACTGGGTTGGATGGTTTCAGGGAGGAGGATGAAATTTGCACTGACACTTCTGCATGTATTAAAGGAAAGCTCCGGTCAGTAAAAGTGAAGGAATCTGCTCATATAGAAACATGGGAAAATTACAATTGTCACAGTCTGTGGATTGTCCCAAATATATGACTGCACATGCATTTGCCTCAGATAATTTAAAAAAATCAAACAAAACCACCACCCTTTTTCATAGAGGTCATTTGTTATTTGAGGTGACTGGTGTCACTGGGTAGCTGTGAAGCGTGCTCTGTCCCTGGCGTCTCTAAGAGCTTCCTTTTCACATCCAGGGTGGTATTTTAGAGTTTGTGTCTCTGTTAGCTCCTGCCTCATGTCCATCATCTCCCAGCTCCCTGCAGCTGCTGCCAGGTCTGACCCTTCTTGTCCTTTGGGCACGTTATCTTGTTGATGGGCCATGTCTTGTCCAACTTGATGATACAACCTCAGGAAATGATTCGTCCACATCTGTTTGCCCTGTAAGCGTTCGCACTGCTTTGCTGGGCTGAGCACAGGGAGCAACTTCCATCCTCTGTAGCCCATCCTTTGTAAAATGCTAATTCAGAGTAGTCTGGCACTGCTTACCTGTTAGCTCCTGGTCAGATCACAGCTCTTGATTCTTTAGCTTTACTTAATGGGTGCCTGACTGAGCTGTGGCTTCCTCTCTCCGCTTGAGGATTTCTCTGGGAGCTGTGCTCAGTGCAAGTGAGATACACTGCAGGCTTTATAAGAAGCCTCTCTTGTATCTGCACACTGTGTGTTATAGCTCCTCAGGGATTCAACTGCAATAGTTAGGTATTACGGCAGTGACTTACTGGTGTTACGTATAGATCACTTAATTGCATTTGAATGCCTTGTGTTTACAGGCTTAAGAGATGTTTCTCTTTTGCAAAACCACCAGCTGAAAAGAGGTATTTTCACGTTAAAGCCCCAGTTAGGTTTCTTTAAAACCTATGTTGGAACGTACCCGCTGTCAGATAAGTATCACTTGTTTCAAATGTTACTGCACATACTGAAGCCTTTCTCAAGAGCTGTATGAAAAGATGATACTTTGTTCTGATCTGAAGTTGGATCACTTGGAGAAACATTTTCTGCATGAAATGAAGAATTGTTCTGTGTCTACAAGGGAAACAAATTAAGAGGAGATTTTTTTTTCCAGTCTCTTAATCCATTACACAAGAAGGAGCATTTATTTGAGTTCAAAAGCGTAAGATCTAGTCAGTAGATCCTGTGAGTTTTGTTGTTGTATATCCATGAAAAGACTTCAGGGGAAAAACCTGATAGTGACTGCTTGCTGGTGAGATCCTTTTCTCTTGGAGAACTGAGCCAGAACCTAAGTAAAAATGGCATTTTCTTGTACTTGTGAATTTGGATTTTTTTTTCAGTGTTTCATGACAAAAATGTCTTTAAATATGAAAGAATATTAATTAGACTTGCAACAGCAGGTTGTAGTAGGCAGGAATGTGACTTCTGGTTTAAATGCGATTGTTTAAAAAAACCACGCACCAAGACTGGAGAATTGTTTTCTCTCAAGTACAATAAAATTAAATTTGCTGCTAATATGGACAAAAATCTCACAAGTCTGACTGAAGCACAAACTGGCATTGACCTTAGTGTAAAGATACAGCAGTGTTTAAAGTGTTCCAGGCAGAATTAATTCCCACTTAGAAGCAAATTTAAAGCGGGGGGGACGACACGACTGGAAGGAGGCAGATGTATAAATAATTGTCTCCCGATCTGGAATTTCCGCTTGGTTCCTGGCCAGCTGGAGGAGTAGACAGCATGAGGCAGGACAGGGGTTGTTAGTTTTTCTCATTATTAACAGTCAAGAAAGTTTGTCCTTTGACTTGCTGTTCACTGAGAAAAGATTTGAATGGTTAAAAATTGAGCTGTCCACGGGTACGTTCTTTTTCTGCAGCAAACTGCATCTTTTAAATGTGTTATCTTAAATTAGTCATTAAAAATTGTTACCTTTGACAAGAAGGAGGCATATTTCATCTACAGTGTTTCCTTACATATACAAGACCTATTTTACTACATATTTAAATAATTATGTTGTACAGTATTGATAGCACAGACTTTCTTAAATGCTGGTGTGCTGCATGTGCTAACGTGTGCATAAACGTGGCCGTGTTCGTAGCTCGGTAAAATGCAGAGGCCCCTGATGTTCGCGACAGGCGTTGCTGGATCAGGGCCTAGGGAGCAGGTTGCCTGTTAGCTCTGAAATAAATACAAATTACTTTAACTGAAAGAAAAGCCAACCTTGTCGCCCGTTTTCTTTCGGGGCAAATTGGAGGAATACTGGGCTTAGTTTGCTGTGGGCAATAGGGGCAGCTGTGTCCAGCCTGCGTGACCCCAGGGGGCATCTCGAGCCTCATCCGTATTCTCGGTGCTGGGAAGCATCCCGCAGCTCTTCCTCCCTGCCGGGGCCCAACCCCTGTGCCCTCTCCCCCTGGCCGGGCAGGGAGGGGTGCTATGCCAGGGCCCCTGGCACATTGCTGCGCAGGACCTCATGTCAGCCCTGCCCCAGTGATGCCCCAACAGTGTGGTCTCCCAGTCCTCACAGCCTGGCCGTGGGCCTTCTGAGCTGGGCCTACATCCTTTCCCAACCTCAGATGGGGCTGCCCCAGTGTCCCCCACCGGCTGCCCAGCTCCTGCTGGGGTGGTGGGACGGGCCCTCCCTGCTGCCCCATGGGAAGCCCCCGCTGCCTCCAGTGCCCCAACGCACGGAGATCACCAGGTGATGCTGCTCCTTGACACTGTGAGACCATGAGTCCTCTTCAAACCAGGCTGCTAATGGTTTATTGCAGCCGGTAGAGCAAGAAGGGTTTCATAAACAAACCGCAGCACAAAGCCTAGGGACACACCCTGCTCTTTGGGGTGCCAAGGCTGTTGTCCACAGCTTGCAGGGAACAGGGAGCAATGGAGCTGGCAGCCCCATGGTGTGTCTTCTGCAGCCACACCGCTGATTTCTGCCAAGCATTTCTCACTGCTGGATCTCTCAAGCGCTGATGGACGAGCTGTTATTATTTTCTGTTAATGCACAGTGAGAGTAAAAGGGATTTGAGGTTGTTTTCTGTTGTCACATCATGCTTTCAGTGCCAGCAACCCCACTCTGACTCCCTTTAATTACTCTGAATCAATGTCTGACTACTCCTGAACCATTTGTTTAATCCTCCCCCCCTAATCTTCAGGAAAAAGTTGTCTTTCTCCTCCACTACTCGCCTCCCCCACACCCTTTAAATGAAAACTCATTCACTAGCTTTCCGTCCGTAGCAGAACAAAGAGAAGTTTGAGACTTAATTACTGAAGATGTGCTGCAGCAAATACAGAGATCATTGATAATAGAATGAAACCTTGGTGAGTAAAAAACTTGCATTTCATGTGTGGAAAAATTAATGCTGCACGGATCTCAAATAAAGCCAATTAAAAGAAATCAGTGATTTCCATGAGCACTACTGTCTGCTGCTAATCAAAGCTGTTATTTTAGAAAAAACTCTGATTATGCTCATTAAACAGGTTGCTTCCTACATGGCAAGACACTCATGTCTTCAATAAACTACTTGTTCATATTTCTTATTCAGTTTTCTGTTGCCAAAACTCCATTATTCTGTGTAACAAAAATTATAACATATGGCACAATACTGTATATTTAGAAATTGTGGTACGAAATAACCCAAAACAAGTAATGAACAAGAGGTGCCATGAGTGTCCACCTCAGTGCAAACCGTTCTGTCTTCCTCATTGTTCAGCTGATGGGAATAAGGATAACGATCATTTTGGCTGCAAATAACATGCTTGCCCATTAAATTGTTGTGAGAAAAGACCCTCTGTGTATTTCTGACCGCCTTATGCCTCCCTGTAGGGCATAATGCACATGTAAGATGCCAACAAAAGGAACACACACTTTGTTGTGCATAAGATTTATGCAGTAAATTTTATCTATGCCTAGAGTCTTTCTGTTATTAATGACTATACTGCTGAGGGTGTGTGAGCCATTAGCTGCCCTTCCGAGAGGCAGCAGTCCCTCACCCTCATCTTCACATCCCCACAGCAGCATCATCCCTTTAGCAGCAAGCTCAGATTTCCAGGTTTCTTCAGCTCATCTGGTTCTTTCCATCCCATCTTTGCTTTCCCCTCCTGCCGGCAATCCTAGCTCTGCCCGGTCCACTGCCCACTGCTGGCTCTCAGCCTGGACATGGGTGGTATAATGCAGTTAGCCAGTACTACACTGCAAACCACATTTGAAATGGTTTTCCTTGGCATATTTTCTGTTGCATGGGATAAGCAGCAATTCTTTTTCACGTTATACATGGGGAGTCATAAGGTTTTTACAAGTTGCCTTCAGGTCAGGTTAGATGTCTTTCAGATATGTTATATGCTTTTTAAAGTGTAATGTAAAAACAGAAGGTCCTCAATAGTTTCCAGTGTTTTTCCTTCAAAGGCAAACTCACCAAAACAAAGCTTTTGATCTTTTCCTGAGATTGTAAACCTTGTGTATTACAACCTACCTTGGGTACTCCAGGCTCCTATTGATGGATGTGTATCAAGATATTCTGACTAAGAAAGTGTCGAGGAAAATACGTGAGTTTTAGAAACGCTTGTATGTGGAACAAGTACTGAAGAAGCAATTTTCTGGAGCTTACAGGAAAAGTCATGAATGGTGCTGCAAAAGAAGAAAAAGGTGATTGTAGAAATTATGGTCTCTGTATGCAGGAAAGGCTAACTGGCTTCCTTGTCCTTCAGGTTTCTAAGTGAGTAGAAAAATGAGTGTGAAAGTCAGAGGGATAGTGGGTGGCATTCTCACTGGTGCTTATTTATGTGTTGGAGTAAGAGCTGCAGATACTTCAAGCTTTCAAGGCTGTACTTGGTGTTCATAAAAGAAATGCTGTCTGGTTTTTTGAACATCAGAAGGTGTCAACAACCCGTGCTCCACAAGCAGCATCAAATCCAGAAGTAGTCGCTATGTCTCTTTTTCTCCTGAACGTTTGCTGCATCTTTGGAGTGCAAATGCAGCCTATTGAGGATGAGCCAACCTGGCTCCGTAAACCTGGTGAGTGGTCCAGTCTCCACTCTCCTGGACCTTTGCCCCCTGGCCCCTTTAGTGGATGGCTCTGTAGGCAGCGTGTCTTTGCAGTGGGATACAGTGTCCTTTTGGATAGCCTATCGCGAGACCATGAGAGGTAATTTTAGCTCAAACAATGGCCTCCCACGTTGCCAATCTGATAACTGGCATCCTGGGTTGCCGTGATCGCTATCTGTTTTATGCTTTGTGCACTGTCAGTCTTTCGCATGTTAAAAATCAAATACTGTTTATATAAAGAAACAAAGTGGAAAAAATAGGTTTGTTCCTGTTGAGAACTTGTTAATTTATGTTACTAAATGTCATATGTTTTTTCTGCCTGCGATCATTTCTTTTTGCTCTGCGAACTTGTGGGGGAAGCGCCACGCAGCATCTTGCAGAGAGGAAGCTGCTCACTGGCCACCCTGACCTCAGAGCGTCTCTTGGCAGCCCACCCTCAGCCCGCTTCCTACAGCTTTTCCCACTGCAGAGCCCTTCCTCTGGGGACCGATCATGGGCTGATGCGGCTTCTGTCTCGGGATGCACAAAGTCTGCTCAGCCTCTGTGCAGCCCAGGAGGTTTTTAGAAGCCGTTTGCCAAGCGGCATCAGTGCAGCGGCTTCTCTCCTTTGATGAGTTCCCGGCCACGGAGATGCAGCCTCCGGCGGTCTTGCCACCCACCTCTGACTGGGTGTTTGGCATTACAACAAGCTGCTGTGAGCCAGCTGTCCACCCCTCCCACATCAGCTCCAGCTCAGGGTGGAGAAACACTGGTGGCACAAGGCAGTGAAGGGCAAGGACAGTAATCCAGAGTGGTACCCGTGCGGTCAGGGGCCTGGGTGCCTCAACCAGGTCCTAGGCTGCAATCTGATCAAACTCAAATTCTCTTCATCCTGCAGCCCATGCTGCAGTATCTATAAAGCATCCATTGCCCATCCAGGAGAATAAAAGCCTCCGAAATCCTATTTGTACAGTTAAAATCAGTCTGACCCAGCAGCCTGCAGTTACTCTTGCCTACCCTCCTGATCGTCCGATGCTCTGAGGTGTAGCCAGAGACTTGTTTCTGCTTCTGCTGCAGAAAGAAATGGTGAGGGGGAGCTGTCTCATGCTTTTGCACCATCCTTTAGTAATTAACGGCCAATCTTATAGCTGCGTTAAATGGCAAAATAGAAGCTGGAAGCTAGCTCTGCCATCTTCAGAGCTTTTTTTTTTTTTTTTTTGAATTGCGTAGATAGCAGTTCAGCATGCCTTGAAAATCACCTTTTCAAATATGTTCTTTGCTGTTTGGCTCCTTAATATTTATCCCGTAGTCTTACTACACGTTTATGCACTGGTGGCTTTAGATCTTTATGTGATACGTGAGATTATTTTGCCAGTGTGAAGCAATGGCATCTGTGTTAGAGGTTGGGTAATCTGGAGTCTCAAATTGCGTTCCTGTCAGTAAGAGCACACCATTCCTTCATGCCCTTAACGGAGAGGAAATTAAATCTAAAAGTCTTTACATTTCAGATATTGAGAGATGCTAAAGGTCTACTGTGAACTGCCTCAGAAAAAAAGAAAAAAGGCATCCAGACCTTTTTCTTGAGCATAATTATTCAGATATCTAAACCCATTCCTTGTTGGACAAAGGCTGCTGGATCAAGCTTTGCAGTGCCTCGTTTGAAAGTCTGATATAGTACCGTGGTGTGATGTGATGTAATCTAGACAAAGAGCAGCTCACACTGCCTTTTTCTTTTCTTATGGGGGAATTCAGTGTTATTTAAGCAGCACTGGATATTTGGTGCAGTCTGTTCCTCACCCCTCCACGCCAAGAATAAATCGTCAAAGATTTCTCAGCCTTCTGAACACGACTGATCTCACAGCAGTATGTGGTTTGTCATTATTTTCTTCAGTACTCTTAAGAAGGTCTGTAGGAGGGATGGATTTACTGTAATGGCGGCTAAGTAGTTTAACTAAATCCTGAATAAACAAACAGATGCTCTCACCAAGGACCTGGCATCTGGGGCTGTCAACATTTATTACTGCAAGGCTCGGAAGAGGTAAAATTATTATTAGCCTTCACAGAAAGAATATTGATACATCTTGAAAGGAATGTACTTCAAACTCCAAGCTAGCCCCTCAGAGAAACCAGTTTAGGTGTTTAGATATCTCTATTGGTAACGATACAAACAAAATGCTACTTTCTTCACTTGGTTTGTGCTCCAAAACTCGCATTTTAGAAGTTTGTGGTTATTCCCCGAGTGCTAAGGCTGAAATAGGTGTGCATTTACAGTTGTACCTGTTTGCGTTTACAGTAGTGTGTCTGTGCACCCTGTTATGGCTTTATACTCAAAGTTTTATCTACAGCTTCTGCTGGTTTCTTCTAAAAACATCTCCGTTAAGGAACCCGAATGTGATTTAGTAATTAGCTGAGGTTTGGTATGGAGCAGCCATATGGCAGCGGTCAATAAGCAGGCTGGGGTGCAGCAGCCAGGGACTGTCAGGTCCAGGGGACTGTGTTGGGCGTCTTTATTACGTGTGCCTGTGTAAAGTACCAGGGTCTGGAATTACTCAGGATTGTAGGCCTTCAGTTTTAAACCTATATCCGTGAAAAACCCTAATTTCACAACTACACATTTTGTTTGATACAATAAGGTGGTGGGTTTGTTTTCCCTGGGATCACTGTTCTTGTCAATGGTTTAAATAGAGAAGTTCAAATGCAGATTTCATCCCAAAGAAAGGTATTTTAGGAAAATTTGCAGAAGTAATTGAAAGTGTATTTGTAATAAAAATAATAGGTTTATAAGGAGAAGGCTGAGATTCTCAATGCAGCCTTTGCATCCGTCTTCAATAGTCAGACCAGTTGTCCTCGGGGTACTCAGCCTCCGGACCTGGACGTCTGGGCCAAAGAGCAGAACAAACCCCCCACGATTCAGGTCGAAACAGTTAGAGATCTCCTGCTTCACCTGGACTGCCACAAGTCCATGGGGCTGGATGGGATCCACCCGAGGGTGCTGAAGGAGCTGGTGGATGTGATTGCTGAGCCACTCTCCATCATCTATCAGCGGTCATGGTCAACGGGAGAGGTCCCAGATGACTGGAGGCTTGCCAATGTGACACCCATCCATAAGAAGGGTTGTAAGGAGGATCCGGGGAACTACAGGCCTGTCAGCCTGACCTCGGTGCCAGGGAAGGTGATGGAGCAGGTCATCTTGAGGACAATCATGTACCATGTCTGTGACAACTGGGGGATCAGGCCCAGCCAGCATGGGTTTGTGAAAGGCAAGTCCTGCCTGACCAACCTCA
>VWZZ01003697.1:196985-215327 GCA_013399095.1 Psophia crepitans | reverse complement strand
ATTTCAGAAGAGCTCATGAAGATTACATCGAAGCCCTGGAGCATGTCCAGAGAAGGGCAACGAAACTGGTGAAGGGGCTGGAGCACAGGTCTTATGAGGAGCGGCTGAGGGAACTGGGCTTGTTTAGTCTGGAGAAGAGAAGGCTGAGGGGAGACCTTATTGCCCTCTACAACTACCTGAAAGGAAGTTGTGGCGAGCTGGGGGTTGGCCTCTTCTCGCAGATAACTAGTGACAGGACAAGGGGAAATGGCTGCAAGTTGCACCAGGGAAGGTTCAGGTTGGAGATGAGGAGAAATTTCTTCTGGGAAAGGGTGGTCGGGCATTGGAACAGGTTGCCCAGGGAGGTGGTGGAGTCACCGTCCCTGCGAGTATTTAAGGAAAGGTTAGATGCAGCACTGAAGGACATGGTTTAGTGGGTAATAGGTGGTGGGGGGTCAGTTGGACTAGATGATCCTTGAGGTCTCTTCCAACCTTAATGATTCTATTCTATTCTATTCTATTCTATTCTATTCTATTCTATTCTATTCTATTCTATTCTCTGAGGGGGAATACTGCCCACCCCCACCCCCAACAATACTTGGATTTCAGTGGATGGACTAATATTCCTTATAAGCCTGGGCTTAAGATTCATACTGCAATTCCTGTGGGAAAGAAAATGTTTTCTGAAAAAATTTCTTTTCCTCCAACCCATATGATCTCCCTCTTTTATAATGAAGCTAATATTTTCAGGACTCTTGACAGGAACGCTCATGGAGAAGGATTGTTGGCCACTGCTGCTTGTGCCATGCATGCTGCAGCCTGGGTCAGAAATCTGCTCTGTGTTTTATACACAAAAGTCAAGTACTCAGGGGAACTTCATTCCATCCCAAGGTCTTATCTCCTATTTCTAGCGGTCCTTCCCTAAAAAAGTATATGCATACATCTCAAGGCAGTGCTGTCCTCCTGAATAGTTGGAGAGCCGTGTGTGATATATGCAGACTGTGACTTCCAGTGAAGTTTCCCAATAATGTGTTAATTGAATGGATTTCAGAAGAGTTAAATTATCCGCAAGAGGGAAGGGTGACTTTCTGGTCAAGTTTGTCATAAACAATTATGTTCGATAGACTGGAAAGTATTTTTATTAAGAATTCTTCATCAGGATTGGGCATTGGGTTTTTTGAAAGTATCTGTAGTTGGAATCCAAGTACTGGAAAATGGATTGACCTAAAAAAATCTCACTTCATCAGTGGACTTTAGTTCTTGATTTCTTATAGAATTGAAATAAACAATTGTTTCTGAATTATTTCTTTCAAAGAATGACCACAGAACACAGATTTTGGATTGAGCAGGTCAGAACAATTTGGATAAAACAAGATAAAACACATTTGGAAACTGAAATTTCCTCCAACATCATCTGAGAGCCTTTCAGTCTGCATTGCTTCGGTTTTCTTCTTGCTTACACTTGGCAGTACCTTGTGCCAGAGGTAGTTGAATTAAAGTCAATAGGCTAGATTATGTCCCGAGGACTTGACCCACAGTAATTGTGGTATGTTGCTGAGCAACCTCACAGGAGTCCCAAGGAATGAACTGTGCTTAGGGAGCCACAATTTACCCTTTTCTTTTTTTTTTTTTTTCCTTTTTTTCCAAGGGTTTTAACAATTTGTTGCCAGTAAACTGCTTCTACTTAGATTTTTCCAGTACTTGCTCAGTTCTGAACCTTAGCTGTTCTCCAGTTACCTGTCCTAGGAGAAGCAAACAGGGACCGGTCCCCTGGTCCCCCACACACTTGTGGTCCAGCAAGGAGCAGAAAGGGGCTACTTACAGCTCTTATTCAGAAGCCCACCATATCAAAATCAGTCTTGAAAGGATTGAGTTGCTCATTAGCTGTAGAAAGACATATTACAGTCTGGGTTAAAATTTTTATAAAAAACATTCTTTTTTTTCTGCGTGTCTACCAGGGTAAGCAACTTTTTAGTTTTACTTCCAGCAAGTTATTTGCATGAAGTTCATATTCTGTGGTTCTTTGTGTTATAAACTGAAAAGGGAGTAATATCTTTCAAAGCCAGATTTACCACTGAGCTTTGTGAGGGAAATAATTATTTTCAGAATAAAGTTACTTTTATTTCAGATCAATGTGTCTGCAGGGAGAGCAGAGCTCTTCCAGTGTAGTTTATTTTTCAACACCTCTTCCCATTAACTTCTCCATATAAAGAGGGCAGCCCTTCTAGCATTCTTCAGGAACTATGCCACCACTGTTTAAACTGGGCGCTCATCTTGGCAGGGGAACAGTTTGTAGAGCAAACCAGCACCACAGTTAGACATCCAGGGTTATGGTATGTTATGGTACAGAGTTATAGGCGTTTGTCCACAGGCACACATTGGTACTGTAGATAGCTTACAGGAAAATCTTTTTATTTCTGCAAATAGTAAGCAAAGATGTTTTAGGCTTTCTTCCTGGACTGAACTGTTAGGCAGAGATGCAGTTTGGCTGTGGGACCTTAAACATTTTAAACTAACGTTGCAGCAAACCCATGATGTGTACTGTTAACGTACAGAAAGGAAGCCAAACCTCCGTGATATTAACGTTCTTTCTTTTACATGAAGGACCTATGTGACTGCTGCGAAGCTGCTTTTTCATTCCATCAATGCACAGAATTTCATGTCTTTTGTCTATGTGTAAGCTGCGTAAACTCGCAAGAGGTTTGTAGCTTGTAAGAGTAGGTTTTCAGAACAGCTGCTTTGATGACAAGTATGAAATTTGCACCTGCAAAACATGAAATCTGTCCTTTGATGTCTTCCCCATGAGAAGCAGTACCATTAAACTGCTCCAGATGAGACTCGGTAGTGTTGGGGGCTGTCTATCTGTATGTGAATTTTACCCAACAGCGTGCTTTCTGTAGGTATTAGTTAAGTCAGCCGCCTGTTGGGAAGGTGCAGAACCACAGCAGTCTCAGGAAGAGCCTCTCCCACAGAAAAGGTTTGAAATGTCTAAATAGGAGTTCAGGGGGCTTTTTTGTTTAGTGATGCTAGAATTACATCATGAAATTATTGCTACGTCTGCTTATATTTTATTTGCACAGCTCTATTGTATTTCTTGACTTTGATAAAGGGGAAGCTAATAGGCAGCAGAATGAAATGAAATGATGGAAAAGATAGAAAAGGGCATTTTGGACCCTTGACGTTAGCAAATTCATCTCCTTGACAGGGTAGAGGCAAGGACTGCAAAAGCACAGACAATAGAAATGAGCTGGAATTAGGCAGCTCCGTTAACGAAGAACTTGGGGTTTCTGCCTTTGCACAAGCCTCTGGAAGCTGAGCGTGTGGCAGCTGTTGCTTGCTGCTCTGGTCTCCCGCTGAAGAAGCATTGTGTTCTCTGTCCTTACGAACTGCGGACTGCCACGATTCCGTTCAGCAGCTGGCTGTAAATCATTATGGATTCTTATCAGGTTTGCGTTTGGGAATCTGTAAATAATCAAACTAGTTTTATCTTTAGCTTTGTCTGCCAGTTGGTCAGTCATCCCTACTGTCGCACAGAAAACGCGGAGTAGTTGGCCCAACATTTCGCCGCAACCGGCTGTCTCATTCTGCGGATGTCTGCTGTGTAGTGCTTAAGCAGGGAGGCTGGTAAATGTCATTTTTAATGGGTGCAGTATGAGCCTGTATCTGTATCTTTGTAGTGGGGGGAGGGAAAGAGATGACAGTTCGTTGCTCAACTTGAAAATCTGTTTACTTAGTCAGTCCTAGTATTAGTACACTTTAGACAGATACTTGCAAAAAAAACCTGCTTGCAGGCTCCCCGCAGGCTTTTCACCGCTGCGTTGCTTTTGTGCTAAGTTACCCCCACCATTACAGGCTGTAAAAAACAAAAAGCCAACATGACATGGTGCAGGTCACGGTTGATGGTCAGATGAGCAGAAGTGGGACGTGTGGTTCTTCCATCATGACACCTGATGTGCTCCATGGATCCATCAGCAGGAAAATGCCAGACGGGCC
Organism: Psophia crepitans; assembly: GCA_013399095.1. Classification (NCBI taxonomy): domain Eukaryota; kingdom Metazoa; phylum Chordata; class Aves; order Gruiformes; family Psophiidae; genus Psophia; species Psophia crepitans. The sequence goes on along the minus strand of VWZZ01003697.1, from coordinate 211,355 downwards.
TTGCAAGGCTGCCTCACACCTGCGTTTGGCATTAGAGAAATACCACTAGAATGCTGTGGCTGGTTTTGTTGCGCAGCATTGAAGAAGATAGCTAGTTCATTTGCAGACATTTCAGGAAGGAGTTGCAAGAGTGAGTAAAGGGAAGAGATAAAAAAAGTTCACTGTGGAAAACAGGGCGTCATCTGGGAAACAAAGCTTGAAGTGACGTTTGGGTTGCGGTAATAGAGGAAACAGCACAGTGTGAAGCATTATACTGCAGTGCAGGAGAGAAAGTGCTGGCGTGCAGCTCAAGTGCAAGCAGCAGGTGGACCTATCCTAGCTGTTGCACAGCGATTACTCAACAGCAAGATCAGAGGTAAAAATGAGGATTTGAGACACCTGTACAAAGAAGCTGGAATTGGATGTTGTTCCAGCCATCCATCACAATTTTTCCTTATACTTTTTGGAAAACTGTTCCCATCACTTTGAAATGAACCAGACCTTTTCTAACCAGTGTCAGTCTATCTGGAGTTCACAATCACATCCATAAATTCTCTTCCATCTTTGCTTGGCAGAATTCCTCTGGGTTGTCTGCTTCTGCAAGCTTAAAATAATTAATTGGTTCCTTGTTTCCAAGAGTTCCATCAAGCTGAGATTCGCTCATTTGTGATACCACCAGATTGAAGTGTGAATCCATCTGCTCACCATGCAGAGGAGAAATAAAGGAAAGTACTACGGTAAAAGCTTGGCAGCTGAAGAAAATTGGCAGCTGAAGCCTCCTTGGTGGTATTACTCCTCGTGTCCATTCTTCTATCTATGTAGGTTCTTTTACCAGCCCTTTTTTGTCAGACTTTGAACACTTCATAGAAGGAGCAAAGTAAGTCAAAATCTATCACTTATACAGAAACTCAGAATGCTGTAAAAGTAGCTGAATTTACACAGTTTGCAGAATGATATGAATTATTGTTGGCCACATTGGCTGGAAGCAGATGGTGATAGTCCCTCTGAAATCTGCTTCTGGCTGTTGGTTTTGGAGACCTTTGCTGGTGGCCAATTTTTCAACAAAAAATAATTTGGTAAATTGCTGTCTCCTATTGACAATACAGTATGCGCATCAGCGTAATGTCAAATTGCACCTTGCTCTGAATTTTTTGGTATCATGGCAATCTCTTAAGGCCTGTGCAACTTGTTAACAAAAGAAAAATTTGCATAAAGTAATAAGGGCACTTAAGTCTAAGGGTGAGGGGAAGCGTATGTTTTGATGCAGCCATTCCAGATTTATTTCTTTCTGATTCAGGCAGTTTTCAAAATCGCTTGATGCTACATTGCTGACATTTTTGCGTTGTTTAACCTATTCTGCGTTGCCAGGGGAGGTAGGGAGCACATCGTATTTTATTGGCACCTCCCCTGTGACTTTGTGACAGAAGCATTTTATGAGTTACACATCTGTCCTGGTTTTGCTGGGACAGATTTTCTTCCACTGTTTGAGATGAAAATGTATTAGACTACCTGTGCAAAGGTCCAAATCAGAACCACGTCTGAAGCAGAATGGGTTGTCTCTGCTCTGGTATACTGTTTTTAAAGCTGTGGTCAAGGAGGATCTTAAAGGCATGTTCTCCTTCATCTTTTGTAAACCTCTCTGAGGCTGGAGAAGTTAAATTTAGAGGGAAACTTCAAAATACCTGTCTTGCATTGCTTTTTTTGTGGCTCCTGTTAATCTGGCGACATTTTAGGACTCACTACTCATAATTAATGTGTTTTAAACTCAGGCCAATTTAAGTGCAAACTAACCTTCCACGTATAGGCGAGTCCTTTCTTTAAACGTCTAAGCTGCATGAAATCCAGCTACGAATGACACAGTGTGTTTCACTACTTGCGTGAATATGGTAATTTAGTTATCTCTGTGATAGATTGGTCAATGGTGTGACTTTTTAAAAACAAACAAAATACTACGAGCTTAATTCATTGCATCCTGTTACTGCCATCATAATAATGAATAGCAATTGTGGTTTCTCTCTGTTACATACAGAAAACAAACAGAAGGTTGTATGATTACTAGATTTTGCAGTACAATAGCGTATACCCTAAGGGAGTAAGGTATAGAAAGGCAGGTTTTCATTAAAACTCTCCCTGCTCCACCAGGAGAACTTACACCAGTAATAGTTTAGCACCTGGCCCAGAAGAGACTTTATGTGAAAACAAATACAGCAGAAAGCAACACTGCCTCACCTAGGAATGCTCTGAAAGACATAGCTCACCAAAATAACTTGAGTAGAAGTTAGATACCATTGTACAAGCTCTGCACAGTGTAGTCAACACTGATGAACGTTTATGTGCCATTATAACTGGATGTGAGATGAAAAATACTATTTGTGTGTGCAGTGCACCTAGGGACTGGGAAAAGGCAATCTTGTAGCCAGCTTTATATATACTGGAAAAGTGCAATCTTATAACCACGGACAGGGCTTATTCAACCAGCTGTAGAAGTGAACTAAGCCAGCAGGATGTATCTTACGTGATAGCTGTGCTTCAAGCCAAGGAAACTTGTCGGGCTACCAACATGATGAGGGGGCTGGAGCATCTCTTGTATGAGGAAAGGCTGAGAGAGCTGGAGCTGTTTAACCTGGAGGAGAGAAGACTGAGAGGGGATCTCATCAGCACTTATAAATACCTAAAGAGCAGATGTCAAGAGGAAGGAGCCGGACTCTTCCCAGTGGTGCCCAGTGACAGGACAAGGGGCAACTAGCACAAACTGGAACACAGGAAGTTCCATCTCCATATGAGAAAAAACTTCTTTGAGGGTGACCGAGCACTGGGACAGGCTGCCCAGAGAGGTTTGTGGAGTTTCCTTCTCTAGAGACGTTCAGAATACTCCTGGACGTGATCCTCTGCAACCTGCTCCGGGTGATCCTGGTCTAGGATTTGGACTAGGTGATCTCCAGAAGTCCCTTCCAACCCCTGCCATTCTGCGATTCTGGGTTTAATTTGAAAACAAAGTCTTAAACACTGTTCTAAGCCCCCAAAATTTAGCATGAGGCCCAACCTTTCTATCCAGTTAAACCTTTCCTCCTTGACCAGAATACCTGCAAAATTGACTTTTCTACTCTCTCTTTTTTTTTTATTTTCAGTAAACCAGAAAAGTTTAAGTCCAACAGAAGGTGTGTGAGTGACTCTGTAGACACCACTAGGCACAGTATAGCAACCAGGCCTTTGATTTGGAAGATAATCAGATGTCTATGAGTTTGGGTAAGAGTAAAGTCCTGTAGATTAGGAAAGGCATCAATTTTTACATTAATAATGGGCCACAATTAGCATACGAGTGTAAGATGTAACCACAATTGTGTAAGGATTGTTTGCTGATGTAAAGATTAGTAAAGGATGAGGAAAGTGTGGTGTTTTAAACCATACAGTTTTATCCTGGAATTCCCCCTTTATCTGTTGTACGCTTTAGAAATGCTGCCTTTACTGATGAACTTGCGCATTAAGCCGTCTGACCTCAGTGCTACAGATAAGCCACCCCTGGAAGAACATGGAGGCGAAAGGAAACAGAAGTATCTGCTGTTTTCACTCTCTGCTCTGTGTGATCTCTGATGCACATAGGATATCTGTCCTTGTTTAATACTTCCCGTGTTACCGTAAGCACAGTCATCTTGATACAAACAAAAGCATGTCAGTGCTGCATCCAACAGCGTGATGTAGCGTAATTAGACATGAAAATAGCAGTAGCACTATGACTGTGGCAGCTGGGAACTCCATGTGAAAGGTTTTGCCCTCCTCAGCCCATACCTCTGGGTCCCCAGTGGTACATCTCTGCGGGTACCCTAGTTAGCTGGGCAATCATGGAGGTATCACATTCACAGATTCACAGATTGGTAGGGGTTGGAAGGCACCTCTGGAGATCTCCTAGTCCAACCCCTCTGCTAGAGCAGGATCATCTGCAGCACATTGCACAGGATTGCGTCCAGGCAGGTTTTGAATGTCTCCAGAGCAGGAGACTCCACAGCCTCTCTGGGCAGCCTGGCCCAGTGCTCCATCACTCTCACAGTGAAGAAGTTTTTCCTCATGTTGAGATGGAACTTTCTGTGTTCCCATTTGTGCCCACTGGGCACCACTGGGAAGAGTCTGCCCCCTTCCACTGACGTACCTTTATCTCAAATTGGCAATGACTAAAGTCACTGTCTCCCAGTCATACAGGAAACTAAAAAGGCAATTAACTCCAGTGGTAAGTTTACAGGTTGACACCTACAGGGTCCTTAATCCTGAGCGGCAGTGTAGCTCCTACCAATTGAGTTCATGTAATAAGTTGCATCAACTTTTCCTACCTTTTACGTGAATAGGCCGCTGTTTGTCTCAAATGCTATGTGCGGTACTGGCAGTTCAGACTGAGAAGCTCTTTGCTCTTTTGGTAATGACTTGATTTTTATATTAATGAATTTAGATGTGGTGACTAGTCTCCGCAAGCAGTTTTACTGCATGAACTCCTCACCTTGGGAATATCCTTCCCTGAAAAGCCAGCTTTCTGTGCAGTCCTCCTGTATCTGTCTTGACCTTTCCTACGTGCCGCTTTGTACAGAGCATGAACACCACCTTTGCTCCTGGCTAGGCTGCGGCAGGGAAACAGCACCTTGCATAAATAACATGCTGAGGTCAGCTGATACTACGAAAATGAAACCAGTTTGTTTTTCAAGAGATGATTGTCTAGATTTTTGGACCTAAACAGTAAAATAATATAACTACATGCCCTGGGTGTTCCTTCCTCAACTTAATTAAGTATCTGTAGCTCTCATTGTGTTTCCTAACAATTGATTCTGATATTTCTCTGGTTTTATATGAATTTTGGATTTCAAACTAAGATACCTTCTTCTGAAATTTTGTCTGATTTGCTCTGATTTTACTGCATCCTCCTGCTTCTCTGCTTGCACCTTCTTTGTAAGAGATATTTTTACAAAACAGATTAACTATGCTGAAAATTGAGATTTTTATTTCCCCAGTGCACTGTTGAAATTTCCTTTTGCTCCCTGTTTTCTGTTCCTGCAACAATTGCAATGGAAGGTAGAGGCAATCTGGGTCCCATTTTTACAATCATGCAGTAATGCCAGTGCTTAGGGGCATGTTGTGAAAAGCTTAGCACATCCTTGTTCAGCACTTGGAATTTTGCATTCCTATAGCAGAGACACATTCACTCCAAGTGTAAACTTTGGTCTGGAGTTTAAATATAGCACAAATATTCGGAAGGATTTTTCCCTTCTCATGCCCTCCTACCCTCGAGCAATCCTCTTGGATGGTGTTGCTTTCCAGATGTTTTTATGAGAAGCAGAGGGGAATCACTGAGTTTGCACAATTTTTTTTTTTCCATTAGCTCTGCCAGGCAACCTGATGTGTGAGATCCCAACAAGTTAGATTGGCTTCGAAATTGGGATGAAGGAGAGGGGACAAATACTCTGTCAATAACAGAAATTATTGATGTTGCTGGCTTGTATTATTATTATTTTTTTATTATGCAAACATGCAAACAATAACTGCTGGCATAAAGGTGAAGGCTGTAAGGAATGAGAGGTCTGTAGATGCAGCATGGGTCATTTCACATTTTGGGTTTGCAGCTGAATTTCACTATACAGCTAAATATAAATCTGAAGGTTCAGTTATGCCAGTCCTGAGCCTCTAAGATGTGAATCCAAACCTAGCAGTTCAGTGGCAGGCTGCAAGCATCACAAGTTGTTCTGCCATCTCCGAGGTCTTTGAAAGAAAGGTTGGAATGCTGACTGCGGAAACAGGACAGATCTCTTCAGAGTCGAGGTGTTATTTGGTTCCATTTGTGGCAATTTCACTCTTTGAAAAACTGGACGCTTTCCTTTTAGAATACGTGACACAGCCCAACTGTCAGAAAAAATCTTCTGAAATAAAACTCCTGCTGTCTTGTTTGTTCCTCCCCCAAGTTTGGAATGAAGAACCTGCTGACCTGCACTATCCTGGCTCCTGAACTTGTACAGAGACTGAATTGTTGCTTAGCGAGTTTTGAGTTTTTCTCTGACTGTATCTACTTGCTAAGGTCATTGAAGAAGTATTCATGGTGGTATTCAACAGCATGAGGATCTGAGTTGACATACAAGTGCCTCCCACAACAGATAAGGGCACAAAAGACTTTGCAGTCTGATTTTAACCATAGTTAAAGTAGGTCAGATATAAAATATGCACTCAGAACAGGGAGGAAGGGCCCTGACTTCCTCGTGTAAATTTTTAGCTTATTAGGAAATTAAAAATACATGTCTTTGACTATCTTTTTGTATGTATCCTGTGGTAAAAATGATCATTCCAGATACTTAGGCAAGGTTGGCACTGTCTACATGAAGAAGAGTGATAAAAGTAAAGCAGAAGTTGAGAGAAATGAGCACATGGGATGTTGTGGATAGAATTAATAATGGACATGTGTCAGTAATAAGGTATGTAATTTATGTTTGAACCGTAGGAGCTTCAGCAGGTAATCTTCATAGTTTCTAAAGAGCTTTCAAGATTTCCCTTGATTTCCACAAGAACTTCCGGTTTACAGCAGCATGTTGGAAATGTGAGGAGCTTTTCTTGTGTCATGTCACTTTATGTTCCCAGGACACTTTTCCTGAAAATGAGGAGTTCTGCAGGGAATTCATTATTGGTTTTACTTCTGTCATTTCCAAAGTTTAAATATTTTCCAGGTGAAGTGGCAATGTAAGTCAGACGAATACTTCTTCCATTGGATCTGACCCAGAAAGGTGTTATGCACCATTCGTTTCCACTGATTCCAAATGGGATCAGAGAGAGCACAGGATCTTGCCAATTCTGGCCTTTTAATTGCAAATTAATGTAGTGCTTTTGATGTTGAACACTCAGGGATACCCTTCTTTTTATAGAGCTGCTAATTACTTGATTCATTAAAAGAACTACTGCACTGCCATGAATGCAAGTTCAGTCTTCCTTTCAAACATACCGCTGAACTTCCTGAAAGCCTGGTACCTGGTGTCAAACACCTGCTTATTTTACACCCACCTCATGCATCATAACCTAATGGCCTCGTGGTTTCAAAAAGGCTCCCCACCCTTCTATAAACTGTATTTGGCCAAACAGCTTTACAGCTACTGTATATACTGTATATACTTGACATACTGTAAAACAGCAGTTCAGGTTTATGAAGTTTCATAGGGTGGAATTGTTAGATACTGATAGGTTTGGAAGATGATGGTGAAATGCCATCTTCCTTCTCTTCTTGTAGGTTTCTGATAAATTTGAAGCTCTACTCCCCTCTAGCTGTTGTTTTTTCCCTGTTTCCTTATTGGTGAGGGGGCCAGCAGGAGTTCTGGTTTTCTTCTCACTTGCCTGCTAGGTCCTTCCTCTACAGCGATGTCTTGCCACCTACTCGCTGCTCTTACTTCAGTCACGCAGCTATCCGTGTTAAGTGGACATAACTCCCAACTGGTTTGGTTTTGACCAGGTGGTCTGTCAGTGTAGCAGCAGCTACACTACTTGGTGTTTTGATAATTCCATACTGTAGCTCCTTAACAAAACGAAGCCTCAGAGCATTCAGTTTACCTCAGACTCTGGAATGTGGCATTGCATTGGTATATGCTTGGCTGAATATTGCTGAAGGTTATTTCTGCAGCCGTGAGAAGCCAAAAGAAACCCTAGGTTCTGTAGAAATGAGAGTATTAGGTCCATGTGCACGGCATGCAGAGCCTCTCAGATGCTCCTCGTGAGTTGAATTTCCATGCATCTTGAGTGGGTTTTGTCAGAGCAATGCCAGCGTGATCTGCAGTTGTAAGAACTGATCATGCAAACAGTGTTCAGCAGAAAATAACCGTGGTAGTACAGGTAACCTCACATACTTGGCATTTAGATCATTTCTGCTCTGCTGCACATTGGCAAGTGATTTTTACCATCTCTTACGTTGTTTTTGGTGGAAGGCAGAACTTTCATTTGAGCTCAGCCACTGGATCAGTTCATACAGTTGGTCTGATTTATTTTCTGCTAGCTCAGCTGCTTACTTGTGTCACAAATAAAATGTGCTTAGAATAAGTCTAAAGTTTACTCTATCAAATAATAATATATAACTGTAAATTTCCAACAGCAAAGTAGGCTACACCTTAGTAATACTACAAAAGTAACCGAGAAGTAAGCTGGCGATTTGTGGATCAAAATTTATCAGTTAGTTTCTGGATTTCTCCACTGCTAAAAATTGTCCAAAGACCTAATGAAGGCTCTGCTGATTAATGATAACGTGTGAGTTTATTCATCACACGGTCATTAGGTGGAATATGATCCCTATTGCTACCAGCTGCAAATGCAGTATTTGCCTGGTAAATTAAAAAAATACCAGACAAGTTACTTTTTGGATTTGCAGTCTTGCTGGAAGATTCAAGTCATCCTATGTATGTGTATGTATTGTAAGCACTATGAAACCTTCTCTGTCCGTCTCACATGTTTGGTCCCTCTGGATTAATGGCAATGCAACGTGAGAAAATCAGCACTGTCTCGTGTTGACATCTCACCGGGGTTTAGGAAGGCTGCCCCTGTTCTGTGCTTGCGTAAAGCCTTCCAAAAGGACTTTGCTGTTGCGCAGCATCGCAGTGGCACAGTTACGACTTTGTCCCAGCGGCTGGAGTGGTAAGCACAGCCGACAAGCACTTTAAGTTTGAAAGCGTCCCCCTCATTGCTGCTAGGACGGATGACTGCATTTGCAAGAACGATTTTTCAGCCTCACAGAGTGGTGAGCTTGAGAAGACAGGCACCTGGAGGTAGCTTGTGCACCGAGGTCGCTGCCCTGGCAGGAGGTAGAGGAGGCCCCATGCCTCCTCTGCTGCAGGCCGCGTGGGGTTTTGCATGAACAGGTGGACATACCTGCTGTTCTAGGGACTGGAAAAGCAGGCCCCGGGGACTGTGTGGTTTCAGGTGTGCACCTTGGTTCCGCGCCAGCGCTGACCTTGTGAGCGGAGAGGAAAGGTTGCGGGGATGTGCCAGGATCCCGTTCGCCTGGAGATCCGGAGCACAAATGAGCCCAGCTCCCTGCATTGCTGGTGCCTGAGTCATGCCTTAGAATAGCTGGCATTTTTAACACTGTTGCAGCCCTGAGTTTCTAAAAGCTGATGGGTGTATAGTCCCAGACACAGTTTTCGTGGGCTTTGGTGCCTCTCAATAGCGTGTAACCCTGGTACACCGTCCTGTTGCACGTGGGTTGAACCGTTATGTTAAAACTGAAACAGTATGTTTATGGCGGTCTGCACAGAGACCATGTCAGAAGGGCTTTTTTTCGTTTGAGATCCGAGACCTTGACTTGAGCGAACGTTAGCTTTGCTGTGCCCATGAAAAGTGATCGGGGCTGCAGTTCCCCTGGTGTTTCCACCCCTCTCAGGCCTGCTGGCACGACTGCCTGCGGCTGCTCGGCCCCTGCTGTTGCAGCGCTTGCTCTGCCCTCGCCCTCCCCAACTGTATCCCCTGGTCTAATTAAAAAAAAACCAACACAAACAACTACCTCCTCTTTTTCCTACTGATCATGCGCTGGGAGGAAAGCATGCAATATAAATTCAGGCAATTGATGTGATTTGCAACTGATGGAGCATTTTGGTGCTGCAGCCTGTTTGAGCTCCTCTTCTTCCCTTCTGGGGTTTTTGACCCTCTCTCCCCTTCATTTACACAGGCCAATTACCAGCGGGCTCATTCTGTAAATAGGTTGCTGTTCCTATCGATCAGAGAATTGATCAGGCTAAAACCTAAATTCCTCCCTGCCTTTCCTGACACTGAGGTCCCTTTCAGGTAGGCTGGCACCCAAATGGTACTGTGGGTGCAGGCGCCAGCGGCTGGGGGGAGCTGGGGTGAGCCCCCTCCTTTCTGCGGGAGGTCAGGGTGGGCTTTGGTCCGCTCTTTTTGTGACACTTGGCCCCAGGGAGGATGGTGATGGGCCATGCAAGCACGTGAGGGGAGAGATTGATTTTTGTCACCAGTAAAAGCATATGGGTAACTACATCCAGAGTGGGTCCGATCACATGGGTTTGTATCCTTCATGAAAGATTGTTGTGTTGACCTCTGCTGCTAATTAGTATGGAAAACTGAGGTGGCCCAACTACTTTGTACTTCACTGGTAATTGATGCTGCTGGTCAGAGCAAAAAGCAAACAAACCCTTTATCAGTTTTATTTTATGTTTACCTGGAGCAGGTGAGTGTTTGCTGAACTGCCCAGAGCTTGTGAGAACAGGAGTGGGATGCGGAAAACATTCTCCTCATAGCGTAACTGTTTCACATGGTTGTGGTAGAAGAAAAGAGCTGCATGCCCTTTGTGAAGTGCCTGGCTTTAATCAGCAGTGGTTTGTTCACTTTTTCCCCCACACTATGCACCACATTTTAATATTCTTCCCCTTCACTACAGCTCCTTTTGTTTCTTTGGGAAGGAAGCAAAGAATCTCGCCACCTTTTCCACTTCTGTTTTGAAGTTGCTCCCTCTCCCTGCACTCACCTTCCAGCTTGTGGTTTGTAAAGGAGTTTGTTGGTGTAGTTACTATGGAATGCTTTTTTGATGAGAGGTGGTTCTTTTGTGTATTCAGGCTTCGCAGAAGAAATAATTACTTAAATATACCTTGGTGACACGGTCTGCAAATCATGTTTTACACCAAGAGATTTCCTTTTGATCGCTCAGATACCTCAGCTCTTGGATAAGAAACAAATTTCTGTGTTCTTTTTCAAGGATGTTTTTACTTGTTCGTTTCTAGACTCCACATTAGGAAAAAAAGTTGAGGAGTTGAGGTAGGATGCTGTTTGACACCTGGAGTTTTCTCTCCCTTTGGAATTGTGTACCTTTGCATATGTAAAGCCAACTGCAGCACGAAGAAGTCTCTCCTATGGCAGCTTTGGTAAGCCTTACTTGAAAATTTCAAGTTCATGTTTTCTTAAGCTGCTTCTTATTTTTTTTAGTCAATGTGGCTTGATGAGTGAACTTTGTTCTTCAAAGGGCTAAGCACTTTGCAGAGTCTATATAAATCTCATTTTTAAAAAAGAATGTTTTTACTGGATATGCTGCATAGGGAAAATAAGAACCCTAATTGAAAGACTGCGCTGTTTTTTCCCGGATCAGCAGACAAAACACCCTCTTAATTTGTACACAGGGTAGATTGGATGTACCAGATGTCAAGGAAGCAATGTGTATGGATGAGGCCCCATAGCACCTTTCTGAAAAATGGCTTTGGGTATTACTGAATTGTGAGCAAACAGGCGTTTCAGATGAGGTGGCAGTGAGAATGCCACCAGTCATTGCTTCTTCTCTGCCTCTGAGATTTTCCTTTCCCTCTGCCTGCATTTCTGCCAGTACCACTGACCTTTCGGCTTTAAAGATGCCTTCACATTCTCTCCTAGAAAAGATCTGATTTGGGTGAAAAGAGAAATCGCAAGCTGTTGGGTGATAACGTAAGGGGAAATTTAATTGATGCACGCGGTCTCCTTCCTTCGCCCTTGATGCTGGGGAAGGTTATATGCAGTGAACTGTTAAAATCATCTGCTCTGCTTTTGCAGAGTTTGTTTGCATTTGTTGTCACTATTAGACCACAAAACCCTCTATATTGATAATCGTATGTATTTGGTTTTGGCATGGTGCTCAGTTTCAATTGCTTCTTCAATTCAAGATAAAGGTGTCTTCAGCTTCCTGTTTTGGCTTTTCCCTTCTTTATGTCTAAATCTGCAGGATATCTAAACGATGCACTTGAATTTCTGGTTTTGTACAGATTATCCTCAAACAGACACCTACTTTTCCAGTCAGTCTGGTGCAACCTATATATATGACTTAGTGTTTGTTTGATGGGCCATGTAATTTTTTTTTTTCATGCTGAGAGAAAAGGGTTTTTTTGAAATATGATGATTTTATTCTCTGTTGGTGAATTTGCAATATCATCTTTATCGCCTTAAAACTTAATGCTAGGCCAAATTGTAGCTCACATTTTTTATAGCAGTTGTGTTCTAAAACATATTTATATATTTTCATTTCCTTCATACTTCAACCTTACAGCCTTTATTTTGCAGCTTTTGCTGTGAAGGTGGACTGCATGTCTTGTGAATGTCTGGGTAATCACTTCCTCCTGAAATCTTCTCTGGGTTGTAGCCTTTGGGATTTTTTGACAATGTTGAGCTAATTACTAGCTCCTTGTGGTTTTCTTTACAGGATTCTGGGCTGGCTAATAAGAGATACCAGCCTTTGGCAGGGGGCTGCTGTTTGCCAGCAGTATGGTTCTCCTAAATCCAGGGGAAGAGGGAGAATTTTCTTCCTAAACTGTCAGCAGTTTTGGGCACTTGATTTTCCAGTGAAGGGTTGAGGTAGGTGTGTCCCTGCGATAAGCATCTCTGTGATTTTTATCCAGTAGCTGATCTTGCCTGGGTGAATTGTCCAAGAAATGGAGCTGAGTCCAGATCACCTCACTTGAGATGCCTCTGGTGGTGCAGGCACTGTTTTGTTCACAAGTGAAGGTCATCTTGATCTGGTAATTCCCTGTTAGCCTTTAAAGTGCTGGTGTACCATGCACATGCATATGTATGTGAGGATCCAGATACATGTCAGAAGAAACAACAGTCAGAAGTTTTGAATCACTCTTGTTCTCTGGTTTCTGAATTCTTGGAAAATCCCCGATTCCCTTCTTACTGCCTGAGAAATAAGGACATGTCCCTTTTTCTCTTTCCATCCCCCAGCTTTTATGGATGGATGATTGTAATTACATGTGGACTTACTGATAGTGAAATTCTCCACAGATGAGTACAGTTGAAGGGAACTCACTCAGCTTTTCTTTCCGAGGAGACATAAACAGCACTTTGAAGTTGGAGTTTGGAATGGGAGTCGGTATTTATTAACAGGAGTGGAGGTTGTTCGCCCCGTGGATGTGCCTCCCTGCCCCGTAAAGCCCTGTAGGCACAGCGAGGGCTGTGAGATGCCAGATCAGCTGTGACAGAGTGCTGCTAATCACGTACTGCCCCGGGTAAGCATGTATAGATTGCCATTATAAAGCGCTCTCAGAAATCCTTTTAACTGGATGATGGGCCTTAATTTCATTTTATGACATTTGTTTTGGCAGGTGAGTAACTGTTTATGGATTTGATGACATTTCTGCTGTTGCAGGTGTCCTAACAGAAATAAGGCTGTTTGTTTAGTTGTCCTGAGAAGCCATGGGCATTTGGCAGAAAGCCCAACCTGTGGGTTTTTTATTGGTTTTGGTTTTGGTTTTTTTCCCCCCAGTTGGGTTTTAACTGAATCGCTTCCCTTTGTGCCAGTTGCTCTTTCTCAAATATGGAGGCAAGGAGCATCCTGATGGAGAGCAGCCAGCATAAGTGTAAGTCACGAGCAAACAAACATTTTAAATTCAGTGGATTTTATTACCTTTATACTAAAATACAACTTCAAGATTTTTGAAAAATAAGCAACTTCAGGATATTTCTGGTGAACCATTATTTCTGGTTTCTGTTTTTCTTTGGTTTTTTTTTGGTGTCATTAGCACTTTCAGTAAATGATAGTCAAAACTTGTGTCCCTTATGGAGCACTTACCGTAGATACTATCACATCACAATCTCCACTTACCTTGCAAGATGGAGAAGTATGTGTCTAGAATAACATACATCTTTCATTCCCCAGAGGGTTTTAGATTTGGGAGGAAGGATTTTGAGGATGTTTTTGTCCTGTCAGCAAGTTTCCCCATCTTAATATGCAAATCATGGATCCTTCCAGTTTAATGTTACAGTTCTTTTACTTGTACAGTGGTGCAGAACTTGCACTAACATCTTCTGAGTGTGCATTTTCACATCAGTTCTCCTTACTTTGTGATACAGAAATGACCCTGGAAGTCTTTTATAGAACTAAAATTATCTACTACTCCGGGGGAAAAAACCTGCATGAGCTGATTTGGAGAAAGCTGCATTTTGACTGTGATGGGGTACTTAAACCAGAGAGCTCTGAGATTTGAAGTGCCTAGCAAGCAGGATTGTTGTATGCATCCGCTACAACTAATATAAACAGCTTTGTTGCATCATTTTGTTTTTCCCCCATCCTCTCTAAGAAATGGTTGGACTGTTGGACTATAGGTATCTTTAAATAAAAAACCCAACACTGTCAGAATGAAAGCCTACATGCTTTACTGCAGGCAGTTGATCATTCTTGGTGTGGAGTGAATATACGGAAATAAGACATTTCTCTGGGTGGCAGCATAAACTATGCTTTTGATTGGAATAATCATGTGTTGCACTTTTACATACGTTACACAGCATACCAGAGTAAAACAGTGGTGCCAAGTGCCTTTCTACCAGGAGAGTGCAAGGTCCTGCACATGGATGGGGACAATCCAAAGCACAACTACAGGCTGGGTGGAGAATGGATTGAGAGCAGCCCTAAGGAGAAGGACTTGGGGG
>VWZZ01003697.1:140307-196909 GCA_013399095.1 Psophia crepitans | reverse complement strand
GTTGGGCCTGGAGAAGAGAAGGCTCTGGGGAGACCTAATTGCAGCCTTCCAGTACCTCAAGGGGCCTACAGGAAAGACAGAGAGGGGCTGTTTACAAGGGCATGGAGTGACAAGACAAGGGGTGATGGCCTTAAGCTGAAGGAGGGTAGGTTTAGATTAGATATAAGGAAGAAATTCTGTATGGTGAGGGTGATGAGGCACTGGAACAGGTTGCCCAGAGAAGCTGTGGAGGCCCCATCCCTGGAAGTGCTCAAGGCCGGGTTGGATGGGGCTTTGGGCAACCTGGTCTAGTGGAGGGTGTCCCTGCCCATGGCAGGGGGGTTGGAACTAGATGCTCTTTGAGGTTCCCTTCCAACCCAAACCATTCTGTGATTTCATGAGAATTCATTCAGCCGGCAGCCTGCTTTCCTCTGCCCTCTTCTCACAACTGCTTGGACCTGTGCAGGGATGAAGCGGTGGCACTATGTACGTCTGCAGTCTTCTCCCTGTTTTTTTTTCCCACCAGAAGTCGTGGGGTGGGACTGTATCTGCCGATGTGCACAGCAGGGATCCTTGCATGTGTTTGATCATGTGTGATAGGGATGGCCGCATGCTGGTCAGGCAACAAGCACCTCTCCAATCATGCCATAAAAACAGACAAAAGCCACAGCAGCTCAGCTGGCTCTTGGCAAGAAATGCTTTCAGCTCTTTGCCATAGCTGTTGTCCTTCCTCTTTTTATTTTCCTCGTTGAGAGAGACTGGTTTTCATAGAAGAACGTTTGATGTTTTTAACTTCTGTTGCTGAGAGGAGCCCAGAGTGATGTTTAAAGCCCTGAATGGATCAATGCCGTTCTTGGGGCATCCGATAAATTCTTATTTAGGTCAGGCCTCCTTGGGGCAACCTGTGGAGAGCAGTATGTTAGATCCTCTGGCAGCTATAACCCAGTCCAGCTCCCTGAACGGAATAAGGCAACCCTCTGTAACTGGCCTAATTTACAATTTTCTTTAGTAGACCTGACAGCAGACAGCTCTTTTCTTTTTTTTTTCTTTCTTTTTTTTTTTTTTAACAGGTAGACAGCTCTCATGCTCAATCTGTGCTTTTCTCTTATTTAGCAAGATAAAGAGTACCTGTTGCACACAGTTATCCCTTTTCTCGCTTGCAAGCGCTGTAAGGACATTGGAGGAACACGGGGTGCTTTGAAATGCAGCGTTATCTCTGAATGTGGTTCTGCCTCTTTTCCAGCCCAAGTACAGCAGAAACTGAGCAGCAGGACTAGGGTAGGCAAATGTTGCTAGAAGCATCTAACCTCACCGTCTGTCACTAGAGTACCTGCCTACTTGCTGCCCACTGTCCTGCTTTGGAGACTATGAATTTTCATGAGGTTGAGTCAGATTTCATAGACCCAAGCATCAGAGAGAAATAGATTTGCTGTAAAAGGCGAGGAGGGCACCCTCTTCCTGCCTGGAACAGCCTGAGCTGGTTATGAGCACAGAGCCGCTATTGTTCTGCCCTGGGAGATTGTGCTAAAAGCTTTGAAGCAGCGTTTGCGTGTAGGTGTCAGTTTTCTAAGCAGTCTTCCTTGTTTAAAAAAAAAAGCAAAGAAAGAGCTTTGCCACCCTCCCCTCCCAGCCTTTTCTTAGCAGTGGCTGTTTGACTTGGTAATTGTTTATTTTATGATGTGTTGTTTAGGCTTCCCAGTTTTTCTTTGGCCTGGCTATTTAACTTCTTTTCCTTGTTGGATCAAAATCAGTGTATACTCAGTGAGTTAGTGCAGAAACTTTGCCATTACAGATAATGGAGATTCATGCTGATACATCTTCCAGTGTATTTGGTGGAGTATTATAGGTGATGTGTGATAAAGTATTGTGTATGTTCAGAACTTAAATTTTTCAATTCTTTTGTGAAATCAAAAGATGAATCAAATCTATTATAAAATATCTTTTATGTATTTTATAAAATACCTCTCATCTTTTATAAAATGTGTGCAGGAGCTGAAGAACTGTAGTACATAGTACTGCTGTTGTGTCTCGGCTGCACTGTGGAGCTCCTGGGCTGCTCGAGCCCAGCTCACGTGAACAGAGTTCATCAAAGTTTGAATCTAGGAAAGTTTCACTCTGAAAGGTGTCATCCTGCTCTGCCTGTGCGTAAATCTCAGTCAAGTGCTAGAGGACCCAATGAAACTTTTTTTTAATCTAAACATTCAATTCAAATTGAATTGTGTTGGAAAGTTTCAGGGCTGGCGCAGTTAATGTAGGATAACCAGTAACCTCCCTTCCTGCATGACTTTTCCCAGTCTGCTGACCTGCACCTGACTTGCGTTGTATGGGGAACAGCAGTCAGGGGAAGTTTTAAAACACCTTAGGTTCAAGCAGTGTTTGAGAAGAGCTAGGGAAGAAATTCTCTTCTGCTTCACCATGTGGTAGCTTCCTGTTCCACCTTATCAAAATCTAAGATCCTACCCAAAGTGGAAAAGAGAGGTATCCGTTTACGAACGAAAAATGTGAACGGGGTGTGGGGGGGAGTAGCATAGGAAAGAGCCTGATATATCTTGTTTTATCACTGTTATCCCTTTCAGAAGGAAAATCTAGAGTAAGTTAGAGAAAACATGAAAAGAGTGACCTTTCTTTCTTCAGAGAGCCTGTGGGGAACATGGGCTGATTGAGCACTGATGCAGAGAAGGTTCTGAGCCAGTACATGCAAGTCATAGGCCATGCGAGATAGAGTCCCTGTGATCGTCCAAGGACATGATATTGCTATATTCAAACATCAGAAAATAAGCTTTAAAATCATAAAAACTGGGAAGTCATTCCCCTTTTATCTGTGCTTTTTGGAGATTTTTAGAGGTTGTAGTGAGGTGGGTGTTGGTCTCTTCTCCCACGTAACAAGTGATAGAACAAGAGGAAATGGCCTCAAGTTGTGCCAGGGAAGATTCAGATTGGATATTAGGAAAAATTTCTTCACCGAAGGAGTGGTCAGGCATTGGAACAGACTCCCCAGGGAGGTGGTGGAGTCACCGTCTCCAGAGGTGTTCAAAAAGCACTGTAGACGTGACACATTGGGACATGGTTTAGTAGACATGGTGGTGGTGGGCGGATGGTTGGACTTGGTGATCTTAGAGGTCTTTTCGAACCTTAAAGGATTGTATGATTCTATGATTCTGTGTTCCCGTTTGCCTGGGTGTGAGTGTATTGGGAGAAGCGAGGAGGAGAAAAGTGAAGATGACTGCCAGGTATGGTGCAGTGCCCTTGTAGATGTTACGGGACTTTCCTTAGAGCCCTTCTGACCTAGGCTGCCATTAGACCCTTGGTTTTAGCACCCCTTCAGGCAGCTGGAGAAGGTGTCTGGAGGGTTGAGGCAACGTTCAATGAGTTGGTGGTGGCCAAGCAAGTGGAGTCATGGTGAACCCAAAGGATTTCACACAGAAAGGTCCATGAGGGCCACAGCTGAGTGTCTCTGGCAGTCGAGGATTTGCCGAGTCTCATGAATTGCTTTTACTGCATCCTTCTGTTAATGTGTTGTCCTTGCTCAGAAGCTGCAGTCCGTTGGTTGGCCTGGTACTGCCGCATCCTTCAGCCCAGGTTTTTCCAAAAGCTTCAGCCCATGCTTATCAGTGCTGCACTCTGCTACCTTCCCCTTCCTCCTCCAGACGCCCACGCCATCTGGGAGTGTGCAGGGAGCTGCTGTTGAGAGAGGTAAACATCCTCCCCGGCAGCTGCCTGCTTCGTAGGGCTAGCCACTAGGTTGCCTGCAATACCTGCCTTTAGCTTCTCGGCCGGTGCGAATGGATGGGGCTTGTCCCTGCCAAGACATGGGGGAGAGGGGAGAGGTGAGGGGGTCTCGCCTGGTGGATCTGTGCTGGGAACCCTTTTACAGGGAGCACATAGAAAGGGACAGAAAATGCGGCGTAAGTAGGAATACACAGCCTGTGGAAAAACAGCAGCGGAGGAGGAAAGGAGTAACGCAAAATACAAAGCCGTTCAGAAATATGGTACAGAAGCTGGAAAAAAGGTGGTATAAAATGAGGAAGGAAAGAAGATGGAACAAAGTTAAGGGGTACTACATTTTAAATAAGTTATAAGGAATTTAATGAATTGTAACAGCTTTTGGGGTGGGAAAAGAAAGAGTAATAGTGCTACACACTTTTAATCCCTCATAGTAGGTATATACTGAGCTGAGAAAGTAAAATCTGTGAAGCCTTGTTTTATGGTTAATAAATACATGTCTCTGAGATGCTGATTTATGGGTGTTAAATTGATAACATTGGAAATGAGGCCATTTGCCACCTTCAAAGGTAAAGGTGGTGGGGTTTTTTTGGTCTCGAATAAATAATTCAGTAAGTTCTTACGAGCTTTAGTGAGCAAGCGCTAACGTGGTGAAGTTAAGCTCTTTATCATCCCTTTTGATCTCTGCTAACTTACTGTTGTGAGAAGTATAACTTGTCCTTGGGTTGGGGCTGCTGCGCGCTGGTCACTGCACATAAGTGCAGAGTGTTTGTTTAACTGGGACTGCGCTGCCTTTGCTCCCGCCAGCTGAAGGGGAAAGGGAAGTTCCTAGGATTCGCTTTACCAAAGGGGATGCAGAGGTTTCAGCTGGGGCAGAAGATCTGGTGCTTCGTCTGTGCTGTTTCAGAAGAGCTGAAGGTGTCGAGGAGCTGAGGAAAACGCTGATTTACCTGTTTTGAAAAGTAGTGCGGAACCCAGTAGGGGAAAAAAAAGGGTGCAGAGCTGGTGTATGTGTGTGTTCTTTTGCCCGTTCGAAGAGCAGATGTGCCCAGAGAAATGTGATCTGGAGAATGCCCTCGACTGGGGAGGTGGAACTGGCCTTGGCTTGAATAAGGGGAAAAAAGTGGTAGTTGCTAGGTGGCAAGAGGGAGTTGGCACAGACTGGTCTAAGCACAGAGAGGGAAAGTATTTCCTGCAGATGTAAGATATTCCCTTTGCTTTTTGTCCCTGGAGCTTACCTAAGTAAATCTTATCTGCTTTAAATTCTGAAAAGTATACATCTACATTTGCTAAAAATACTCCTTTATTTTAATTTTTTAATTACACCTTTATTCTTTCTTTAATCTGATTTTTATTCTGTAGGTTTCAAAATGACCTCTTAATCTTAAGTATGTTTAAGCTATAATAAAGGAGAGTTTCCTTGGGTTTGTGTCTCTCCCCCAACCTCCACCAGGGAACCTGGAGTAAGGTTCTCTGAAGAGCTCTGGTGAGACAAGGTGACAAGACAGAGAACAGAGGTGCCAGCAGCAGAGATCCTTGCAGTACACTCCTAAAGTGAAGAAATAGTGCATTTTAATGTGTTTTTTCAAACAGCATGCAGAAAAAAAGTGGTTAATCTGGGTATGTCTGAACTCTGAATTTTGTATTTGATGTATCATAATTCTTCTTCTATTTTTAAGGAATAGACTACAAGGAAATAAGATTAGGTGACTTTCTGGAACATGTTACTTCTTTCCTTTTTCAACAGGAGAAAGGAAGGTGAGGTTCTCTTCAAAGGAGGTGAGGTTTCAGTGATCCTAATATGCCATTCACAAAATTTCTGTTAAAAATCTGTGCTGGTTTTAGTTTGCCATTCAAAATACTGAATACTTTTAGGGGGAGGAAAAGTCTAGCACGCACCAGGCTCAGAAATGTTCCCAATCTTCTTCATTTCTGACATCCGTAACATGCCGTATTAGCTTGCACCTTGCCCAAACCATCTCCGTACATCTTAGCAAGCTGTTTAACAGTAACTGTATTTTTTTTTCTCCTGACAACTGAGTGAGGAATAAGACATTTATTCGTTATGTTAAATTTATCATTAAAAAGATTCATGTGATATTGATAAAGATGAAGATTACATACTTCTTGTGCCTGATTCTGTCCTTGACATGGTGGGACCCTATGAATGCTTAAAAGGGGAAAGAAAAAAACTTGCTTCCTTGGTGGCACTGCTGAGCACTGCAAAGCTTGTTAATGCACACTTAAGGGCTCAGTGCCCAAAGAATCATAAAATGTGACTGTTAGTTTCCCTCCTCCCGTAATTGTAGAATAGGGGTGACAAAGCTGTTCAACATAGGAATTTTGTTTCTCATGTGTGGTAGTTTTCTCAATGAATTAATAGAAGTGCAAGCACATACTATGCTGCCTGTCGTTACTGTACAATAAGGAAAGAAGGTTCAGTCCTCAGATTAATAGCAATTTACAATCCCTATCAGCAGCGTTTGTATTGATGAAGATTTTGCAGATTATTTTTTTTTTTTGAGAGTAGGCAAGGGAGGAAAAATGACTTGTAAATCTGGTTGAAAGTAGGGTCGTTATTAGAAAACATATCAGTATTTTTGCAAAGTACCATGTAATGCTGCAGAAATTTTAGAAATTTTCATGATTGAATATGCAAGTGGTTTTGTATGATGAAAATTGAGTTGCTGTACTTCGGAACTAGTGCTTCAAATGCAGCTGAAGTATGAGTGAGTGCTTGCAATTATTTTTCTGGGTTCCACAGAAGTATCTCTTCAGACTGATGAACTTGCCCAAAATCCAGTTTGGGAGGAACAAGGGTGTTTGGCACACTAGGGTCATGGAAGAGAAGCTCCGCATGGCAACAGACAGTATGCTGCTCAGAGAGTCTCTCTTCAGTGAAAGCCTTGCCAAGGGGCCACGGCTTAAATGACAGCCATGCTGGTGTGCAAAAGCGTGACTTGGAGAGCTGCAGGAGGCCAACTGCAATTTTCATGCTATGAGTGTGAGAATTAACAGGCCTGTATCTTGCTTATACTTCAAAGTTTTGATGTAAGACAAACATGGATTATCTCCAAGTACCAGTCTAAGGAGGAAAAGAAGAAACCACTTCTTGTCTGCAGCTGCAAGTGACTGGGTAGGGCTTTACCTACCAGCTGAGGTCACCCCACCACAAGGCAAAAGGTTCAGTGGAAACAAATGGGTAATAACGTCTTGAAAAGGGCCAACTCATTTCAAGAAAGCTTGTTTGTTATAAGCAACGCCCACATCCAGCAAACCCACTTGGGTGCACCAGTGACAGGCACCATGCATGCAGGTGACCAGGAGCAGAAGGCTGGAGGCCGATGGTGGCCCTGAATCCAGCTGCTCCTCAGAGGCACTGCCACCAGCACGGGTGTAAGAACAGAGCGAACCCGGAGACCCATTTCAGTGGCTCTTTTTTGCCTGGCTTTGGTTCTGCCAAGTTGTATGTGCCAGGATTTTCCCCAGAGGCTAGCGTTGGGGATGATGGTTTCTGACTTGTTTTTATTGCAAAGTTATGATCATTGTTCGCTCTCAAAGAAGAGCTAGCAATGAACTGCATGCAGTAAAACTCTTCATTTGCTTTCATAGAGTAAACTTCTCGAGTGCCAATGTTTAAGATCTATTTCAGCACAGGGAAAAGCTTCACCTTCAGATTTGAATGTCATCCTGCCCAAGGGAAAGGAGCGTTTTCCTCCTGACTGATTGTTTCTTCTTGGTTAAGCAGCAGGCAGACACTATCTTGTTCAGTTTACCTCTGAACAAGTGACTAGACAGTTTAATCCTACCCAAAGACCATTAACATTTCTACAAGTTCATTGAGGGCAGGATATAATCTGTCAGGAAAAGAACATTTTAATTGATATTCTTGCTGTTCTTCAGAGGAGCAGAAGGTTTGGGAAGATCTGAATGAAGGTGAACCCCCAGGAAGGCTCACTTTATGAAATGTGCTTTTCCCCGGCATAGGCAAACCTCAGGACTTCAGGCTAGCCTAGGAGCTGGCAGGGCTTGTGCCTTCAGAGTTGGGGGATAGAGACAAAGGGAAACTCTCCTGGCTCCGATCTGCAGTACAGCTAGAGTTAATTTTGGTATTCTTTTTGCATATTGCTAAAGAAATTATTGTCACTACACGCTCTGTGTGTTCAGAATATGAAAGAAAGTTTTCAACTCTCACCTTTTCTGGTGTTAGGGACAATTTCAGGGTGACTGTCACACCAAAAACCTTCAGCTGCCACAAGTGCCCATATGTTCAGGTGCCCGGCACCTTGGTACAGTTCTCCTGGGCATACCAGAGATGATAGACCAAGAAACTGCAGTCCCTGTTGGCAATTACTAATGCAAGCTTCTCTGTGATTGAGATGACTTTTAACGGGATACAGCAGTGTAGTGGTGGGGAGAGAGAGCGAGCTTGAAATGTGGGGATGTCTTAGGGGATTTTGAACAATATCTCAGTTTGATTTTGCATGCTTGTCTGGGTATATGCAAATGACAGCTTCAGAATAATTTCAGTGTGTGCTCCTTTCTACTGCCAAAATATCTGATGCTGCAGTAGATTCCACGGTCATAAAGCCAAATCCTGCATTAGTTTCAGACTGTAAGAAGCTGAAATCATTAAGTCCTTCCAGAAGGCAATGTTGGAGTCAAAGGGAAAATGATCATATGATAATAATTTTCACCCTGTTCACTGTCTTCAGCTCTCAATCAATCTTTTGGATGTTTTCTGGTGGGAAGGAATGGTTGTGTGTTTGTGTTGATTCTTGTATTGTGAAGCATTTTGGTTCACTGGGATGGAACTTGCACAAAAGTGATTTAAAAAAAAATAAATCTGTAATAGTTGAATAAAAATGGCTAAAAAAATGTTCCCATTGTTGAGTCTGCAAATATAAGCACATTGTGGGAATAAGACTGCCGCCTTATCCCAGGTTCTGATATAGATGTATTGTGCCATGAATTAGACTTTCTCAAAACAGTATACTTCTGCCTGGAATGGTTCTGACCATAGGCTACTCCTTGTCCAGATTTTAAGCCCCTTCTCATAAGCATGATACCGACTGAACCTTTGCAAAGAAATATTTGCAAGACTGGTTAGGATGAGGAAAGAGTGGATGTTTGCCTTTTCTCATTTTTAGTAGTTTCCCTAAACTGCTGTGGTTCAAACTCTCCTAAGAAAATCCACTTAGTATGGAACATGGCCTAGCAGAATTTTAGAAGTAACAGCAAACAGTGTTTAATAATGGAAAGTGCCTGACAAACCCAACTGTAGATGGCACTACCTACTTCCATGGCACGTAGCATGTTTTTCATGTGCTGACTACATAAAATCAATTATCCAAATAAATGTAGGAGCATTTGGAGGCTTCACAGCATGTATACCTGCCAATTGTGCCTTTGCTTGCAAGCATCATTGCATCCAAACTGAATCCAAACACTTGACTCTTGTCATCTGTCTCCAATCTCCTTCAGTGGTAGTGATTGCCTAGAATTGCCATCTTAAAATTTTTGTTGATGAAGTATTATAAAGACTAAAAAAAGATCTTCCTGCTGCTGGCCATGTCCAGCTGATTTTTCCAGTATTGGCAGTTCAACGACAAATGCTACAACAATGTTGACATGACATGGACAGTGGGATCCAGTGCATCCTCAGCAAGTTTGCCGACGACACAAAGCTGTGTGGTACAGTCGACCTGGCCAAGTGCCACGTCCTGCATGTGGGTGGGGGTAATCGCAAGCACGGCTACAGGCTGGGTGGAGAATGGATTGAGAGCAGCCCTGAGGAGAAGGACTTGGGGGTGATGATTGATGAAAAGCTGAACATGAAGCAGCAATGTGCAATAGCAGCCCAGAAAGCCAACTCTGTTCTGGGCTGCATCAAAAGAAGCGTGACCATCAGCTTGAGGGAGGTGATTCTCCCCCTCTGCTCTGCTCTTGTGAGACCCCACGTGGAGTACTGCGTCCATCTCTGCGGTCCTCAGTACAGGAAAGACATGGACCTGTTGGAGGGGGTCCAGAGAAGGGCCATGAAGATGATCAGAACGTTGGAGCACTTCTCCTGTGAGGACAGGCTGAGAGAGTTGGGGTTGTTCAGCCTGGAGAAGAGAAGGTTCTGGGGAGACCTTATAGTGGCCTTCCAGTACCTGAAGGGACCTACAGGAAACCTGGAGAGGGGCCGTTTATGGGGGAGTGTGGTGACATGACAAAGGATAATGGCTTTAAACTGAAGGAGGGGAGATTTAGATTGCATATGTCGTGGTTTTGGCCAGGATAGAGTTAATTTTCAGAATGACCCTGGATAGGTGATCGGAACTGGTTGGGGACTATTCCATACTATGTGATGTCATGCTCACCATCAAAGGGGGCTGGCCAGGGAAGGGTGGTTTGGAGCCACTCTGGGACGAGCGTCTGGTCGGTAGGGTTGGTCGTTGGGTCTTACCACCTTTGTGTACAGCCCATTACAAGTACTGCTGTGTTGTTTTTTCCCCCTCTCCCTTTGCTGGCCTATTAAATGGTCGGTATCTCAACTCGAGGAGGCTTTGCCTTTTTTTTTCCCATTCTTCTCCCCATCCTGCTGAGGGGTGGGGCGAGTGAGTGAGCGGCCGTGTGGTGCTCAGCTGCCGGCTGTATCTCATGGGGCTGAACCATGAGATACTAGAAAGAAATTCTGTACTGTGAGGGTGGTGAGGCACTGGAACAGGTTGCCCAGAGAAGCTGTGGAGGCCCCATCCCTGGAAGTGTTAAAGGCCGGGTTGGATGGGGCTTTGGGCAACCTGGTCTAGTGGAGGGTGTCCCTGCCCATGGCAGGGGGTTGGAACTAGGTGGATCTTTGAGGTCCCTTCCCACCCAAACCATTCTATGATTCTATGATACCTCTTCTTCTGTTGGAATATGTTGCTTTTGTGTGTAGACACAAAAAGCAGACGAATTCAAATGGGGACAAAAACATTATTTTATAGAACAACTTTTAGATTGGGCTGCTTGCAGAGATTTTACATATAGAACATAATTCCAAGAAAATGGAGTTCAGGAGAAAGATAATGAGGTGAAGAAAGAGTGATGGTTTCATTACCAAAGCAACAGTTTCATGAGCTGTAGACACTAGTTGCAGAAAGAGAGGCCAATGGTGAGCTCAGTGTTTCTTGAAATGCACTTAACTGGTTGCTTTTTAAATGGGGCTACATCTTCTGAAAGTGAATGGGCATGACTCAGTCATTGCATGTGTTTAAAAATTCACAGCACATCAATGTGTTGCTGGATATTAGGCTTGATGGAGAAAAAATATTTCACAGCATCATCCAATGCCTTTGGTGGGTTGAGGAACACTACTGTGCAAACTATTATTGTCACAGATAAGCAGACAAAGTAAAATTAAAATGTTAGAGATTATAACTTTAACAGGTACTGCTTAACAAATTTTCTTAATTTTAAAGAAAAAAATAGTTCCTACCTTATGAAAAACAATGCTATTTATATTTCTGTTAAATGCAGTGCTATTCCATTATTTTTTAAACTGTCTCCATACCCAGCATAACTCAGAACTACTGTACCTTTAAAATATGAATGTGAGATGCAAGAATTACAGACTTTAAAGGTTGTTGACATTAATTATAGATTAAGGACTTCTTGAAGATGTTAGCAGAGTTTTCTTCTACTAGCTATATCGTAGTTTGCTTTTCAGGTTGGAAGGAGGACAGACAGAGTTAGGCTTGTGTAATTTTCTTCCAACTGTGCATTCAGAAACAATGCTTAAAAAAAATATGGAAAGGGATCTGAATTCTCATCTTCTGGATTGCAGGCATAACAGGCTAATGCAGCTGCAGAGATGTGCTCAACTAAGAGAGTTTATGTTATGAAAAAGTTCTTTCTGATATACAAAATCGTGGCCCTTGGGATAATATAAAACTATTACTCATAGAACAGTTGTTTTGTTACCACTAAAATATTTAACCTTTTCATGCAAATTCAAGGTCGGCAACTGCTTCCAAGGTCCAAAGCAGCAATTCTGCTGTGGCAGCCGCAGTGCTTGAGGGAAACGGATGGCCCAGACTCTGCCCTAATGGCCGCCTTTCGCTAATGTGCAAGCAGTAAGCAGCAAAATAATGAATTTTAAAAATAATCTTGTTTTCTGTTTTTGTAATTACCTTCGAAATACAGAGGGGAGCTGAAAGGTGAAAATAAATCTATAAATCTTTCTATTCACGGATGTGACACTGTTCATTACTGGTTCTTTACGTAACAACTTTGCGTTACAGATTCATTGAGAAGCTTTGGCTTTGCTCTGCTGGGCATTAGGCACGTGGAGAGGGATAAACACTCAGAGTTAATCATGTGCATTGTTGACCAGCAAGAGCAGAGGGCTTTAGGTAAGTGTCATTCCTTGTGCGAGTGGGGACCCTGAACCCAGCCAGCAGAAGGAGCCAAGAGAGTTTTAGATGCTGCTCTGTGGTTTTGTGGCCAGAAGGAGAGCAGGCTAGGGGGCCTGGCTTTGGACCTGCTGATGAAAGTGCTTCACTTGCAGTCATGAGCTCACCTCCCTGCTCCAGAGGTCGTGGATGTATTTTCTCACTGAATTTGAATGTGTTTTGAGAAGTACTTGGTGTTGGGACAGAGAGGACTGAAGCCCAGGTGGAATGTATTTGTGAAGGGGTTTAGAGGCTGATATTCGTTACCTCCTGACTCACGTTGCCCGTTAACATAAGGTGGGGTAAAGGTGGAAAAGTTTGAGTATGACTTGGCAGCTTTAAAAGAAGAAAACCAGTGTAAACCAAGGTCTTACTGTTTTACTACTGACACACTGAAGTGCTATCTTTTATGTACCCCATTTTTAATAGGAGTTTTTCCAGTGCCCCTGTTTATCAAAGCTACCTGAAATAGTGCCGTCCTCCCCCTCCCCCCCCTTTTTTTTGTGGAGTATATGAGAATGTGTTCCTATGCTTGGTGTCAGGACGTGATGGACGCTTTATTTAGACAAATATTCTTTTTGGACAGTAGTGGGATGCTTGCTTACCCACTGTAATATGAGTCCAAAGTGCCTTCAAACCCATCAAATACAATTTGAGTGCAAAGCCTACAGTGCGGCACCTGTATTGCATGAAATTCAAACCAAAATGTAATTGTTTTGTCATGAGAGAGAGGTTTGGAGGTTTGATCTTCCCATCAAGAATATAATCAACTGTTGAAGTGGTTTTGCTCTGTAAATAACTCAGGGCTTGCTGCTGTTAGCGTAGCAGAGTGCACGGCTGGTTTCTACTGGGTTTTTTTTCCCCGTGTAGCTGCACTTTGTTCAGGCTGTCACAGTGATGGTAGGGTCTTACTGTGTCCTGACATTGCACCCCAGAAGAGATTCCCGCTTCTCTGATGTTTCATGTCAAAGTTGGCAAATGGTATAAAGAGACAAAGCGGTCAAAGCTGGAAAAATACCAGGGAATTGTGAAGGGATGAGACCAGAGAGCCACAGCAGCTGTGGAAGTACTGTGGGCAGGGCAAAGGAGTTCTTCAGTGACCCACCGTTTGTGCTTGAAACTCCTGTCTGCCCACATCTTGAAAAACAAATAAGAACTCAGTCATCCTCATTACCTCTACCAAATACTTGTGTTTGCTGCTGCCTGGAAAGTTGAATAAATAGCTGTCGGGAGTCTGCTGGGAATAATAGAAATTAATTTTTAAATTGTAGCGTAATTATTTTTAATATTATTGCAGTACACTGATATCATTTGAATGCAGATATGCAGAAAGAATGTGAGTAAACATTTGAGAGGTAAGTTGTCTCCTAAATACTGAGATGAAGCTATCCTAAATCTGAAAAGTGCTGGAGTTTTTAAAATTAGCTGGGGTTTTATGAGTCCATGAGTAACAGAACTGAGTCCATGGTTTGCCTGTGGTCTTTTACAGTGGTCGTCTTCATAGATCCATTGACTTTTGCTCAGAAACAACCAACTTCTAGAGGAGGAGGAACTGTGGCTGGCAATGAATCAGGACAAAACCAAGGGAGAAGACCTCAAAGCAGCTGAAAAACAAAAAACATTGTGGCCAGGACAACAGGCTGAGAGAGAGCTCTTGAGCAACCAGAGGGCTGTGGTCAAAGCTCACAGCTGCTTGCTGCTCAGCAGCAGCAGCAGCAGCAAAGTCCAGGAAGTCTCATTTGAAAGTTGAATGTTTAAATTAGGCATCTACACTCTTCCATTTTTAGGCATCCTTGTGCTTTTGTGTGCTGAGTTTTGGACTCTTTCACACTTTTCTTCTTTGAATTGTCAACCTAAGCATTCAGAAATCATGAATCAGCCTCCCTCTGCCCCCAGTGGCTTAGAAACCATGAGATTTTAAGAAGTAACAGATGTTTTGTTCTTTTTATTTGCCTTCTGGTTTTTGAGCTGGCAGAGTTCATATTTTAGAAGTGTTTCTCCTCGAACCCCAGGCTAACACTTTATTTATTCACTCTTTAAATATAAAACAGATTCTCCCATCAACCTCAGTCATGGGGGCTTAAAGAAGAAAAATTCCATCCTCATGACAAAATCATGAGTTGACATTGCTTGGTTCCTTTAGGTTGTCTTTGGGAATATAGGATGGGACTTGATTTTCTGGGTTACTGAGCAGAGTCCTATCTTATTGCAAGCAGCTATGTTATATAATTCCATCTGAAATTTATTTTGACCCCATCTTAGTTGTCCTTACCTTTACTGCCCTTTACATTCACTATGGAAAACTCTTCCAGAACCTCACTAACTAACCAGTTATAAAATTCCTTCTAATTTCCATCTAAACATATTCATAGCCAGGTTAATACCTACTTGTTCTTGTATCAACGTCGTGCTTCAGATGATGTGAGCATATAATGTTCCTTGGGTATTCTTTCTGCTTTTGCTAGCTTTTTTTCAGATGTGGTCACCATGATCTTCATCATTGCGAACGACGAGAAAAATTGCACTAAATCAGCACAGACTCCAGCTATCTTAAGCTTGTAAACCATCCCCAGCACACAGTGATCTATCTTTCTTTCACATCTTTGATCTGAGCAAATTTTAGGGATTTTGTGCATTTAAATATAACGTTTAAATGTTGACTCATTAGTTACAATAAAAGTAATGTAGTCCAGAATGAGATAAGGTTACACTGCCCCTAGGAAGCAATGTAATCGAAAGTATGCATATGCTTTTGATTAACAGTTCATCCTAAATATTAGGCAGATATTAATATGTAAAGTGATTTAATGACAGCATGAGAATAAAGTGGGGGAAGTATGCTGCTTCCCTCCCAGGTGGTGTAGCTTAGCCTGGTATGTAACGAGTTTAACTGATGGTGTATGGGAAGTTGTAGTGGAAATTGAAATGGTGTTTCTCTGGAGATTGTCTCAGCTAATCATTGCAGATTATATTACGTCACATTTCAGTCTCACTTTGCAAACACACTTTTCAAACTTGAATGTTAAAAATAAGAAAATTAAGTTGACGTTTTGGGGCTTTCAGTGGCAATTTGAATGCAGACTGAGCTGAAGACCTGCACTTCAGTTGCCTAAAAGATTTCATTTGAAATTTCTGGCAGCATCCTGGGCTTGTTTGATGCACTAAAAGCAATGTCTGGGGACATACGGGACATTGGGTCAGATCCTTTACAGTCAGACTTCTGATAGATCAGCTCTATGGAAGGTTCTGCCTTCATCTCAGACTTTCACCTGTGTGTCTCAAATTCGGTTTGGGTCAAGGAAGGTGATACCTGAAAGTGAAGTACCTTTTCCACGGCTGTTTATTCTCCATTAATAACCACTTTTTCCATTGTCTGGTTCCTAAAGGATCACAATTCCTAGTGGTTGGCAGATAAGATATCCATAGAGAAAGACTTTCAAGAAACGAGTTTGAAATGGCAAAATGAAGAAAGTTGGCCAGTTGCTGCTTGTGTTACCGCTTTCCTAAATGACTACTGCCAGGTCTTAATGAGTCATCTCTTATGCAGATATTTCGCTGTTTCAATACATAAATTAATGTTATTCCATGCTCACCAGTCTGGTGTATTTTGACTCTGCCTAGGTTAACTGCGTGACAGTTCACAGTACCAGATTTTCTGGAACTGATTTGCAGAGTTTTTACAAAAACCTTGAACTGTAATAATAGTGTAGGGTTTTTTTTGTTTTTTTTTTCTGGATAATTATCACTCTGTGTAGGAACAGCAGTATGTGATGAGACATGCTGGATTTCACCTGCATTTGTGAAAGATTACTGCTGCCTTTGTCAAAAACATGTTCATTTGGAACATCTTGTTCTCACTGGCTACCATATTTGGAATTATTTCTCTAAGAATTTGTTCTGATTTTGGAGTGGATTTCTTCTGTTTGGAATTGCACATAGGGAATGGCAACAGCAGTCTGGAAATCTTGTTCAAAAAGGCATAAGGGGTTTTTTAATTCATTTTTTTTTAGACATCAGTCTTTTTGAGAACAGACCTACTACTTTGAACATAAAGTGACAAGTTAAGGAATATTAGAATAGGCTGTGCATGCTTGGGTTTCTTCTGTTCCGCTTGCCTCCCACTCCAAACACAATTTATTTGGTGTTCAGCTTTCTGCTCTTGCTCAGCGCAGGTCTTCTTGGAAACGTGCTTGCACTTCCTCCTCTCCCCTCCACCCTCAGCGAAGGGATGCCATTCCTTCGACGCTGCCGCAGTGCACTCAAGTCACTGGACCTGGTAGGGAAAGAAGGTGTTTCGGGTGCTTCTGCTGTTGAGGCTTGCCAGCCCTAGCAGGACAGGATGGCAGAGTGACATCTGCTGACAACCCAGCAGCACCCGAAAAAGTCTATCACCTACGGAGTCCCTGCACCTGGGATTAGTGAGGAGGCTTATTGCCACTCTTGCGGTAGGGCCTGCTTTTAGGCTTTGCCTTTTTGTGAGAGGGAAAAAAAAATGAAGGTAGCTTAGAAGCCGATCACTGTAAATCAGCTACTGTTCCCCGTTGGAGCTCCTGCTTGGACTTCTGTGCACCTTTTTGGGGGACCTACAGTAGGTTGCTTTATTTTTATTGCAGGCGTTGAGGCTTTTGAGGTGAAAATGCTAGGCAAACGGGGACTCAACTGGGAGCAGCTGCTGCTTTCGCTGTTCTCTCTGTTATGGTACTTGGCTAAACGTTTGAGGGGTTTTTGTTTGTTTCAACCTTACAAACAAATGTCAAGAAAGCAAGGTATGCTTCCAAAGCTTAGGAAATGTAATAGTTATTGTTCTAGTCCTGACATAATCAGAGGTTAATTTTTATTCTACTGAATGTGAAATTTTAACTGTGAATAAAGGGTCACAGAGTGGGAGAAGTTGGCTCTTCTCTTTATTTCTGTATGATTTTGAAATGTGCTTGGCTGGGATGGCCTGTGCCTTTCTGTAGTGACGCTGACTGCAGGTAAAACATCTCCGTACGCACATTAGAAATTAAGTAGAACAACCAGCGCCAAATGCGCGTTTGGCCCTTTCCCTGGCTTGGTGAGAGCGCAGGGTGGTTCCCAAAGACACCTCCGCCACTGAGTTCTAGTGGCTTTTAGGAACCTCACCCTCTTGCCTCCCTGGTGGTTGTTTTTGGTTTAAGGACACAAACCAGTTTTGCAGTAGCAATAAGTAACTTCTGGGCAGAGTTTGGATGTGAATGCTGGCACCCCTAATGCGGTTCGTGCCGCGGGGGCTGGCGTTCCCCAGCTTGGCCAGCGAGCACAAGCGTGTGCTGCCTCCTGGGCACCCCTGTGTCGGAAGGGCGGTAGCTGGGGTGGCAACAGCTACCATGGGTTGGCCTTCCAGTTATGGACAAAGTGACATCTGGCCTTTGTGAGCAGAAGCAATGTGTTTAAAAAACAGCCACGTAGTGACCAGCACAAAAAGAGAGAGAAGAGCATGTTGTTGCCTGCGAGAAGCCCGCTGTTTGGTGAAAACAGTGCTCACAAAGTAAATCGGACATAGTGATGCTCTTGGGGTAGGAGACGTAAGAGGCTCTGGTTCAAGGTGTGTGATTGTAAGGGACCGCTGTCGTAGTTCTGGGGTTTTCAATATGAGAAGTGAGGATCTTCAGAAAAGTGAAGCTGAACAGTCAGTACTGAAAGGTGGGTTTGAGCAAAACATTTTGCTTGAAGTTTTCCATCAGTCTTTGTGTAGGTGATTGGCAGTTTGAAAATGTAATACTCGGAGTTGTAGCAGTGGCTTGTGATTCTGTATAAAGAGTGCCTGTTGTTTTCATGTAAAAGCCATTGAAAATAGTCTTATCATGTATGCAGACTGTTACATTGACAGCTCCAACTGCAGGATCAAGTCTCTGGTTTATGACACCTGTTGAAAACTTAGTGAGTGATAGTTTTCTTTCCAAGGCATGGTTCTTGGTATCCTAGCATGCAACTGTGTTGTTACATTATTAGAATGTGATTTCTATGTATATTTAGAGGTTAGAGGTGCAGTTGTGTTGAAGACATACTGCTGTAGGGACCTGAATATTTAGACTGTTTTTATTGTCAGATTCGGGCAGTGTCAGATATTCTCAACAAAGAAAGCAAAGCCTTGTTTGTTTGCTTGATTTTATTTATTTATCTGTTTGTTTATGATGTATGGGCTTCTGTGATGCTTGGAGCTGTGATTTACAGTGGAGCATTTCAAGTCTATTGTGAATACGTTAGAGGTCTCTCCCACCTCTGCAGAGGATACTTAGCTAATAGTGACTGCACAAAACATCTTCAGTGTAGTCACAAAACCAGATTTCACAAACCACTTAGCAGCAAAATGAAAGGTTAGTGTATCTTTCATGCTGGTTTGTGCTTTTTTTCCTTTTTTGACACAAGACTGGCTGTTTAGTAAAGTATACTGTTGCGAGAAATAAGAGTAAGCAGATTTTTGCCTGTGGCAAACGCAGTCATTAAAACAGGGCTATAAATCGTCCCTTGTGTAACTGCGTGCATTGTATGTGCCATGGGTATTTTCAGTCTGTAACTCTAAGTCGTGAAGAAAAAAAACACATTCATACATGTATTTTCAATAAAACTGTATAAATATATAGCTATCTAATGGTTTTTAGAAGGTGTACTTTTCCAAATCACTTACAGATCTGTCAGTGTAGAGATACTGGAATCGGAGATTGCGTATATGAGTTACGTGATTCTTTCGATTGATAATGCCAGTTCTTCATAACTAGAAAAGTATGGCTATTACACAGACATGCTGTTCCATTATTTGGTATCTATTTTAAGACCTTAAGCAGTAGCCTATACATCAGGCACTTTATTTACATTTTTCCTATTTGAGGTTCTTCCTTGTTCTTGAAGACCATTGGCGAGCAATTTTCTGCTAGCAAAATTTTGCCTGTGGGGCCACGTGTGCGCTGGGAAATACCGCGAGTCATTCCAGCCGGTTGGCCTTGCAAGCTGCTCAGTTCCTGACGAGCAGCACCACATGCCTGCAGTGCCAGGGCTCGCTCAGCACCGTACGGGATGGGTCTGCTATGTCAAAATTTGGTCTTTATTCAGTAGGCTACGGTCAGACTCTGAATCTCCTTAAAGCCATCACTTAAAGTCAAAAAGAAGATGGAATTCCTTCTTTCGATCAGGATAGTGCTACTGAATGTTGTGTTGCTGAGTCTTGAGTTGTCTTTCATCAATCCTCTAGGTGTCAAAAACTGCTCACTGCGTTTAGGTAACAAATTTACTGGAGCTCCTTTTCAATACAGGCCACAACATGATGTTGAGTGGAATTTGTTGTGTTTACTATGAGAAAACACGAGGCTTACATTTTGCTTGTGATTCTGATTTGTAAGTGTTGGGCAACACATTTGGGAAACAGGGGGTTTGGAGTTAATCATAGCCTGTGCTGTAGTTCCATTTTGGGGATCCATCCCCCTTGTTATCCATTCTCATAACATACACGAGTTATCCATGCTATTGTCTTTATTTCTGCTCTGTCTGCTGTTGTGTTCTTAAGCCACTTCAAGACCATTATCTTGTTTAAAACAAATACACAACTTTATAAAAATATCTCTCTCCTATTCGCTCCTCTTCGCCCAAAAGAAAATGCCATGTGTATCTTATCTCAGACAAGGAAGAAGTGTGCCTGACCATAAAACCTTACCTGTGCTGAAGTTTTGGAGTAAGACTGATATAATCTGATTTCAGTTATTTGAACACCAGATTTACAGGGAGCAAGAAAGTCTCCTTCAGTTGTCAGTGGAATGAGAGGTGCCCCTGGTGGGCAATTCACCCCGGGTACGTGATACATCTGACTCCAGATGAGATTAATTTTCTCTCATGATAATTCTCTCTTGTCGAACTGCACAGAGACAACCCAGACGATAGTCTTAGACTAAACACATAACTTCTAGACAACCAACACTGGGTGAGTTGAATTCCACCATGGCCACTGGTGCAGCTGTGGGAGCGCTTTGCACAAGCCCACCACTCACCCCCTGGCTCAGCCCTGACAGAAATCTGTTGCTTTTACCGCACGCTTTGCCTTAGTTAAAAGCGTATTTAGGAACACTTGGGGATGCTGTCACCAGCGGTTACAAGGAGTGAAATGGATTTTAATAGTGTCCTCTCTTGACTGTAATTATTGGGAGTGGAAGAGAGCCAGTCATGCTTTTGTTGAAGTGCAATTGACGGGGCGAGGTCACGTCTCCACTGCTTCCAGGATGAATGGCTTTTTGCACATCGGCAAACATGCGGTCTGTGGAATTTTTATGTTCAGTATTGGATCCACATGTGATGTCAGAGAAATGAACTCAACGGATCTTGTGATTTCTCAAGCTTTTAAAATTATTCACTGTAATGCTAACCCTAATTATAAATCTCCAGCAAGGGCACCTATCCAGATACAGTCAGCATCACTTAAAAAGAGAAATGTAGGCCCTTTCTTAAATATTTAACTTAATGTCAGGATATCCTGAAATAGCTGGTGGTGAAAGCTGCTTAATGGGTATGGTTTACAGTTTTTATTGGGAAATGTTTGTCTCTAGTAGTTTGGTCATTTGAATTTAGTTTTGGGAGACTTGAAAGTATGCTGATGATGTCACCCAATGTGCGTAGTATCTTTTGTGTAAGCACTTATCTGTTTCCTAACAGCGCAGTAGACAAAGCACCTCATGAATGTTAATGATAACAAGAAATAAGCATACCAGCATGTTAAATCGTGTAATCCAGAGGGAGAAGCAAAGTAGCAAGGAGATGAAGGCCAAGTTTGTCTGTTCTGTTTTGGCTGGCCTGGGCATTTTTCTGGAAGTAGCCTTTCTTTCCTTTTGCTGTGAAGGTAGTCCAGGGCAACTGTATGCTTGATTGCCATTAAAAAGGGATGAATCTCAACCCCAGCAAGGCTCTGAGGGTCACAGGGGGTCATATCTATCGTAATAATTAACACGAAAATACGTCTCCTAGCTAGAACACAACTGAAGGTGGAGAACACCCTGTTTCATTGCTGGGGAACCATGTCACTTTATACGCAAGAAGGAAGTGTGTACCCTCTGAATGAACATTTTCTGACAGTGATGATCGTAATTCACCTTTTCCTCACCTTAATTGTTTGCAGTCTGCTTACAGTTGTGATATGTTGGATGGAAGGAATTATCTGGAGGGGATTGAATTCCTGTTTTGGCTTGCATCCTGGTTTTCAACCCTGTTCCCTGTAGGCTACAGAGAAGAGGTAGGGGCAGCGTGTGGCTGTGAGCATGTGCCAGCACATCAGAGCAACAGGAGGTATTGGCTTCTTGCATTTGCTGCTTTCTTAACCACAGGTACTAGTCCTCTCCAAGGCAAAGACTGTGTCCAGGTACGATGGTCCCACAGGTGAGAGCCACACACTAAACTTGTTGTTGGACAAATCTCTAACTCACATTGTCACTGAGTAAATCTCACTTTGTTCTTGGAGAAAATTGTCTCTGCTCTAAGTACCCATATGTATTGAATACTTCTTTTAGGTTTTTGGTACCAGAGAAGGTGCTGAGATGTAAATTCCAGTGATACCTCTGCATTTGCTCATCTTTGCACTGCTTCAGCCTGATTTTAGACCTGCTCTTTAGCTACAGACATGAAGTCTTTTTTCTTGGTGTGATCTCTGGATGGCTAGAAGCAGAACTGCAGCACCTTGTCTGGTCACCAGGTCTTAGACCTACCTGGAGCACAATGGCCAACCCCCTCATCTCCCCCAGGGTATGCTCTGCAGGAGTCTCCCACTGGGACTCAGCGGCCACTGCCTTCGCTCAGTTTGTACGAACCTGCCGAGGAGTACTGATGAGCTGGTATGAATTAAAAAAGCTGGCAGGATGCCAGTGACATGTGGCTCCATGTATCGTTCTCGTCCTGCAGAGCCTAGGCTGTTCTCCTGGCCAAGACCTTGTTCGGTGTGGGGACGTAGACAGGATGTCTCAATCTGTTGGGTACCAAGTAATTTTAGCCCCCAATTTACTAAATATTTACAGCCTAAAAAAGCAACAGCTGATAGAGGTGGCTCCTTGGTGCCAAGGCGGGTTACGGCTCTTCCTGGTTTAGTCACATGGCCAAGCATTAGGAGACATTGTGATTGAAATTGAGTAAAGGGCCGCTACAAGAGGTGTACAAGCAATAGTCATGGTTGAACGCCATTGTGGTCTTCTGTTCACAGAAGTTCTTTCCCTGTGGAGATTTGTTGTCAGTCTGACTTCTGTAAGTGAATTATGGTGAAGAAAGGTAATTTCTAAATCTGGTAGCAAGACAGTGTTTCAGTGGAGGTGACAAACATATATGTATATGCTGGCCCAGAACTTCACTTGAGGGTTGGTGAGAACATGGATAACCTAAACATTTTATAAATAAGCGAGGATGAAGTTATTTATTAAGTCTTATAATTGGTACAAAAGTCTTTCAATTTGAAAGAAACCAAATCTGGAGCAACTTTCTGATCATCAGATTAATGTAATAGGTGATCAGTGGTAAATTCTAAGCAACATTCTGCCGGCTTTTATCTCCAGATATTCATAGTCTTTTGAACAACTAACATTTAATGGGAGTGGCTGTTAATACCTGAAGTTTATCATAAGGTTTCTGTATCCCATTAAAACTGTTTGTAGGAAAAAATGTCATCCTTTTCAGTGCTTTGGCAAATCCAGTCTCATCAGGCAGGCCCTCACTGCTTTGTAGAAGCCTTTTCTGCTCAGGTGCCTGGCCAGGAGAGGATAGTTGCTCTCAGGTAAGCGATAGCTGACAGTATTGAATTCTGGCTGTTACAGGTGTTACATCCTTCTACCGGCTCAGTCTCTGTCTGGAAGCACCTTCAGTAAGCAGGATGCTCTCTTTGCATGTCAGTTTGCTTAGGTTTATCTTCTTTTGCTTTCTGCTAGGGAGTTTGGAAGCCATCTAAGGAAGGAGTGAGAAGACTGCTTTTTCTTTTGGTCATATCCTGAAATGTATTCTTGTAGTAGCCAAAATTCTGTTTTAAATAAACCTGAACCTCTTTATTTTGTAAAGGGTCCTCAGTTCTTATTTTTTTTTCTTTTTAAACTGAAGTATTTTAAAGAATATATTTCCATGTAAAATTGTCTTTCAGTAGGACATCTATACAAAATAGCGGAGGAAGAGGGGTCACCTCCCGGATGATTCAGATCTTAGGTTGACAGACTGGTAGTCTGGAAGTGCTTATTTCCCCTCTGTTGATTAGACAGAAATCTGGGAAAATTGCTCTTCTGCTTTAGGCACCTCAGTTAAGTGCTTAGAGGTAGATGGGTTTAACCTTACCCTTAAAATAAAAAGCAGAAGAAGGAGAAGTTTGTTTCTGACAAGTTGCTCAAAGCCTGACAGATAATAATTCTGTGGCAATCTTTATTGATAGACTCAAATGACATCTCAGTAATAATCACTTATAGCATCCAATTATGTTGTTATTTTGTAAATAAAAGTCTCACTCTTGCATACCCCAGGAATCTGAAAATTGCTTGAATACTAAGACTGAAAAAAGCATATTTGTAAATGTAAATTTAAAATGAGATGCATACCATCTTTAAGCACATAAGGACTTGGTATTCAGCACTAAGAAAAAAACCCAACGCAAATTAGATAAAATCAAATCCTTTTCCATTTTACACATATTATCCTCAAGGTTAAATGAATGAAAACTCTCTTTCTGGAGGAATTCAACCTAAGACTGCAAATGCCGTCAAAAAAGTCGCATTGTGTCGGCCTGATGTTTGACTTCTGATAGCACATCCCCAAAGACTTCTCTGTGACGTATCCTGAACAGAGAACGCTTGTTTGCCACGAAGCCTGTTGTTGCTGATAAAGCTCATCTGTATCAAAGTGGTATCTAATACGGCGCTGCTGTACTCTAACCTTAAGAAAAAACAGCTGAGCGGCTCATTTGCCGTTGTAAATCTGCTGCACCTAAAGATTTAACAGTTCTGTCCAAAATGCAAAGCACAGTAACTAAGTCTGTACAGCACATGTTTTTAAACAGAGCATAAAAGAAAACAGTATTGCAGGTTAAAACTAAATAGAAGCCATAAAAGCTGCGTTTCAGAGACTGTGTTGATGTACTTGTGATAATGACATGGTGTTGCTTTCCTTTGATGTTTGAGGCCTCTATCTGAGTGACAGAAAGCAGATCTCTTAGGAATCTCCTTAGCTTGAACATTTTGTATGGTTAAATGAGCAGTGAGGCAGAAGGGTGTAAGCTATTTTCCTCCAAAGTATTGCACGTTAACTGCAGGCACAGACAATTGTATACGGTACACACACGTATATGTACACACGCAGCACAGGCAGAAGGGGTGGGAAATCAGGTCGAAGTTGAACATCCCACGTTCAGTGTAGGTAAGAGTAAAGCCTTGCTCGTAGTCAGGAGGAAGCACTCTGAAGATGGGTGAGAGGCTTTTTGCCCAGCTCTTACCTCATATTGTTAACAGACAAAATCACGCACAGCTTAGAAGTCCCGCTGGCCTTTCTTCCCCCTCCACCTTGCCCGGCCCCACAGATACAAGCACAAATCCCTTCTTCCCCTGGTTTGCCACAAATGTGTAAGCAGATCTCTGCTCTGTCTGCACTGCTTTGTTGTTTAATACTAGATTCAACAT
The DNA here is from genome assembly GCA_013399095.1 of Psophia crepitans. NCBI lineage: Eukaryota > Metazoa > Chordata > Aves > Gruiformes > Psophiidae > Psophia > Psophia crepitans. Next base: position 172,161 of record VWZZ01003697.1, on the reverse strand, counting down.
ATGGGTCAGCCCCAGCAGCTTTGGATTTTGTAGTGATTGGAGGCTAAGTCACTATTTCTCCAGTGCACTCCTCTGTTTGTGCTCCCTGGTGATTCCTGCAGTTATGTGGTGTTTGCTAACATAACCATTCATCAGATTTTTACAATCCAGAGCCAGTTTCATGTTTGAGAGACCTGGGGTGACTCACGGGTGGATTTTTCAAAGCATCTGCTGTGTTAGGAGAACGCTGCAAGTTGCAGGCAGGCTGTAAAGAACGACCAGAAAAGCTCCTGAGGATCATTCTGAAAAACTGTGTAGCTGAATTAAAAAGGGAAGTAGTTATTTTTTATCTTTCCTTGAAGATGTGACTTGACTACATCATTACAGGTGCCTCCGAAATCTACTGGTAGAAGCAGCCATTACTGTAACACTCACTACACCAATTGCCCTTATTCTTCTTTCCAGTCTGGTTTGTGCCCCACCAAAGGTAGCACTTTGTGGTGATGTGCAAAACATGGGGCTGATACCTTCCTTTGCAAATTCCAGAAGTGTATAGACAGGTCTCACTTTTTCTCCTGTGTCTGTCTTTACACGTTTAAAAGACAGTTCAGACTCACAGTGTATTCTTAAGGCTGCTTAGAGAAATGTTGGATACAACCTCTGTGGTACAAATGCTACCAAGATGTTTGAGTCCATCAGGCTGGTGATAGATCTTGCACGACCAGTCAAGAAACTTTTGTGTTATTGGGAACCTGACTGGCAAAATACAACCCAAAACTTCTACCTTTCGGGTACCTAACGATGACATAGCTTTTGAGACTTATCTTTTGCACTTAGAGATTTTGTTTCCTCAAAAATATTTTGTGGGTATGAGTTTTACTCATTCGGAATGAACTCAGGACCATCTCTGTTTCAGTGTCATACATAAAGTACAGGATTAATCCAGATCAAATCTGAAGTAATTGTAGGATGCTACAGCCAAGCTTTTTCTTAGGCAGTCTTGTCAGTTTTGCAAAACAGGTTGGTACCAAGCAGATCCTGCAGAAACTCTTTAATTCTTTACATTTCAGGCAAGGTTGCCTTCCTTACCCTGCCTCGCGTTGCGGCTGTAGGAGCACTAGATCCAGCTGGAGCAGTGGCCTGGCTGAAGGCAAGAGCCAGGGTGTAATGGGAATACACAATAGGTTAGCAGCAGCCACAGCCTGAAGGCTTCATCTAAGGGTGTCCTTTCAAGTTAGCAATCCCATCATGAAAAGTTCTATATCCTGTTGTCAAAATGTGCTTTCCTTCCCCTAGTAAAGTAAAATACATAGAATCCCACATGGAGTCAGCTCTTGCTCAGATTAGCAGTCGTGTTGAGACTAATGCAAGCTGAACAGGGATTATCAGAAGCTTTTTCCTGTTACATTTGATTTTGCTTTAGACATAGGATTCAGTATTTGGCCTGAACATGTCTCATTTTTGTTGTGTTGTTTGTTTGTTGGTTTGGGTTTTTTTCCCCTGGGCCTAAGAGTTCTTGAATTAAGGGTTTTACTAGAATCATGGCTAAACTGAAATGTATCCAAACAAAAATAGTAAATAACCACTTTGCATCTCAGTCTGGTTTTGTAGTTAATAACTCCCATACAGTCAAGCACTCCATATTCTTGTGTTTCCAATCTGCTTATAAGGGTTCTGTTTTCTTATTTGATGACTTTAGAATTGCCAGCTCCTTCATTCCAGTAAAGTGTTTGCTTATGACTAAACAAAATGAGGAAAAACGAGCAGGCAAAGGAAACAGACCAGAGAACAAAGTGGTCTGAATAATACAATGATTTATTTTATTCTCAAGCACTACTTAATTTTAAAAAAAGAAAACCCAAGAAGGTAGTTACACAATTTTTGCCTTGAAACAAAAAGAAGTGGAGGTAAGGAGTGGGAGCTGTCATAGGGACTGGGGTTTCCATCCCCAGTTACGCTCTGGCTGCTGCGCTTCTGAATTACACTGAAAGCACTGAATGGTGCCATTATATTCCTTTCCAAAAGTTGTGGGCTATGAAATTCAATCTGAGGTATTTTTAATGAGTGTTCTGAGCCTCAGTTGCAGCTCTTCCCAAGAAACAAGGAGTGCAGTGTGCTGCTAAATAGGACTGGGGCTGGGGGTTAAACTCATTCAGTTTTTTGCTTCCAGGGAGGGAAAGTAATATCAACATTTATTTGGCAGGTATCTGCTTGCTTCAGTAAAGCAGCTTTCCATAAAGAAAATGTTCTGAAAAATGAAGTTCTATCAGCTTTGCATCAAGCTCCCATCTAGTTTCTGAACGCAAGTCTTGTGTGTTTTCCAAAGCCGGTGCCCACAGCGCACACGCTGGGCTTGTTCTGTGGGCATCCCAGCTGGGGATGTCTGCCCACTTACACCCCCTGGCTGTCAGTTAAACATAGATAATTCAGAGGTAATCTTTGTCAGAGGGGTGCCTACTGGCATCCCTGGGTCTCCACTAAGGGGTTTGGTGTCCCAGTTGTGATGACAACCTAGTTGTGATGACAACTCACCCCATGTGACTCCCTCCCCTCTCAGACCTCTCAGTGAGACACAGCTTTTCAGGGAAGCTTGTTTTAGAAAAGCCATATAACACAAAAGTATTGCTGCCTACCATTTTTCTTACATGCTGATTTGCAAAAAGTAGTTTATTTCAGGTCTTGAGGAAAGCACTATTTAATGCATCTGCCCTGCAACTCACTCAAAGATCTGAAATTCATGATGGGCTGGCTCTGGTTCTTGCAAGTCATCACTGTTCAGTGTCAAGGCTCTGAAGCTGGAATACGTTGTGCTGACGATACTCTTCAGAAAGGAAAATAGTCTCTTCCAGCAGTGGATGTTTGCCTGGCTAATGGGATAAAGAACAGCCACAAACCACTTTTCAGTTTTGCTAGTAAAATGAGGCAGAGGTGACTCAGCATTTGCCAAGAGCTAATGTAGGGAGTAAGATGACATACTAGTAGTAAGGTTTTTTTCATTGTTCTTTTGACACCTCATTTTTCTTGTCCACACTGTGCGTTTGAAATGATGTTCAAGGAAAGCAATTTTATTTTTTTTAGTAACAGTGGCTCTGGCAAGAATCTCCCGTTGGAAGTCTCCAAGAACTGAATGGTTGGTGTGTGAAATTTTGCAGGCTTAAACAGTTACTTAAAAGACTTGCTCTGCCACCACTGATCTCCCACAAATGTTTTACATCTATCTGAAGGAAGTTAGCAGCTGTGATGGGGCTATGAGAAACGAGGTTTGGGTTTTTTTTAATCAGGAGGACTAATTAGCTTGTGTGGAGACCTGTTGTTGCAGTCTGCTGTTTTTTTGGGATTAGGGTTGTTTTTGTCATTACTGAGATGAGCATTCAAATTTCATATCAAGGCATGCATTGTCCCCATTGGGACAATTTCTTACAGGATTGTTAGGCAGACAGCAATGAAGTTTTTCAGCGGAATTCATTAGCAGAGGGAATCAGAGCGTCCTTTTTTAGGTGATAAAGTCATTTGCAGGTGCATATGCATCAAATGTCATTTTTTTAAAAAATCAGAACAGAAAACTTAAGCCAAAGTCAGTTGTACTTTCTGAAAGTTAGATGTCAGCTAGGTAAAATGCTGTAAATACAGCTAAAGGAACCAGTGAACCAGGAAACTAATCACGAAGTGTTTTGTTAATGCCCTTCACCATGAATAAGATTTTGTAATAAACAGATGTGTACATGCTTTTTGGTCTATAGGATTTGTGATGTTTAGCTGATGAGAAGTTCCAGATTTCCTTTGGCATTGATGACAATGGAATGGATGTGTGAATAAATTCTCCTGTGGGATTTTGTCCCTACAGCTACCTGAGATGGAAATTCCCCAGACTACAAGAACCTGCCTCTTTCTTCCCCTTTCTTCTCCTTTACAAAGGGCTCGACTAGCTTTGTGGTGGTTGCTGCTTGCTCATGTCAAGTAGAAATTAGAGTAATTTAAAGGTGGGAAATAAAATCAGTATTAATGTCAGTTTGCATTTGTAAGAACTGCAAAGAATTCAAATGATTGGATCGTTACACCTGCAGCTGACAGGTTGGTCTGTGGTATGAAAGGCTCAGTTCCGAATGTGCCCAGCCCATCTCTTATCAATTGTCAATTTCCTCACTTGCAGATTGAAATGCCATATATAATACAGTGTGGGTGGTATTTGCCCATTAAGTTACAAAGCTATGATTTAATGAGCCACATGAGAAGAGACCAAGCAGACCCTCCAATTCCAGTAGCTTTCCTGTAATTATGGAGATGTACAGTTACCTGAGGATTTCCTGTAGCTGAATTTTGTGTTAGTCTGGCTCTGTTGTAAGAAAAAAGTTTAACGGAGCACTACTGAACATAGCCTCATCATAATACTTTACATTACCTTTCCAAGATAATATTTTTCTTTTTCCTTCCACACTATTTAACTATTAGAGAGAATTATTTAGTTATTTCTTTTCCTGATAAGTATTTAATTTTCACCTGAACTTTACCATTGGCTATTTCTAGCAAAGTTGATTTTGGGCATTGAAAGAGAGCTTAAAGCCTAGTCAAAGTAATCCTTCTGCTTTTTCCTATTTTAGAAAATATTTTGACTTAAGCCAGTTTATGGTGATCAGAAATTTAGAGCATGGTTACAGCAACAGGTCTGTGTATGTTCAAAATGTAGGAAATTGCAGGTTTCTTTTGGAGAAGGTGCTAGAAATGCGAGTGAATAAAATGCTTATTAAAATCCTTCTCTCTGTATTTTTGTCTCTAATTGTTTGCTGTGTTGATTTTTCGTTGGCAATCACATACCTAAAATAGCCATTTTTGAAGTCTTGTTTGGCATAGCCGATAGGTAGGGGAAAATAGTTTAACTTTGCTGCTGCAGTTTTTTAAGGGCAGGTATTTTGCGTAAAACACACTTCAAGTGAAAAGCACCGTATCTTACAATCACACTGTTTAAAAAAAGACACCAGCACCAGCAAAACTGACTGAGGGGTAAAACTGTACATAAGAGACTGTGGAAGGCAAGCACTGGCATTAAAGGGAGTACGACTTGTGTGGCGAGTGTGAAGTGGGAGAGCAGTCCACTAAAATCTTGAAAGAAAGGAACACTAAATAGTCTTATTGTACACACACAGCAGATGATCAATTGCCTGTTTTTAAGGCAGTATAAGGGACTTATTCTGTTACTGCGCTTGGCCTCGGTCCTGCCTTTGATGTATGTGAGCAGTCTGTGCAAAAGCATGTGGGATACGTGCCAGGAGTGGAGCCTTCAGCTACATTCAAATGGAAAATATCTTAAAAGGAATGAGGTGCCTTCAGGTTATCAGGAAAATTTGCCACTTCTGCGCCCTGCCTCCAAACGGGGTGGATACCTGGGGGCTTTAAGTGTGGAGTGGGGATCTGCATGCTTAGAAGTAGTGGTGGCTGCTCTGTTTAAAGGTGTCACTGCTCTTTGCTTGGACCTTGTATGTAGGGGTGAGGAATCACGCTTCTTCCAAACGCTTCCTAGCTACTCAACCTAGGCTGAACAGCAGAGTAAAAACGGGTAGGCCCAGGTGTAAGAGCTATCGTTATGGTCTAAAGCTATTTTTATAGTCATCTAATCCTTCCTATAGGATTAACACCTACAGTTTGAAAGGGAGGAGAGGAGAAGAAGGGCAAGAGGATCTCCAGGTGTCTCGGCAGTTAGATCCAGAGCAATCCCACCCTTCGAGCAATAGACTTTTGCTAAATACAAATTATGCATTTCATTTTACACCAGAAAGGAGAACTATTTCAAATACAAAATTTGTCTTTGGGTGCTGACAGCATTGTTCTCCTCTGAGTAGTTTTCAAGCCTCCTTTGAAGCATAAATTCCTGGCAGGGTTGTTTGTTTAAGAGCCCTGTAGCTCAGTCTCATCTTTGACGTTATTTTTATACTATTTGCTTATCGTGAACACCTCTTGGTGTGGGGTTTTTTCCTTTCAGAGCTGTAGATAAATTCATGATAGCTTTGAATAACTGAGAAAATTCATTATGTTAAGAATGTAGGGTTGTTATTTTCAGTATTTATTATGACTGTATATGATGTCAGAAATTATAATGAAATTATAATTTCAACAAAATTATCATTTCAATGCAGTTGTTAAACTGCAGTATGAAAATAATTTGGGAATCATAGAGTCCCAGAATGGTTTGCGTTGGAATGGACCTCAAAGCCCATCTAGTTCCAACCCCCCTGTCATGGGCAGGGACACCCTCCACTAGACCAGGCTGACCAAAGCCCCATCCAACCTGGCCTTGAACTCTTCCAGGGATGGGGCCTCCACAGCTTCTCTGGGCAACATGTTCCAGTGTCTCATCACCCTCACCATACGGAATTTCTTCCTTCCTAATAGCTAATCTGAATCTCCCCTCTTTTAGTTTATACCCATTCCCCCTTGCCCTGTCACTCCATGCTCTGGTAAACAGCCCCTCTCCAGCTTTCCTGTAGGCCTCTTCAGGTACTAGAAGGCCACAACTAGGTCTCCCTGGAGCCTTCTTTTCTCCAGGCTGAACAACCCCAACTCTCTCAGCCTGTCCTCACAGGAGAGGTGCTCCAGCCCTCTCATCACCTTGTGGCCCTCCTCTGGACTCCCTCCAACAGATCCATGTCTTTCCTGTACTGAGGACCGCAGAGCTGGAGGCAGTACTCCAGGTGGGGTCTCACAAGAGCAGAGTAGAGGGGCAGAATCACCTCCCTCAACCTGATGGTCACGCTTCTTTTGATGCAGCCCAGGACACGGTTGGCTTTCTGTGCTGCTGTTGCACATTGCTGTCTCATGTTGAGCTTTTCATCAATCATCACCCCCAAGTCCTCCTCCTCAGGGCTGCTCTCAATCCATTCTCCACCCAACCTGTAGTTGTGCTTGCGAATACCCCCACCCACATGCAGGACCTTGCACTTGGCCTTGTTGAACTTCATGCAGTTCACATGGGCCCAACTCACCAGCCTGTCAGGGTCCCTCTCGATGACATCCCTGTCCTCCAGTGTGTCAACTGCACCACACAGCTTGGTGCCATTGGCAAGCTTGCTGAGGGTGCACTTGACCCCACTGTCCATGTGTTAAGATGTTAAACAGTGCTAGTCCCAGTACCGACCTCATGAGGAATGCCACTCGTCACCGATGTCCACTTGGACATCCAGCCAATCAGACTGATCTTAAGTACAAGGGGTTTTCAGGGTGATTTCCCTCAAAAGAACACATACAATTTTAAATTTTGTGTTTAAACTTTGTACCATATAATATTTAAGTATTTATAAAATATTTAGCTTGAGCAAATTGTCACATTTAATTTTTGAGCCCTCAAAATGTGACAGGAACAAGGCACTGGTGGAGGAAATGTCTGCCTTTGTATTGTGGTAAGCGAGAATGATGAATGTACCATTTTCTTTTAGATAAACATAAAGGTCTTACTTTCTCTTCTTATCAGCTGTTACTAAGGCACAAGCAAGTGTAATTTAAAAAGAAAAACAACTTTTTTTTCTGATCCATTTGCAGCAGTTTCAAGGAAGAAAAGGAAAACAGAGTAGTCTGTGCTGCCATGTGAAGCTATCTTACTTTGACCAAAACACTGATGGGACTTACATGTTTCAGATGTTCCAAAGAAGCTGCTTATTTTATTTGTTTTTTGTTTGTTTGGGGGTTTTTGTGTTGTGTTTTGTTTTGTTTTTAACGTGGTATTACTGCTCATTAATGTAAAACCCCTTTCAATTAAAGATCTGTTCAGTCTGAGCTCTGAAATTAGTTGGCTAGACAGATAAAAAATGGTAAGATCACTATTTGATCCTAAACAGATGCTTTTTTTTGGTAGATGGTTTGTGAAATAATTGCTGAATTAACTAGGAGGTAGAGGAATGTGTCCAAACCCACTTTTTTTAAAGTCCTGACTACCTTCCAAATATTGCTATGCACTTTCTTTTTTTCAAAAAAACCCACCTGTATTGCAGTCCGTGTCAAATAACGGTCTAAACAAGTATGCAGAGGGAGATTATTTTTTTTTAATGATTGGTAATTGCTAAAAAATGAAGGAGTTGTTGAAACTATAAAAATATTCACCACTGTAGGATCATAAGCAACATACTGTTTTGGATTTTGGTAGGAGTAAAGGGAGGGTAAATTGAGCAGGACTGAAATAATGAGCAGACAGCAAATGTTGAATGCACAATGCGTAAAGCAGGCTACTTTGACTGGGTACCTTCATGGCTTGCAGCTAAATGTGGTGATGCACATTATTCATAATTGAGAACTTAGTGGCCTGACGTCCCCTGAAAATGTAAAGTGACTTTTAAAATGTGATTTCACAGAGCTAAATGAAAGGCTGGTTCAAAATGCATTAAGCAATAAGGATGTGTAGCTGAAAATCAGTGAGCTGCTTTTCACTGCAATGAATTTATAATGTTATTTTAGTGTAACTAAATACCACCTCAAGAGAATAATAGTAATTCCATGCTGTCAGTGCGGCTGGAATTCACCTCATGCCTGTAACACAGGTATCTGGGCTCCTTGTCATCAGGAGTGAAATAGGACAACTGTATTGCTGAGGAGAAGTTTGTTGCCAGTGTGCTCAGATGGCTGGTTTGGGGTAGGCTGGTTTGGTGTGAGCTGTCATTTGATGTTGTTCAGGGAGAGCCGGAGAGTTCTCCTGGCTCTCCTTTCCCATGCCTTCCACAGTTGGCCACATTGTTGACCTCCCCTCATCCCAGTGTATGAGGCTTTCATCATGGTCATGTACTGGACACAGTTTTCTCACTGTGGCAGGGAAAAGCCCTCTTATGGCATAGGCTGTAGTGCAGCCTTTCTCCACCCTGCAACCTTACATACATGGGTAGCTATTTTGGGGGGCTCCTGGGCCCCCAGTAGCTCAGACCCATGCCAGCGTGGGGCAGGGAAAGCATCAGAGCTGTGGTTTGTGAAACATAGGTGCAGCTGCAGGGCCATGGGGCAGGAGCTGATGAAGCTTGCCTGGTGTTCGCTATGTGAGGCAGCAGGACCACACTCAATAGTCGGAAAATGCCTTCCAAGTTCTGGGGAAGTCTTGTGTTGTCCCTTAGGCCTTGTAACCACGTTCAAGTCAGACGTGACTGTTGGCTATCGATGATGTCATCGGTGTGGCGTACTCATTCTTGAATGCTTTCTCTGTCAGCTCATGTTTGCTGTGACCTGAGTGACTGCTGGTTTGCTTCCATACCCAGCAGACTGAGATTTTAATTTATTGTGTTTAAATTTTTTAGTAGGGATGTCATGGAACTGTACTGAATCAACGTCTCTGGGAGACCAGAGAGTTCCTGCTTTTGTGGATGTTGTACTTTTCCTTCTGGTCCTGCAAGATCAGATTGTCATCAGGCTTTAAATCTCAGCAGATTTTATGTGCACAGTGTTTCCCTTGAATAAACTGTCAGATTTTATTTTGAGGTAGACGGATCAAAGCTAAGATGAGTTTAAAATAATGATCTTATATACAAATACTTGAGTAAGAAGCGTTTCATGTTACCGAGGCACACTCCAGAAAAAATGTCGAGTGACATAAATGCTACAGGAATGACGTTCCATCGTCTAAATGCATATAAGAAAAAAACTTTATGAAAACACTCAGCAGGTTTTAATCAGCTGCTTTTACTCGTGGTCCAAGATCAGACAAACTTATTTTCCTCAGCTAACCGTGGGCGGCATGGTGGTGCAGGTAGGCTCTCTGTCTTCTTTTCCTGTTGGTCAAAAATCACCAGGGTCCCAGAGGCACCTTTTTTCCCAGGAGGACTGATGAGGTTCAGTCTTTGTCAGACAGGAGTCCTTCAAGTACTTTAGTAAGACATACACATACATATGCGCAGGCACATTTCCATGTTTCTCGTTGTGCGCTTGGATGAAAGCAAATGTCCTCCACCTCTTGCTGTGCGGGTGGCTGTTAAAGACATCCTTCTGTTCTATAGTGACCCTGGCCAAACCTGGAGGCCTGAGACTAGTCTGGGAGCAGGAGCATTTGCCTGAAGTTGCTAAATTATTTGTAGGTGTATTTTGGGGGCAGTAACGTAATATTGTTACTACACTCGACCTAATGTCTTTTTAATATTATTTGGTTGCCTCCAATGAAATGCACTTACTGGGAAGCTCTTTCATTAAGAGACAATGTATGTTTGGATGTGCCTGCGTACAGCGATAGATGGAGTGGAAAACGTGGGGAGCTTTCTGCTAGAACTGACATCAGGCACCGTGGCTTGGTGGTGGTCATTGGGAATGCTTTTGAATTAAAGAAGATGGAGAACATGAAGCGAGTGTATTCGAATATATTTGCACTTGAGACTTATATTGGATGGCGTTACGTGGGTGTCTTTTTTCCTTGCCCTTGCTGTATCTTCTTATTTGGCATTTTGGTATGAATTATTTTAGTTACGGCAAGGTTGGTTACGATGAGCGCTTAAAAAATTAGTACTCTTATCTGCAGTCATTCTGGGTGGGTTTTCTGACAGTATTCCTGAGGCTAATGTTGCTACAGCTGACATCAATAAACAGTTAATGAAATAACCTGAGTGAACATTGCTTCCTGGTGGCATTGGCACTGGGACTGTGCTGGGCAAAAACCTGCTCAGCAAGTTCCTGAGGAGGTGAGCTTGGCTTTTCCCTTCCAACTTTCAAAACCAGCCAGTGTTGAAGGGTTCAGTCATCATGTCCTGCATCACAGGGGTGGCAGCGTTACTGTGGTGGCACATCGGGGGACCAGACCCAGCCAGCATGGGTTCATGAACGGCAAGTCCTGCCTGACCAACCTCGTCACACTTTGGCCACAACAACCCCAGGCAGCGCTACAGACTGGGGGCAGGGTGGCTGGAAAGCTATGTGGAAGAGAAGGACCTCGGGGTGTTGGTTGACGCTCACCTGGACATGAGCCGGCAGTGTGCCCAGGTGGCCAAGAAGGCCACCGGCATCCTGGCTTGTATCAGGAATAGTGTAGCCAGCAGGAGCAGGGAGGTGATTGTCCCCCTGTACTCAGCCCTGGTGAGGCCACACCTCGAGTACTGTGTCCAGTTTTGGGCCCCTCAACTACAAGAAAGACATCGAGGCCCTGGAGCGTGTCCAGGAAGGGCAACAAAACTGGTGAAGGATCTGGAGCACAAGTCTGATGAGGAGCAGCTGAGGGAACTGGGCTTGTTTAGTCTGGAGAAGAGGAGGCTCAGGGGAGACCTTATTGCCCTCTACAACTACCTGAAAGGAAGTTGTGGTGANGAAAGGGTGATCGGGCATTGGAACGGGTTGCCCGGGGAGGTGGTGGAGTCACCGTCCCTGGGGGTGTTTAAAGAAAGGCTGAATGTGGTACTTAGGGACATGGTTTAGTGGGTAATAGGTGGTGGGGGGATGGTTGGACTAGATGATCCTTGAGGTCTCTTCCAACCTTAATGATTCTATGATTCTATGACCTGTCCTGTGCTTTCCCTAGAGAAATGTCATCCTTTTCATTTTTCTGGTGTAAGCCTCAACTACTGGGTATTTACTTTTCGCAGTTCTTACTAGAACAATGTTGGATGAATTGCCTTTAGAAAGATGCTTTGTACTTAGGGTTGTGCCTGGAAACAGGTCTTGCCCTAGGGAGAAAAAACCCAGGGAACTGCTTTTGGTATCCCAGTGAAAGAGAGACCAAAATGCATAGTGAAAGCTCGAGAGGGACTGTTTACAAGGGCATGGAGTGATAGGACAAGGGGGAATGGCCTTAAGCTTAAGGGAGCATAGATTTAGGAAGAAATTCTCTACTGTGAGGGTGTTGAGGCACTGGAACAGGTTGCCCAGAGAAGCTGTGGAGGCCCCATCCCTGGCAGTGTTCAAGGCCAGGTTGGATGGGGCTTTGGGAAACCTGGTCTAGTGGAGGGTGTCCCTGTCCATGGCAGGGGGGTTGGAACTAGGTGATCTTTGAGGTCTCGTCCAACCCAAACCATTCAATGATTCTATGATATCCGGGAAGAGGTGGGCTTGAGCAGCAGCCCACCAGTAAGTAGCCTGTTATTAGGGGCACTGCCTGGAGATGCCAGGACATGAGTTCAGGCTCAGGTTTGAGCCAGGTTGGATGGACTGCCCGCCTCTAATGGTTTTCTTTTCTTCGCTTGATTACCACTGTTTTACTTTGCTCTGGTAATTATTTACTGGGCAGACAGGGAAAGGGCCAATCTGTAGGTTGAGTGCAAGGGCGTTTGTCTGGGGTGCGATGGGTCTCATAACGGTGGAGTTTGTGCAGTTTAATGGCTTATTATTTGTTCTGAAAATGAGTGGAGGTCTGTGTTTCAAGGCCTCTTGAGTTAAAATAGGTGCATTTGCCCGAGAAACAAAAATATTTGATTTCAGTGATTGGCCTTTTTATACAGAAACAGTGTTTTTTGCTGAAGACTTGCTGGTGATCTGTAATTTACAGTATTTGCTGCAGGTGTGGATTTAACTGATGTGCTGATGAAAAGAATCCTTACAATCAGCAAAGCGGCGGCTCTGGGAACTAATATTGGACTAGAACATCTGGTCTTTTTAGAGGGAAGGCTTTCAGCGTGTGGAAGGAAATGGTTGCTCTTCACTCCTCCGAATTACTCGACAACTGTTAGGGTAGCACTGATGGGCCTCAGTGCCTCACAGCAGGAGGCTCAGGATAAGCACCTATGAAGTCAGAACGCAGGACTTGAGCCTGTTACGTATCAAGCAGTGTGCAGGAAACCCTCAGACCCTTGCATTTTGTATGGCAGGTCCGTCAGCGAGCGTTTTGGTTTCAGTATTTTGTACAGAAATGTGGGTAGCACCACCTGAGACAGCACAAAGGGCCATGGAATGAACTCGTTATCTCATAAAATTCACAGGAGAAATTAGCCTTGGCAGACCTAAGAAAACTATATCCCAAGTCCCACGCTTCTACCTTTTCTATTTCATGGTATTTTTCCCTCAAAAATAAAAATGCACTACAGATGGATTCTGAGCTGCCATCTAGGGATGGATGGATATTTTCTGTAGCTTTAAAACTAGTGTAATTATTGTCAGCTGTCCTCTGGGTATGAGTATATCCACTGATTTTGTAAACTGTTTTGACAGTGTTGTTTGCTGGACAATTTCTTAGCACAGTAATTTTTCTGCCACTAATTAAAAGCATCTTTGTAACCCTAGGCTTTCTTTCCTTCTTACAGCAAAGAGCTCCGGGGAAAGTTCTGCATGATGCTGTTTGCAACCACCTGAACCTTGTTGAAGGCGACTATTTTGGCCTTGAGTTTCCAGATCATAAAAAGATGATGGTATGTAAAACGATTCATTTTTAGCTGATTTTCATCTACATACAGTTATTATCTCCTCCTGCTCCTTACTCATAAGGTATGTTTGATCCTCAATCTCCAAAGGAAAAAAGGCCCCTTTTTAAAAAATGTTCTTGCCTGCTGGAGTTGAAGAAATGTTTTTAAAACCTGATTACTCCTGTCAGATTTCATCTGTGTTGAAAGTAGCAGCCAATTCAGACAGAAGTTGGAAAAGCATTTTATCTGTATCAGCTGCAGTAGGGAAGCCAAAGGCTGGACTCTTGCAGAGTCTCAACTCTGATTTTACAGTCCTGCTTCATTTGGAGTGCGGGAATAGTAAAATCTTTCTCCACAGACAGAGAAGATTCAATGATTGTGATACAGTTCCATGAAAAACATTATGGGGCAAGAAAATGGGTAGATAAAATATAATGAGGTTAATAAAAAAGAAATCAAGAACAAAAAACCTAATAAATTGAGAAAGATGCAGCCTGGGGAGCTGTGTGGCACAGGCAGGTGTCCTGGTCCTCACAATTTGGATTCTGAGAACAGCTGCCAGCAACATTCAGGCATTGCAGTGGTGTTCCTAGGGTAGAAACAGTATCATGTAGCAGAGAAAGCCAAGGGCTAATGATTTCTCGGTCTCTAATGACTTTCTTACTGAAGTTTGTTTTACTTTAAACTTACTGTGTGACCTGCTGGCATGTGTGCTAGTTATCTGGGTTGTTTGACCGGTACATTCTGGAGTGTACTGGATTTCTTGTCTGTTCAGTGAATTGTGCACCAGTAGCCTGGCTGACCTAAAGGAGATGACTTTGGGCAATTAGGTTTTTTCATAATATATTTTTATATATATACAAATATATATTCTATTACCTATTTTCTGTCCATTTGTATAAAATCTCTGTGAGGAGCAATATTTCTTAACAAAAAAGGGTTTATCTGCTGCTGCAGTAATCTGTTGTCATGCTTTAGTGCAGGCTTATATAGACATTGAAACTGAACTCTAGTGGTCATCATGTTTTAAGCTAACTGTAATTAAAGAGGAAATTTTTTAAAAAAATGGATGTTGATCTTTAGGTGATCTGCTTCACAGTTTACTCCTGGATTTTCATGGAACACAGTTTACTAGAGGGTTTTGTGTTCTGCCAGATATCTTCTGCCAGATATCCTTGGCTAATGCTTTAGGTAACCTGAGAGCTTAACATAACTCTTCAGAACAGTGCAACAGTATAGTACTATTACAACAGAGGGTCCATGTAGCCGTGTTAATAATGACATACTGACGTTCCTGTAGGTATGTATGTAAAACTGAAACAAATCCTAACATCGTGTGTATATACAGTTGCTTTTTAGTTTTCTAGAAAACAGAGAAGGTCATTTGATCAACCTTCTCTACTTCACAGGTCATTAAGTTTCAAATAGATGACCCTCTGTGTTTTGCTCAGAGACCTGAAGTAAACCAACAGTTTTCAGTCCTGTGAAAACAAAATGGTTTATTTGCTTGAGGCAGAACACAGGAGAGATTGAGGTGCTGCCAGTGCTGGAGGCCCTCGCAGTGGCGGGAATTGACTGGCTGGAAATAAGTCCAGACGATCACAGTGGGGGAGGCAGGGCTCTGATGAAGAGGAAGGTGGGGAAAGCCCCTAAGGCTATTGCCAGTTTGACCTGAAGGAAAATGCCACCATGCATCGAGCTTGGTAACTTGTGTGGCCCCTACTCTTGCAAAAGGAAATATTAGCCACGTATCTGAGAGCGCCAGTCCACGTTCCTGCTCTTTGTTCCAATCTCTGCTTCTGGATAAAGGGGGAGATCCTCAAATCTTACCCACATCTGCTCAGCTGTGCCCCAAGAATAGTGAGTTTCGGTGGCAGTAACACCTTCAACCACCTAAAAGCAACTCAGAGAAAGAGTTGATCTGATTATGAATCGTTGTTTCAATGTGGAGCAGCACTCTGAGAGTAATATTTACACTTAAATTATAGTAACCAGTTTATACGATGCAGTTGAGGTGAATGTTCCTGTGGGATTCAAAACTTTCTAAGCTTCATAATGGCCATAATGTAGAACTCAAGCATCGTGCAAATAAAAAAAATTGCAGTTAATGATGTGTCTGAGAAATAAACCACACATGCATATTTTACATGCATATCATCTGAAGAGAATGAGTTGCTTTTCCAATGTAGAGCGCAATATAAAAGGAAAAATAAATATTTAGAGCATATTTATTTGGATGTAATCATATGTGCATGAAGTCACATATTCACAGTTCAGCTGTGTTTGTTTCAATGTGCAAGGCTCCAGACCTCCTATCTGACATATTGACAGTTGTATGTCAAGATGCCTGGCAGCTGTATACATTCAAGCGTACCATGCTTGTAGCAGAGATGATCTGCATAGAAGATGAACGTGGAGGGTCTGAGGGATGCACTTCCTGCTGGGACAAGGAGAAACAAGGCACCGTTGCCAGGCTTGGGGTTTCACAGAGTTTCATCACACTTAATGCCTGCCCCAATTTTCCAGCTGCTGAAATCCGGTCACTATCGCGGAATGCCAGACTTTGTTTAAAAAATAAATAATCTAGCCTTTGTAGTTTCGGAGAAAATTGAAAACATGAGTCTTAATTGAATCCTCACATTATTTTTCATTTCTAGTTTATAAACCAGTCTCAGACTGGCTGTGTTTAGACACAGCGTGGGAGTTGCGTAATGCGTTAAGTTTTGATTGCTTGGGTTTGGTGATAGTGGTGAGGTCTTCATTTTGCCCCACCTTTCTCCCTACACGTGTTCAAGACATGCGTGTGTAGCACCCAGCAGTCTGGTCAAGGGTGTTGTAACTTGGCTGGGATGGCTGGGAGAGTGGAGAAAGGAATG
The DNA here is from genome assembly GCA_013399095.1 of Psophia crepitans. Taxonomy (NCBI): domain Eukaryota; kingdom Metazoa; phylum Chordata; class Aves; order Gruiformes; family Psophiidae; genus Psophia; species Psophia crepitans. The sequence continues at coordinate 156,035 of VWZZ01003697.1, read as the reverse complement.
ACGCACTTGTGGGCTCATGCTGTATCATAAACTCCCTCTGGAGGGAGAGAGAAGTTGGGGTTTTTTTGGTGTCAAGTAAAAGACATTACTCCCATATTCTTATCAACTGGCTGTTTCATATTCAAGATTGTTTTTTTTCCCCACTAAACTTGGGAAAGTCCCTGACCTTCGTTGTGGATTACGTACTTGCCAACTTTCTGAAACAAAACACTTTTAAGTTACTGAAATGCCAAAAAGTGTCAGAACCAGTTTAACGTGTGATAAACACTGTGCTCCTGTTCTTGGATAACCAAGTTTCTTTATCCCTTCTAGGGAAAGATTAAAAAAAAAAAAAAAACTTTCATAGGGTGAGAAACATAAAAAGAATTCCATTGAGAGACATTAGTGGGTGTGAAAGGGCAGGAATGTGAGGTCTTTGCTAATTGGAAGCACTCATATTAGTAATGACAAAAAAACCCAAACTGGATGGGAGCAGTTATAGCAGTATTACAGGCCTGTTCCAGTCTGGCTTCTCAGGTGATTTTCTAATATGGATATTTTGAGTACATTTTAGTCTCTGCATAATCTAAAATTATTAAATGTCAAAGATATATTCATTTCAATGCGTAGTCTTTTTCTAGAGGAAGGCTTGGTTAATTTATTATTTTAATGGCTTTAACCTTTGTGACAGTAGTAGGATGTTCCTCCACAAATTCCAGATGCCTCCACGGGAGGCTCCGTGCAATTTAGTGAGATAACAAAATGCAAATCTTGGGCATAGTTAGTTCCCAGCTGAGGACCGTGAGCTGTTGTGTGAGGCCCTGCAAGTCGTTTGGCTTTTACCTTCTGCGTGGTTGTCTCTCAGCTTCCCATAATATTTTGCCCAGACACATCTGACTGAGACTGCAGAATGGGAGTTTGGGCTCTGAAAACTGTGTTTCCACCCATTGCTTCTCTTTCGAAAGCTGAAGGAAAGACCCATGCACCGTCCCAAAAAATAGGTTGTTAAAAACCAGGTAAAGTAAACTATATGCAGAAGTTACACTGCCCCCAGTTAAGAAAGCCTGGGCCTCAGCTTTAGAAAAGAGAAAATGTTACATGGCTATAAAGTAAGATTCCTCCCACCCAAGCTTTGCGTGGTGCCACCTTCTCCTTTCTCCATTTGCCCAGTGTTTCCATCACCAGCCCGTTTCACTTGCCTTTCTCAGGATTAATTTGGGTGAGAACCACAGTGACAGTATGGGACCGTCTTTTTCCGAACTCCTTGTTTCAGTTGTTCTTTCCAGAACTTTCCACAAAAAGTTGTTCTTTCCTAACCAAGCGCACCATGGTGGTTGGTATCTGAGACAAGTGAGGGGGAGATCTCCTCGCTGTTTCCCGGCTCTCTCAATCTGTACTGCTTCAAAAGCTGTGCCATGGTGAGATCCCTTAACGGTGCTGTTTCCTGAGCATCTTCCAGAGTTTTGGGGAGAAAATCCACCACGTATAGTTAGGGAGAGCATGATGACCGCACCACAAAACAATAAGTAAGAAAATGAAAATCTAAGTAGTGCAATGAAAAATGCTCCTTTGCAAGCTGTAGTTTGTTCAGAGATGGTAACTCCTCCTTCTTTTGTTTTCAGGTATGGCTTGATCTTTTGAAGCCTGTTATGAAACAGATTAGAAGTAAGTACTTCCTTGCTGACATTTATTTTGTCAATCTGAATAAATGAGGGCTCTATCAATTGGGATCTTCTCAACTTTCTTCACTGAATTTTGTGTGGATTATCTTTTATTTCTGTTCTGTCTTTAAAAGAGGAACTGCACATGCTGTGAAATTACGTTGCATGTGTGGGGGCTGACCCAGTAGGAGACAGAGGTTTAGTCAGTCACTAGAAGAGGCAGTGGTGGCAGTGGAAGAAACAGTTGTGTAGAGAAAAAAAAAAAGCGTGCAGTGAAAGAAGGATTAAAGGAAGCACACATTGCGAAGTAACAGTGATCAGGAGAAATGAAAAAGAAGATGAAGATGATACTGCTGAGAAGGAGCTAGCAAATAAGTTACAGCTCTCTGGGACATTGCTGCGGAACTTGGAACTGTCTGAGACCAAGAGAAGGAAACTGTTGCATTAGGGGCATCAAGGAAAGTTATGGTGGGTGACGGGAACCGAAAGGAATTTGTAGATAGCCATCAGCTTTGGAAAGAGTAGAAGTGAACAGGAAAGGTTTTGGTAGTTTTGTTTCTTTGGCAAATATCAGCAAAGTTTGTCATGTATTAAGCTTTGTTATTGAGATTAAGTTTTGCTAGGTGCTTCTTTGGTCCTATTAGTCTGAGTGTGTGCTCTGGCCCCTCTCCCTCTCATGAGAGAGGGATGCATCGCTGCTGTTGTCACTGGCCATACTTAAAGAGTCAGAACAAATGTGCTGCTGTTTAAAACAGAAAGAGTAATTTGCTAGCGGACTTGAAAGATAGAGTGTGTTTTAGCTCCCTTCAGTTCTGAAGCAAGGAAAACAGGCACACATAATATATTTTATTGGATCAACTGATGTGGTTACTCAGACGTAGTTTTGGCAGAGTGTCACACCATCAAGTGACTGTTCTCTTTTATTGTGTGTAAATTTTACTGCACAATCTCTAAATAACCTGAATACTAACAAAAGGCAGGAGGTTAGCGTGTATGTATGCACTGCATGTTCCATGAATCATCCTTCGAACATCATTCTGCGTAATAAAATTTGGCCAACGTGTTACTGATGTTCACTAACTTCCTTTGACATTTCCCCTAGGACCGAAGCACGTTGTTGTAAAATTTGTGGTAAAATTCTTCCCACCTGACCATGCTCAGCTGCAGGAGGAACTGACAAGGTTAGTAGCTTTTTTTTTTTTCATTAAATCTCTGGTGGACAGAGGGGAGAATGCGGAATTTGAGATGATTGGGTGAGTATGGATGGCTACCTCTTAGCATTAGTTTGATGTTATTTGCCCCAACCTTGAATGCAATGGAAAAATATGCACCTGAGATTCTGTTGCAGTCTGTGCTGAGCAGTTCCGCACAGTGCAGGAGTCCTTTGCCTCCCTGGATTTAGGGCCCTGGGGGAGCTTTGCTTACCCCAAGAGAAGGCAGTTTGGCAACAGAGTTCCCCAAGCCTCTTTGGCAGAAGTGTTGGAAGGGACCCAAGGGAAGTGTTGGTACCCTGGGACGCTCCTTTGCCGAGGGACACGTGCGACTCTGCACCTGCATTTGGGAGAGAGTTGTTTGCATGAATTGCCAAGTTGCAGCAGCATTGGATCCTATTCCTAGAGCCAACACAAGTACCAATGGTTTGCACAGGTGGAACCATGACTTTAGAGGTGGAGAAAGGGAAAGGAGAGGGAATAAAATGAAAAGAGGAAAGTAGAGAAAGATAGAGATGTATGCAGAAAGAATACCTTAAAGGTGTGTTTATTTTCAGCTCGTTTCCAAAACTTCATTTAAGCTTTGAATTTCACACTGCATTGGCATAAAAAGTCATATTTCATTCATAAAGAGTAAGTATGTATGTGACGGACCTATTCAGGTTCTTCCTCATTTGCAGGTTCTTCCTTTTTGGTCAGAAACATTGCTTTGTTGCAGTATTTCTTCACTGGAACTTTTCAAGTGTTTTTCTTATCTGCAATATTACTATTTCTTAATTACATTTCTCCATTCTCATTCGGTATTTTCGCTAATCATTTTTACTTTCAATCTTCCCACAAGATGAAGTCCTCTTTTACAAAGAGCTCTTGTGTCCTTATGACCTGCTTTATAAAGAACAAGTCCACCTTCGTGGTGTTCTGTGTTTGTCTTGTTTTATTTTAGTAACAGAGCAATGGAATGGAGAAAAAGAAGTGATTGATATCTGTTGCTGGCCTGGCCAGAGAAAAGTGGAAAAGTGGGGTAGGAAGAAGGAATATTTACTTGAAAGACTGAGTGAAAACAGTAGGGAGATGAATGAAAACTCACAGCATGGTGTTACTAATGAAACATTTCTGCTTCGAAATAGATATTATGCATATCAGTTGCTTAGTATGTGAACCGTAAATTCATTTTTGGTGATCTCTTTCTGCACCTGGAGACACGTCTCTGAATCCTAATGACTTTTTTGGTTAGATTTTAAAATGTGTATGCTCAGGAACTTGAGTATATGTACATAGCAGTGTGTGGGATGTGAAAGCATATCCACAGGGAACAGCTTCATGACTTGCAGAAGCAGAGAATACAATGCTTTTGTCTTGTATTCTTCGACTAGGGTGAATTTTGTATGAGTAGGCAGATGTCTCCAAGTTTCAAAAGCACATTATTTAGATCCGCTGTTATTTTATGTACTGTGTATGTTTCCTTACTCAGCTTGCCCTCTTCATTTAATTCACCTACATCTCCTCATTCAGAAACTCACTGTTCAAATGAGAGCTTTTCACTGAACCTATTAAAATGTAGTCTTACTATAAACTGTTACGGTCTCCTAGTATGAGTTCTCCAGAGGAACTGCAGTCTTTGGAAAGCTTGTTAAGGTGTCTCACTAGTTCAAGTTTCATACCAACTGTAGGAGAAATGCTTGCTGCTAGGGAGTGCTTTTTTCCTAGGGAAGAATTTGATGCTGAATTCAATTTCATTTCCTGTTGAAGCTAGAAGAAATTTAAACTTTGAAAAAAATGTTGTGGACCTGTGATGTCTCTGCACATAAACTGTCTGTGTAGACTTGGCCTACGTGGCTGAGATGGTTTGGAAGCGAATATGTTAAAAATGACTGGTGCACAAGCAGTGCAGATAATGGGGCCACGAAAGTATCAGAGCTAGCTAGAGTTGTTCGATCGAGATCTTGCTCCTCATTTCCAGGTGAGTGCCAAGGTGGAAGTTCAGAGTTCTCCTTGTGTTCTGCAAGAGCTGACTGATAACTCTGAAGCACCGGTTTATTTGGCATTTCTTCATAGTTACAAGCAACTCCGTTATCTAGTGCTGCTTGCTGTGCAGTTGCGGAGCACTTAATAGCTGTCACATTTGCTTCCACTGTCATATCGCTTCCAGATCTCATTGCTCTGGTTCCAAGGAAGGGAGGGAGAGAGAAAAAGAGAGATATCTTGATTCTGCAAAGCAGCCACCATATAAGACTCTAATGGCTGTAATACAGTATCTGTTATGTTTTATTTAGCCTCTAAACTTAGGAAAATCACATCACTTCTGTAGATTCCAAAAAGTGAAAGGAACATGCAGTCAAAACCACAGTCGACATTGAAATACTTTCCCCTCTTCCCCTCATGTTTTGTGTAACTCTTTGTTCGCTTTGTTTTGCAGGTACCTATTTGCATTGCAAGTGAAGCAGGACCTGGCACAGGGAAGGCTAACCTGTAATGATACCAGCACTGCCCTCTTAATCTCACACATAGTACAGTGTAAGTTCCCTTTTTTCTTCTTTCCAGGAGGATAAACAAGATGATTAGTTGGACATGCTTTGCTGGGTTGCCTGTTAGAGGCTGCCGTAGGGAAAGGTTTAAGCCGTATAGACAATTTATTGTATTTCTGTATAGTGGCTTTCACATACAGATAAATCACTCTTTCAAATAAAGAAGAGCTCCTGGACACTGGGTTTGCATTTTTAAAGCACTGCATTAGTCTGCTTAGGATCATTTAAAAAGCAAACTTTGCAGGTAGTGGCAAACAGGTTGAATTCTTGTGAATTCCTGTCATCTTATACTCTGTCAGCAGAGCATTCAAATTCCTTGAGTACACTGTATATAGTCAAGTATATATGAGTATATACAGTATATACTTGAGTATACTGTATATACTCAAATTCCTTGAGTATATCTGTATACTGTCTGGAGAAAGTAGTAAATTAACACACTTAGAATGTCAGACTAAATCACAGTCCTAAGGGGAAGCTGATAGGGAAGAAAAAAACAACAATAGATTTTAAGCTTTATTTTTTAATTGCAAAGTATGCACAATAAGACTGTTCAGTAGAATCATAATTAACTTTGTTCATCACATCAGAGCTTCTTTAAGCTTCCAGATCACTTGAAAGACAGTGTATGTTTTCCATTTTAAGACTTCATGGATATTCATCGTGAGAATAACATTAGGAAAAACCACTTAGCAGCATGTATAATGGTCATAATAGGCCATTGTTTTGAATGGTCATTGTACAATTCAGTATGGCGTTTTTCCACTGAAACACTGTTGTATGGAAATTGCAGTCACCAAAGAGGTTCAGAAGCACTTTAGTGATGAACAGATAAATTTCACAATCCGTTGTTGTAGTCTGTTTGAGTGGTAGGGCAGTTTATCATCAATTGCTGTTGGAAAGGCAGGTATTGAACAGTTTTCTGTTTGCCATGGTCATCATTGCCCAGTGTGACTGAGTAGCAGCAGGAAGCTGTACAACAGCCTCTGTGAAACTCTGTATTCCTCGTACCACTTTAAAACTGAGTATTTTTGCAACCCAGACTTCAAAAAATAGTGATCATTGCCTAGCAAGCTTTTTGTGTCTTTTAGTTTTCCCCATTATGGTGTCCAGCACACCAACTGTAGTTCTTTTCCTTGATTAAAATAGTTCTAACTTCCTTTCATCTCAGCAAAAAACATCTTGATCATTTAGGGGAAACTGTGTATCATTTGTTACACTGCATTCTTTGAGAATGAGTTTTCCTTCTAAATGGTTGTGCACCAAAGAAGGACGTTGGGGAGAGGACACCCTAATGCGTATGTCTCGTCATTTGATGTATTGCCTCATGATCATCCTTTTTTGAGCTCTTACACTTTATATGCATTATTCTCCTTATGAGTTCTATTTAGATCCTATTTCGTGGCTTACCCATCTCTTGTTGATTACTTAGTGAAGTTCTTCACTGAACCATCTACAGCTATGGTATCTGAACTGCTCAGTTTGTTTTCCTAAAGCAACAGCATAAGAGGATAAAATACAGGATGTCCTTTCACCTTTACAAGCTGTCCCTTTTAATTTCTCTTCTTCCCACAGTAAAACTCAAGTCTAATTCAGTGTTTTTTCAAAATTCCTCTGGCCATTCCACCTGGCGCACCCATGCAGGTCAGCAAGATGCATTCATTTCAAAGTGCACAAAAATGGCAAGTCCCCACCATTGCTCTTAGGCTGCTGAGATGCGTTATACTGCTGGATTACAGAATTCTCTTTAGTTGCTGGAAATGATCACGATGTATTGGAAATCTTTCTAGTTGTTTGTCCACTTGTGAGCTAGAGGTGCAGAGTGATACTGAACTGGGATTTTAGGAAGCAAGTACTATTCTCCTTATGGGAAGAGTAAGGTAAGATACTTCTGTACTGAAAAATGGATTTTTTTCCTTCGTGTCAGAAGGAGAGACGTGAGAGATTCATCGTGCACAACTGAGACACTACTCACAGAACCTGAACCGCCATTTTGGGCAGAGGAATGCTGTGTCTCATGGTGCACCTATAGTGCTGCTTCCCCTCACCATGAACCTTTTCCTTTTTTTTGCTCTTTATGACTTTTCCCCTCTCCCTTTTTTGTGTAACAGTGTTTGCTAGAAGCCTCTGCTAGAAATTTGCAAGACTCATTTATTTATCTATCCTGTGTCTCATGAACATTTTTCTATGAAAATTTTCTCTGATAAGAGCCTAGAGCTGTATCTTACCCACATGGACTGTCTTTTGTATTTGTTTTCTTTCTGGCTTACTGTTCAGTAGCTAAAGAAGCATTATATATTTGTTTGCAACAAAAGTAAAACTAGACAGCTGATAAAAGTAAAGATATCAAAGTGGAAAGATTGAGAATGCAGGAGGTTAGGTATTGTATGTCTTATCGATGCTGTGCCTACGAGTAGTTTCCATGGGGGATATCTGATTCCAGGAGGCCCATTCTATTATGTATACAAGCTAATGTTAACATTATAGACTGTTATTTATATGAAATAATATGACAGCAAATAGGTTGCTGTTAAATTAGCATGTATATTACAGGATGAAATTTATATTTGAAATGTTCTATTTTAAAAAAACCTTAAAAGCACTATAGAAAGTGTTAGAAGTGAGAGTGTTAGAAGTGATGAGGTAAAGTGAGTATGTGAAGTAAGAAGATGGAGTAATTAAAGGAAAAGAGCTGAAATACAAAACATTAAACATCTCAAAAGTGCTAATGCAGACAGAATATAGTGTGGTGTAATGCACTTGTAAGATAAGAGAAAAGGGAGCATCAGTGGAAATCAGTCTTGGGCTAAAACACATGAAAGGATTTTAAAGAAGAGTTATATGTGAGGCTGACTATTCAAAATAGAATGCCCTCTCATTCTACAGGGAGTGGTACTAGAAAGACATTTAAGCTGGAAAAGGGGCCTAAGGAGAGAAGGAAAAGCTGTTGAGTATGAGGTCAGAGAGAACAAATTCAGAAGTAACTTGAAAGCCAGGAGGACAATTTTAATAACGGATTTGCAGTTGACAAATGCAGAGAACGTTATAAAAATCATAGAGAGGGGAAATAAGAGTCTTCTGTTCTCTTGGCTCTGAAGAAAGCCCTACAGAAGGTGATTTAAGTCCATCCATGTACAAGGACGTACAGGGTATGAACAGTGTTTTAAAGATTCAAGGCCCATGTTGTTTGAGGTGTTGCAAAACTAGGTGGTTTCAACCACCTAGGCTTCAGTATGGCTTCAGTAAAAAAGAGAAACTTGCCTTTCATTTGAGTTAGGGTAGAAAACAGACCCTAAAGATTGTGACACTGAGGAGAGCGAAACTGGAGTGAGGTAGCTGTTTCTGAGATGGGGACAAAAGGGAGATTTTACGAAGGAGAGTTCTCAAAGATTCTGTAGTATTTCTGCTGTCTTAAGGAATGATTCAGAGCAGATGGGATGAGGGAAGGGGTGGAAATCAGACAGTCTCAGTTCTTTTCCACCTCTGACCTCCAAAGTATGAGAAGACATCGTGTGGCTGCAGGCTATTCGGGTTGAAAGGGTACTGCTCTGTCATTCATAGATGCTTTGGTCCTCATCTTCTCTGCCTGCGCAAGGTTATTGCTCCCCCTCCGCATGTGCAGGTACATCTGATCCCAGGCAAACTTTTGTCAAAAATCACCCGCAGCATTTTAAACATCATCTGAAACCTTTCTATTTTCTAAAACAGTTATTTTGGACAGAACTGGATTAAGGGATCATTTACACGGGCGGAACTGAGGTGAGGTTGAGGCAAGGATCTGAGCTGGGATCTGTGACATCGTAGATCAGCTACGCAACAACGTGTCTTGGCTGCAACCTGGATTTAATTTGAGGGTGCTGCATTTTAATTTCGCTTACATTATTAAGGTAGCAGCCTTTGTTGTAGCGTTGTTGCTATTATTCCAGCAGGTTTGCAGGCAGAGGCTGCTATGCTGTTCAGTGAAAAAGCTAATAGCAAGATTTTCAGAGGCATTCCAAGAATAGCAGGCAGTAAGATAGTAATCTGGCACCCGAACATAGATTGCCTGTCCCTTCCCCCCACCCCTTGCCAAAAAAAAAAGGAAGTCTCACTGAATGGGCTGCAAAATGGAAGGTGGGTGTGACATACTGTTGCACACATGGTATTGAATAACTGCAGCAGATGGGAACGACTTTGAGGAGGAGGAAGACAGAATGTGTCTCAAACTGCTGCAAAATTAGAGGAAGACAAATGTTTCGTAACCTTTTGAGGTGGAATGCATGGCTGCATTCAAACAAGCAAACAAAACCATCTCTCTTCAGATTTTCCCCCAAAGATTACACCATGAGGCATGGGCCTGGGAAGGAAGCTTGTGGTTGATTGCTCCAGGGAACGGCACCTGAGCACCCCATGTGTGAGATGGATGAGCTCTGCGGTATAAGTGCTGTCCTCCCTGTCACCTCCTGCCCCGTTATCCCACACACAAGTCAAGGGAGCGCCGTGCTGTCTTGCTTTCTTCACTTGACATCCAACAGTGACTTGATTGTGGTGGATGGGAGGAATCCTTGTGCTTCTTCTCACAAATCAGATACTAACACAGAGGAGAAGGAAGGAATGTGTGGAAAATAATGTAGTGGGAATCTGAATCATAAAACCATGACATAGCTTGCAAGAAACTATGTTTGCTTCTCTGCCCTCTTCCTAGCTGTCTGCACCTTTTGGATTGTCCAAATAATTCAGATTTAAATTCATGTTTTAATAGAATTTTCTTAAAATTCTCCATAGCTGAGATTGGGGATTTTGATGAAACCGTAGATCGTGAACACTTAGCGAAGAACAAGTATATACCTCAGCAAGAAGCACTAGAAGACAAAATCATGGAATTTCACCGTAACCACATGTAAGACTTTTTTTGTTCTTCTTTTTGGCCTTCTTTTCCTTTAGAGTAGTTCGAACTGTAAGCATATGCTAGATAGTAAGTACAAAAGAGATTTGGACCTCTGAGTTTCTCAAAGGTTACTTCACAAAAAATTTTCAAGCCTATGAATTTCCTGAAAGTTACTCCTGCCTTTCTTCCGTAATCATAACAAGATGTTTAAAGAGCAATTGATTTTGATAGTCATTCAAGCGTGCCATTATTTTATAGCCTATTTCATACAAAATGCTTCACTGCTGATTTTGTGCATGCAGGTATGATTGCAAATGATGACTGATCAGTCAGGCGCTTCTGACAGCAGTCTTTTGGCTTTCAAGGACATTGAATGTTGCCTTTTCACCTTTCCACGCTGTATGTAGAGATGGGTGAAGAAGGGGTCTAACAGAAATTTTAGGAAAAGCCAAAAAAGTGCTGGCAGAATTAGGGATTTGGGGGAAATAGGATTCAAGATGGTGCAAATTCTTATCCTAAGGCCTGGAGAAAAGACTAGTAGTAAGAAGATGGTTAAAAGAATTACAAATAGGATGTAGAAGGATTTTTTTTTTTTTTATTGAATAGTTTGATTCAAGACTTGAACAGTTTGATTTTGAGCTACATTGACTTAGATGTAAGTGGTAGGGAGTTCTGTAGCAGTAATAATAAAAACATTTGCATCATTTCATCATGATTAATTTACTGCTTATGGATTCCCAACATTTAGGGAGTGTAGTGACAGGGCAAGGGCTAATGAGTTTAAACTGAAGGAGGGGAGATTTAGATTAGATATTAGGAAGAAATTCTGTACTGTGAGGGTGGTGAGGCACTGGAACAGGTTGCCCAGAGAAGCTGTGGAGGCCCCATCCCTGGCAGTGTTCAAGGCCAGGTTGGATGGGGCTTTGGGCAACCTGGTCTAGTGTAGGGTGTCCCTGCCCCTGGCAGGAGGGGTTGGAACTAGATGATCCTTGTGGTCCCTTCCAACCCACACCATTCTATGATTCTATGTTAATGTTTTCTTGTCTTCTGTTTTACTTCATTCAGTGTATTGCATTCACTTTTACAGTGAACAACATCCTTATGTACTTTTCTTTATGATTATTTAAAATTTTTTTTAGGAATACAGCATGATTTTCAATGGAAAATACAACAGGAGAGTGAATTCTGTTAAAGTTAATGATTCAAAATGTAGCTGTATCAGGTGTCTCAGAATTGGAGTGATCAAAATTTCTAATAGGTTGTAAAATCTGTGGATTCTTTGGTATTGGTTTAGACTAAGATAAAATTGTCATTCTAGCTGATAGAAATCTGGGGACACAGAAAAAACATATGGATATTATACCTCTGACAGATCTCAGTCTCTTTGAAATGTCTCTTTGTTCTGTGGAGGACTTGTTGATCTCTATTAAAAAGTGTGAAGAATTTGTGTCTCTTCTCTGTTTTCTTTCTCAAGGGGACAGACGCCAGCAGAGTCTGACTTCCAGCTTTTGGAGATTGCCCGTCGGCTGGAGATGTATGGAATACGCTTGCATCCAGCCAAGGACAGGGAAGGGACAAAAATCAACTTGGCTGTTGCCAACACAGGCATTCTGGTGTTTCAGGTTAGAGCTGCTCATGACACGACTTTGGACTTTATAAAGCAGAGAGATTTCTTATACTGATAAGAATTCAAGGCTTTAACCACATCTAAAAGAATTTCATTGGGGAAATTCAGGAACTTCCAAATTTTTTCTAACAGTGACCTTAAACCGTTCATAGCTGCCTGAGGTCCTTCACTTCCAGGGACTCTTACCTTGTTTGCATGCACAGGGTAGAACTCCATCTGCAGCCACAATGTGCTGTTCAGGGTGCAAACTGATCCACAGCTCACAATTTACAAGTCGGTCATGCTGACACCTCCTACATATTAGGAGCAGGGAGGTCTTGCAGGCATGGTGCATACTAAATGAGCGTGAAGCAGGAACAAATAAACAGCAGGCAACTGGAGTACATGAAGAAGGATGTAGGAAGTGAATGTAAGCTCTCTGCAGCATTACTTTGTTCAGAGATTTTACAATTTTCTTGACCAGACTTGGCCATTCGACCTTTGCTGAATCTATGAATCTTACTTCTTTCCCTAAAAGATTCAAAGTATTTTCCTTACATTTCTTTCCTCTCACCTCCTACCCCTGTCAGTCTAGTAAATATTTGTGAGGCATCATTAGCAAATTTATCAAATTGTTGTTCTGCAGTTCCCCTTAGGTAAATAACAAATTGGGCTTTTACAGTTGTGAAGGTACAGATAGTCAGCTGATGTAAACTGCTTTCACGTCAGATGAACTTAGGTCTGCTAGCATCCAAAATGCTACTTACCTCACTGTGTACTAAAAATAGTAAGTAAACTGTTCTTTAACATGTCCATTTTTACAACTGTCAGGAAAGACTACTCATTTTAACTGTTTGACTTCAGTTAAAATACTAGTGTTTCCAACCTTATAAAGTACTTTGAATCCCTTTATAAAGAAAAAGCAAGAGCAACAAACAGAAATATGTCTGACCCAAATGCTCTAGGATCTAAATTAAAACCCAAACAAGCAAAAACCCCAGCCCTCCTCAAGTACACAGATTGCTAGTAAAACCGCAAAACTGCAGCATAGCTTGAAGCATGAGAACACCAGGATATTGTTAGAAATGCATATAACTCAAATAATTGTATGTTCAGGCCCTTCCCTTGCTCCCACACAGTCTTTTCATCAGCTGAATTAATGAATTGCAGTCTTATAACTTAAGACTGCCTTACAGCTGGAAGTATGTGTCCAAACAAAAAATGGACCTCGCTGAGTCCCAGCAGACAGCTGGAATCCTTCTGTAAAGACAGCCCAAGACCTGATTTGTGAAGCTCTCAAATTCAGTCATCTCTTCTTGTCCTAATGTGTTTGGGATTTTCAAAACAGATTTTTTCTGAACTTTCAGAAAAGCTTGGAAATTTTGCTGGATCAGGCTCCAAGATTGAATGCTGAAAAGGAAGCTCAGGTCAGGCTCTGGCCTGCTGGATCTGCCCAGCAACTGGCATCTGGCAGTAGTCTTAGGGCTTCCTTCAAGTGCTTCATAGGGCAAAAGCCTGAAGTTCGTCTTTTTATTTTGGGTGTAACTGAGGGAAATTGAAAAATGAAGACACCATTGAAATGACCCCAAGGGAGAAAAAAGATTCACTCACAAATGGCATAAGCAGTATTCAGACAGACTTTAAAGCCTGCCATTTATTTAGAAATCAGTATCAGTGCTGCTGAATATTCTAAGGGAGATTAATTATGTGATTCTTAGACAGCAGGTTGACTTAGCAGAGCTCATCACACTGTCGTTACTCCTACATCTGTCTGATGACGGCGCCCAAATCAGCGTGGGTTTCTGCATTTAGCAATCCCATAGTGGCTGTGTGAAACTGCTGCTCTGTGCTGTAGGCATGTTTGTATTGAAGTCTTTACTGAACAACCTGATGTAATGAATATTTTAAAATAATATCTCTAATACCTTCTAACATAGATTAAGAACGAGACTTCTGGAGGGTAGGGACCAATGATGCAGTTACTGGGAATTGTAATATTTTGAAGATAATTTCTCTCAGGCTTGCTGTTTGCTTCTAGTTTTTGGTTCCTTTTTTCGGGGGAGGAAAGCATTTTGTGACTCTTCAGAGACGTGTAATGTATTTAGGTTCCTTTAACTTTTGTTGCTCCTTGTGAGAGGTCAAAATACTCCCACTATTTTGTACTTCAAATACAAAACTTGCAGCTGCTGTTTCTGTCCGTCTCCCCTCCCCCCAGTTAAGTAATATTTAGGGGTGTTTATTTTGCCCTGTAGATAGACAAAGAGGAAGGAAATCTACCTCATCAAAGTGGGGTGACATGTTATGTGTCTGGATTCACTTCATTCTCTGTAGCTGGTGGAAAGAGGAGGCGGCAGGCAGCACCTCTGGGAGGTGACTTAGTGTGCTGAAAATCAGAGTCTGCATAATGGAACAGGGTAACATCACCTGGGAAAAGCTGGGCCACCCTGTTTTGTGCAGTGATTCTGGGTCGGATACTTTCCTATCAACTCAGTATACCTAGTCCTATAAATATGCAAGAGGTTAATCATAAGTACATGCCTTCAGTCACAGCACCAGATGGTTATGGTTTGCATTATCAGAGGATGAATGATAAGAAATATCATTTTAAATGAACAGATGATTACTTTGTGACAAGCTTTCTTTAGCAGTTTAAATTTCTCCATTCAGATCTGGAATGCTTAAACTCTGCTGGCATTGTTCTCTGTAGGGTCACACCAAGATCAATGCCTTCAACTGGGCTAAGGTTCGAAAGCTGAGCTTCAAGAGGAAACGTTTTCTTATCAAACTACGGCCTGATGTGAACGTAAGTCCTTGTCGGGAATTCTTACAGGTTGACAAAAGGTTATTTGGTAAATTTCTCCTCAGATCAAATGTGGTTTTATCCCCTCAAGATTTATTATTTTTTTAATTAATTGCTTACGTTCACTGTTGGTATTGCACGTGTCAATGTGGCATCTCAGGTGAGCAGTCCTAGCAAAGGAAATGTGAATGGAATGTCTGACTGCAACTCTGGTACTGTATCATCAATTCTTAAGTTACAGCATGTAAGCCACCTCTTCTCATTAGTGCTACGACTGCTGCTTTGTCTCTGTTACATTTGTCAATGAAAGGATGTTTGAGCAACAGCTCTGATACTGCCGGGCAGATCAGTGATGTTTCAAAGTGGGAAGGATAGGGCCTGTTAAGTCTCAATGCCAGTGAGTTGGAAAAAAGCTGCTTTTTTTTTTTTTTTTTNNNNTTTTTTTTTTTTTTTTAGCATAGCATCTGCTTTGTCAGTGCATCTCTGTAACGTATGTTGGTTGCTTACTTACACTGCAAATGCAATCTCAATTTTCAGAGTTCATTTCAGGACACCCTGGAATTCCTTATGGCCAGTCGAGATTTTTGCAAGTCTTTCTGGAAGATCTGTGTGGAGCATCATGCCTTTTTCAGGCTTTTTGAGGAACCTAAACCAAAGCCTAAACCTGTTCTTTTTTCTAGAGGTTCATCATTTAGGTTCAGGTAAGACCTGCATTCTTCTTTCAACCTTTCTTGCCTCCCCATTTCAAAATCACACCCACAATGATCTAGGATTAAGCCTATTATTTTCAGCTCCCTTTTTTTTATATTGTAGTCTGCTCTTTTGTATTTTCTATTGCATCTTCTCAGCCAGTTCAGCAAAGAACTCTGAGAGGGAAAAAGCCTGCATTATTTTTGTAGTGGCTGTTGCAAAGTAGGTTTTCAGAGGTAAGATATAAAGTATATAGGTTCCAGCTGGTTTCATGTAAGAAAATTCACCTGTGTCTTAGAATCATAGAATGGTTCAGGTTGGAAGGGACCTCAAAGACCATCTAGTTCCAACCCCCCTGCCATGGGCAAGGACACCCTACACTAGACCAG
>VWZZ01003697.1:44209-140051 GCA_013399095.1 Psophia crepitans | reverse complement strand
CTCCAGCAGCTCCATGTCTTTCCTGTACTGGGGACCAGAGCTGGACGCTGTACCCCAGGTGGGGTTTATTATTTTTTTTTAGGTCCCTAATGCAATATAAAACATACTTGCTCCAGTTATTGACCTGAGAGCTTGTCCTAAGCAACACTGGCTACCAACTTTTTGGCACTCTTTGCATCCTCTGCTTCTAGGATGGGATCTTTCCTGTGTATCAGAGATTTGTCTTTTAATTGCATGTCCCTGTGGTAAACCCATCTCTGTGCAGTTAAAAGCAATGGCTTGCCTCTATGCTGAGACCTTTATGCTTGCAAAGGTTTTATGTGAGATGACCACATCTACCAACGATATTTTTAGAGCTGTAGACAAGTTTTTTAATCACTGGGTTATTGGTTTTATTCTTACACGGACAGAAACTTCATTGTAGATATTGTATTGTGTACGCCGGGAGGGAAATCCTTTTATTCGTACAGTTTATTTTGCTTGCGAAGCTGATATAAGCTGAACAGCCAGAAACCCTCTTTGCTGAGATAAACCATACACTCTAGGTGCTGTGCGTAAGAACATAGTAGATATGACTATCCTAACTCTCGTCCTACATTGTTTTCTGCCTGCAAAGCAAATTAATTAAGGTGGAAGGACCTATGTTGGGGTGAACAAGCTATAACTTGTTAAGTGTCTGCCTGAGTAAATACAACGCACTGTAGGTGCATTGAACTTAACTCCTGCGTTCAGAGCAGGTTTTGATTACATCCTCTACTCACTATAATCTGTGCTACATACACTCAGGAACTTTTTCCAGGCCTTGTGGTAATTCAGTTAGTTGAAAGCTTCTAATGAACGGGAAGGATTTGGTTCTCTTCTTGGATGCTTGCATGAGCATTCTTGAGGTGTGGGTTTCCTTTACTGCTCTCAGTTCCCTTTGGAGTTTATAACTTTGCACGACAGGAAATGCTGGACTTTCTCACTACTTTTTCACAGCCTGTAGCAGAAGGGGAGAAAGGGATTTCCAGCCTAAATCTCTGCAGAAAATGTATGTATGCTTAGTTGATGAGTTTAGTAGTAGCAACTGAGTCATGAAATGCATTTCAGTGGTTTTCGTCTTGGTTCCAGGGCTTGCTGGTACCAGGTAAGGCTAGTATTTGACTCAAAAGCATTCAAGAATATTTTTTGTTCATGAGAGGAAAACTTAACCCCTGTTTCACTTTCTATTGTGGTGACTTCCCAGTAGTATAAAGCGCACAGAATTTAATTTAAGCAGTTCTGAAACGGCATTGAAAAGTAGCTCCACAGCAAAAAAAGTGGCAACTAACATGCAAAATGATAAAAATCTGTGTGTATCTGACAAGGTCCCCTTCCTTATGATCTTAAGTGAGTTTGTGCTGATAGTGACAAGTACTTGTCTAGTTGTTGTGACTTCATATGCAAGCCACATACATGTTTATGATGACGAGGTGGCATATTGTATTAAATATTTTAACTGTGGTTGTCTTCCAGTGGTCGGACTCAGAAGCAAGTTCTTGACTATGTTAAAGAAGGAGGGCACAAAAAAGTGCAGTTTGAAAGGTGAGAGGAAATAATTATCCTAGTATGTTTTAATCAAAGAAAAGTCATGATTTCCAGTTAGTTATATTCTAAGATCTTGTCCAAGATCTTGCACCAGTCCAAGTAAAAAATTCCTTCTCTGCTGGTTTGACAGTTGATCACTCCTGTAATATCCCCTTGGTCCTGAATGTCTTGGCGGGAGTTGACATAACCTATAGTTTACTTAAAGTAATAGTCTTCGATCTGTTTTTCAGCAGTGAGTGTCCTACCTTCACAGGTAACATCCTCCTATATTGATTGGCACCTTCTTTGGTGGGATGTGATTAACATACGTGAGCAGACATATTCACCTCAGAATAAAAGTAACAGGAATAGGTATAGCCACCCTCAAGGGAGAGGTCTCCAGGGAAAGCTTCTTGCTCATGGTGAGCTGAAAGTAATGGCTAAAATGCCACAAAGACCATGAAAACAGTCCATTGCTTATGACTCATGTCCTGGTGATGGACCATTTTCGCTTCAGTGCCTCTCCCTTTTCTTAGAACGGTAAGCCCGCAACACACAGCGCATTTAAGTTTTACAGAAAGGAGGAATGTTAATCTGTTTGGGACCAAACTTTTACGAAAGCTGCTATTCAAAGGTTTCGTTTTAAAGGATGCATGTCTCTTGATTCCTGTTTGTAGAAGAAACTGAAGTGGCTTCTTACTGTGATTTTTCTTTTATCTCCAGGAAACACAGCAAGATTCATTCCATCAGGAGTCTGACTGCACAGCCTTCAGAACAGCATACAGAGGTGCCAAAACAAGTCAGTGATATTAATGAAACCCTGGATCATGCCTTTCAAACATTTCTTGTTAGATTACCCTCCACTGATTGCTGTTTTGAAACTGCAGGAGCGTAGTTTTCTGCTCACTTTCCATTTAACTGGGAGCTGAGGAGCCCTGGATGTCATAAGTTGTAGGTTCTGCAAGTGGAACAGGTTCATTTCCACTGCGGAACAGCATAGCTTCCAGACAACCAGACAGATATATATAGTGAGCTTGTCTGAGCTGTATTAATGACCATCTGAAAAAGTGCAGATTGTGTTACTCCTGCTTTGTAGCTGGTTGTTGCATCTGGGAAAAGTTTCATTCTGTGCCTTCACTGGGGAGTCTTGGTTGCCCATGGCAAGGTGTTTTGTTTTACTAACCAGGGAGAATAATTACTATTTTCTCAGAAAAATTACAGCCCTGGTCTTTTAAGCCATTATCTCTGGTAGATACCTAATTTATTTGTCTTACCTTAATAGCTGTTATGTGTTAGGAGTTTGCAAATCCAGTAGCGGTGAGGTTGCAGCAACTGCATGTTCCCAGATCCAGCTAGTAGTAAGGCTTAGCATGTATTCACTATAGGCACCTGTGTAAATGGACATACACAATATGTATACACAGAGCCGGCCACTCAGGTAAACACAAACAGAGAACAGCGCTCCCACAAACACAAACAGTGCCAGTGGCCTCACTGTTTCATTATTTGGCTGATCAGTATGAAAGTTCATTAGTGGAAGATATGTATATGAATGTATATATCCTCAGGTCACCCAGTGGCTGACATCTGATGTACAAGCCCCAAGGCTCACAGCCCGACTCCAGTTGCCACTGTTCAGGTCCATGCACACACTATGGGTTCCTCCAGTAATTCATCTTAGACACCCAGTCTGCCCAGTAACTGACAGCTGGATCCCCTGGTTCCCAGTTACCTCATGTGCAGACACACACATGCAAAGGTGTGTCTACAGTAGCTGGTCCAGACTTATGATATTACCAGTACTTGACCCCCAGACCCC
This sequence comes from Psophia crepitans, assembly GCA_013399095.1. Lineage (NCBI taxonomy): Eukaryota > Metazoa > Chordata > Aves > Gruiformes > Psophiidae > Psophia > Psophia crepitans. The sequence goes on along the minus strand of VWZZ01003697.1, from coordinate 136,687 downwards.
ATAACCTTTCTGGTGTCTGGCCTGACTTATGGCTCCTCCAGTACTTGGCTCCCACCTCTATTATCCTCCTCGCCAACTAGTCCGGTGTAATGTTTGCTAGCAATTGCATGTTGACCTGCCCACCCAATCAATATACATGTGCTCTGGTCTTGCCAGTTGCTGGCATCCCAAACACATCCAGACCATGGGCTGATGGCTCTACTGAGACAGCCCCCAGAGGAGCCGGGTCAGGGACCTCCCTTTCCTTGACTAGGTTATTGGGGTTCCTCCACCTGCCTGTGCTCATCTGTGTGTGTGGAGGCAAACCTTTAATCACATAACCTTATGTTAGGCAGAACTTAAATGGCAGGAACAAGCTACTAGGTTAGTGTATTTAAGAATGCTACCTGTACCTTCACCTTCCTTGCACTGCTTCCTTTTGATATTCCCAAGGCTCTCTCCTTCCTGCAAATCTAACTTCAGAGAATTCTGCTATAAATGCAGCCCTTTTTAGATACCTTTTAGCATTTTAATATTGCTAAGACAAGCTCAGGTAGATGGAGCATGGCTGCTTGGCAGATGCGATCTATTCCTGTGTCCAGAAAAGGCAGCCCCAGAACTAACTAGTGGCAGGTATGCTCCAGGGATTGAATGTGGGGTGTTCAGAAGCCCACACGTGGCCTTTTTAGCGTACGTAAGTAGGCTGTGCAAAATCTGTCTTACGCGTTTATGTTTTTTGTCCCTCCAGCTTCTCAGAGTAGTGCAAACAGGTTGATGTTCTTAGTGTTGATGGAAGCCTTAGGGCCTTGAAACCCCTCAAATACCCCTTTTTACATATCACCACATTCTGCCTGCCTTCTCTTCCCTTGCTTAGCTTGTGTATATTTCTGTTTTTAAGATCAGAGACCTCTTTTTTTTCTTCTAATTCCTTTTGAAGCTTGCGTTACCTCCTCCGCTTTCAAGAGAGTCCTATGTTGCTGCAAGATGCAGTGCAAAATTCTGCTGCGTAATTACACATAGCCTCTTCCCTCTGACTCCCTTCCCTCCCAAACCTCTCCTCTCCCACCCCTCCCTCCCCCTTTGTCTCCTCCTGCCCTTCTTTATCTTTGCAGAGCTCTAGCTTTGCCTATGGAGATGACAACGATGCTGCAGCAGTGCAGAGCTGCCGGCAAGGGAAGGAATTGAAGGCTTCAGCAGAAGACACTGGACAGCACAAGAGCCCCTCCTTGAAGAAGAGCCCGAAGGAAGGCAGAAAGGTGGATGGAGCAGTGGTGTCAACAGTGGAGGAAGAAGAGGAGGCTGCTAAGGACAGGATGCAGCAGAACAGACCTCAGTCACAGCAACCAAGCACAGGTCCAGCTTCCAGGGCTGCTCATGGCAGCAGCACCTCCATTCCTTTCATTGACTGCAGTGATGTAGATAGCGAGTATGATCTCCTCAGAGGACAAATAACCCGGTCATATTCCCAAACAAATGACAATTATGAGGGTGATTTGACCAGTGGTGCCTATATTCACTATAGAGATGAAAATCGCAATAGAGCTAGATACAGGGATTCCTCAGCCTCTATAAAGTCTTTCCAGTATCTCTCTGAAGAGTACCTTGATGATAACCCAGCTAATCTCTCCTTCTACACTGGAGGAAGCCCCAGGATGCCAAGGCACAGCTCACTGGTTGATGAAATGTTTAGAGGGTCAGGGAGCCGTAGTCCGCTGGCCACTCCATTGCCTCCCAGTAGCAAAGGGTCGAGCCCTAACATGAGCCAGAGTAGAGCTGGCTCTCAGGGTTTTGTGTCAGAAAATGGGCATGACTGCAGGGTGAGGACTGGGGAGGAGGATAACCATGCTGGTAGCTGCCATGGGTATGGCAGATATTCTCCAGGTTCTCAACGGCCCCGTGCACAGAAAATCCCAAATCTCTGCAATAAATCAGTTACAGATCCATTTATCCTGAGCCAGATATCCTCAACCCCTGGGCAGGAGTATAGATCAGAGAGACATTGTAAAGGAGGCGGGATGTCTAAGATGTCTTCTCCAGAAGGCAAAATGATGGCCAATGGTATGCCAGCTGGGGCACAGTCAAAGCAGAGCCCAGTCATGCAGTCAGTGCATGCCAGTGGTGTGATGGATCACATGGCTGCAATCCAGATGATGGAGGTCTCCACCAGCAGTGGGACAGAATCTAGCGATTCTGACTCAGAAATCATTAACCCCTTCACTCACCCCCTGGTGTTTGGAAATCCCATTGTGCTGAGTTCCTCTCCCATGCCTAGAAATAAGTACTCCCTGGGAAGCCTTCAGCTTGATGAGGAGGTAGAGGAGGATGCATCTGTTGGCCTCAGTGATGAAGATGGTGTGCAGGTCTTCAGCTGCTAGGGACCAGGGTGTATGAGACCAGTGGATACTGTGATTGCTCATTAGAGTGATTGCATCTTCTGGGGCTCGTGAAGAGTGGCTGGTAATAATTTCAGCGCATGGGCTATTTCAAATGTTATTGTTGTACTAACCAGCCAGAGAGAAGGGATGCTAGAAATACAGTAATAAGGATAAGTCTCAGTGAAGCTTAACAGTAATGCATCTCCTCTGGAAGGCAGGAGGAGAGGAAAATTCTTACTGATTTAGGTACCTTTGTAAGACTTTATACACTCACCTATTCTTTGTATGGAGTCGTATTTTAGGTATATATTGTAGCTTCTTTGACACTTGACTAGTAATTTTGACAAAACAAACACAAATGAAATTATGTAGGTACCTTGTGCTCTTTTGTATGTCTATTACAAATTTTTTTCTCTCCCATATAAGGAGAGCAACTTATGAGTGCCTCAACAGAGTTAGGGGAAAAAAACTCTTAAATTTATAGCCAAATGCAAGCAGCTTGATATTTAAGACCAAGACTTGTTGAAATCTTGAAATATGCTGGAAAATCTTTTCATAGCAAGAATGTGTTTGGTCTGCTCATCTTCATAACCCATTTTATAATCCTAACTGATAACTGAGGATACAAATTAGGCATCTATACAGGAACAATGACGTTATTGGCTTTTTCTTCAGTGGGTTCAACAAGCTGGTTTGGTGATGGAGATTTTGAAACTCCAGCCTCTTCCTTGGGCGAGAAAGAGAACAAGAAGAAAGATATAATTCATGAAAGGTAGAATTCAAGTGAAAAAAACTTAGATTGAAACAGCTTTGAGGAAGAGTGCTACGAGTATTACTTGCAAGGCAATCCTTTCTGTCCTTTATCTGTGTGATATAAAGATTAATTGCAGGAGGGAGATTTTCTTCCTCTTATTCTTTCAGTGAAATTATTCACAGAGACATCAAAGCTCTGTTGTGGGTGATTTTTGGTGGGGGGTTTGGAGATGGTGGCTGTTTGATTTTATTTTTTGCTTTGATCATGAGAAATCTGTATCTATACAGGATCCAATTAGTCTGTTGTAGGCTATTTTTTTAATAGTGCCACCTCATACATTTTTCATCCCCTGACACTGAGAATGATGTGACTAACTGTGGTCCGGGCTGATTGTCTTCTGTACTCTATGTAGAGGAGCGACATTTTGGCATATGTGCAGAAGGACGGAGAGACTAATTCTTTGTAAAATTCCTTCTCACAGGCTGAAAGTATTGAGAATTAAGGCGGTATACTAATGCAATCTGATTCTAGTTTCTCAGAGTTAATTAAGGCACTCCAGATGAAAGGTCTCCTGTATGGAAAGTGTCCTACAATTATTAGAGCTGGGAGACAAGATGTGGTGCTCTTTAACACTGGCCTTAATTTTAACTTTTATATATTTTTCTTGTGGGGGAAGGGAACTAAACTTGAGAATTTTAAGTGATGAACAACAGCATTGACTGAACTGCAGGTCACTTGCAGTTCATGCAGTACATGCATGCAGCAATGACGAATCCACCCACATAAGTACTGATGAACAAGTTACGGGACTTTGTAAATCTAGACAATATAAAATTTTCAAGATCATTTTTACAAAAATAATAAATTAAGAAGTCTTTTTAATTTTTCTAATGCCTTGGTCTATGCATATTTAAGAGTTTAATCTGAGTGAAGGATATTTAAAAAGATACAGTAGTTAGACATGTCTTGTTACATACTTTACTTTTTTGCAGTAAAATATATCGTCATGTAAATATAAGTCTTAACCTGCTCCTCCCCTTTAGTGTGTTGGTTTTCTTAAAGATTAGATACCTCGTTTTTGAACAGGAATGATTTAACACATCTCTATAGACAGTGATATTTTGGTGACAGGGAACGCTCTCGTTTGTTTCTGTAGTTTAAAGCATGAGCCTGGAAACAGCGAGACTGATAATTAGGGAAAAATTTGCTTGAATATTATTCTAAAGAAAAGTGGTTTGTGTTTTGGATTTAGAATAGCTGTAAAATAATTGCCTTGAACTTCTCAATATTTAAGATTAAATATAGCTAGTTGAAACCTGTCAACAGATAGTGTGAGCATGGGGAGTGGGTGCATGAGTCTCCTTTTGGTTTTTTTGCTGCCTGTGCAGCAAAAGTACCAGTAGTTATATTATACAGTAAAGTAATGGCAGTCTGGACAGGTGAATTAATTGCTTTGTTAACCAGTAAAACCAGAGTTCAAGTAATGGGTTTTCAACAAGAGGATTTGCAGTTGTTTCTGCTATTTAAGAAAAGTGAATAGATTTCATGTTGTTTGGATTTAAGTGAATATAGAATTTTATCAGTGATGTCTACTATTTTGCGTCCTTTCAAATACTATCTTCAGGCCTGATTTCTTCTCTCATATGCCAACAAAGATAATGGATTTATAATTTTACAAGAACAGACCTCCTAGTAGCTGGAGTTAGTTTATTTGTTAATAAAGTATCTCAATGGCTTTTTTTTTTTTGCTTTTTGAATATTATCCTCAAAAATGAAATATGAGGATTTCTTTCTGACTATTTTCTATCATTTGACATTTTTTCAACTTTAAATGTTTAACTGGTTGTCGTTTTAACACGTGGAATTCTTCCAGTTTGAAGAAATAAAGTTTGTAAATTACATAGGACATAAGTTCATTTAGGAGGAATGATTTTTGCAGCATTCTTATGCCACTGAAGTTCAGTTTAATATCAGTAGACAAGCATTTAATTAAAAACAGTCTGTGGGCCAAATTCCTCCACCAGACATGTGGTTCATATCTGGGTGCTTGCCAAGAATGATGAGAGAGCAGTTTTAAATTGGCGTTTTCACATAGGATCAGGTCCTTCAGAATTCCTCTGGGAGTTTTGTTTTTGTGGGACAAATGTAGAAGGGCCTTGGAGGAAAGAACAGAAACCTTTGGGCAAGACTGCAAATGAGATCTGGGAGTTCTTGTTCTAGTTCACAAGGTGCATGTGGGAAGAGGAGCCTTTCAGTTCAAGTTAGTCGTTGCAAGCACTGATTAATCTGCACCCCTAGTCAGCGGCAGTGGTCTAAGCATACCTGTGTCTCAAGTCAAACAGAGGTAGCTAAAGACCAAGTAAAGGATTCGATTCACCCATCAATTCCAGTAGTTTTTGAGTTCATATTCACCATTCTGAATTTTATTATTCACAAGAATTAATTACTAAATCCCTTGCTCTTGAACTGCCCAGATATTCTTAGGCAGTTGCTACAAATGAGTTGCTACAAATCTCAGCAAGATTGAGTAGCTCCATCTACTCTAAATGAGTAGTCCTGAGCTACCCATCTTTCATGCTTCCAGAGGACGTGGAGAAGGCCTCCTCTTGGGCTGTCCAGACGGCTTACCACCATGCTGAACCAACTCTGTCCACATAGTTGAATGAATGTGGAGTCCAGTTGCAAAAGCACTTTAGGAGTTTGTCCCAAAATAATGTGCAGATGTGATTAGCAACTTAGTCAACAGATAAAAGGTACTCTCCTTCTTTCTTTGCTATTCCAAGTACTTGACCATGTTCAACCATCTTCTACAGTGAATGAAAAAAAATCATATCAATTTTAAGTTTTCTCCAGCTCACCAGCAGCTCAAACTTACTACGTCCTGTTGGGATCTTCTGGAGGTTTCAGGTTTTGGGGTTTTTTTCATATCAGCTTTTCCTAGAATATAGTTTTCCTCAGTGACCTGGAATATAAAATTTGGGAATAAATTTGGCTAGATAAAGGAAGCGGATAGTTGATGAGTTGATGTAGAATCCAGGACCTACATAGGGTATTGCAGGTACGGAGATTTGAGTAATTGATATCTGAATGACCTGGACCGCACTTTTGATTTGAGTCCATATTCCTTGTGTGTAACAGAGATGGGTGTTCTCTGAAGATGATTTATGCCTAGTGCTGCTGTTGTCTCAAATGACCCATAGCTCATAGGCCTGCCTAACAGGTACCATCCCATTAACCGTTGTAGTGCACGCTAAGTGTAAGTTATGTCAAAGAAAAACTGGAAAATTCTGTAGCTGAAAGATGTCAACATGTAACTGAAGAGTTTTTAGGGTTGCTGCATTTATATGTACATGTGAGATATATGGAGCTGAGATCAGTTATAGAGTAGATGGATGAGCATAATGAAGGAGTTGCATGTTTGAAAAATGAAATCAATCTACCAGTTTGCTTCAAGATTGAAGGGCGTGCAAAATTAGACAGGATTTTCTTGACAGAGCAGCATTGGTGATGTTGAACATAATCATTAGAACCCAGCGAAGGATGAAAAAACAATGATTTGTGAATTAGTTCTCTAAATGGGGCTAGTATTACTAGACCAGACTGTTCTGGGACCTGTATTTTCCCCCTTGAATATTTGTAGGGCTGGTTTCTGTTTGCACAGATGTTTGTGGAGCAGCTTTTATTAGTTGAAGCAGCTGTATTCATTCTGAAGCAGTAGCATTCAGGCCAGAAGTTCCTCTCTGTCCTCTCTATCTGTACATGCAATTACTTGCTGGTGACCAGAGAAAGTCAAATGGAAAATGTGTTAGACAGATCTAAAACCTGTTTATAGCTCCTCCTTTTCTTCACTAAGAAGCAGAGATGTTTTCTTTTCAAAATTCTGTTTTCTTCTGTCCCATGATAAATGTACACACATACAGAGTCTCCATAATCAACTAGAAGTTTCTTCTGGGGGGCTCCAGGGTCGGGAAGACAAAGGAAAAGAAAAAAAATAGGAAATACCTTAAGCACACAAAAAATATCTAGCCTTATTTGTTTCCAATTCCCTTTGGTATAGCATGCTTTCCACCTTTTTTCCCCGAGAGTCTGAAGCCCCAGTAGTTTCTTAGGGTACTTGGAGAGCAAGAATTGTGTGGATGAGTTGAACTGATGAAGCAGACCTGATTTTGCACATTGAAAACCAGTGATTCAGATCTCATCAGTGTGATTTATATGCAATTAGCATGAATTGTGGCTATTTCTGGAACAGTTCTTCAACAGAAGAAAGGATGTCTGACCTATAAATTGTGTCAAATACCATGTTTGTTTAACTAGTCTCATTTGTTATAATGAGGCATTAGACTGCTGTCAGAGGTGACTTCAGAATGAAATTTTAATTGCCGCAATTTAGCTTCTAATGATGAAAAACAAATTAACCATCCGAGTTTTTCCTGACTTCCACGCGTGTGGGAAAGAGTTGGGTGTCACTTAGCTTCGTGCAGCAGGATGTGGACCTCTGGTGATCCACCTCGTCAGCAGTGTGGTTGTTATCGGCTGGAAAGGGCAGTGAGTGTGAAGGAAAGAGGTTCTGTGTTCAGGGGTGTATAAAGTGAAGGAAGCCAAAGTCCCTTTTAGTCTTCCAATAATGCTTCTCGCTGAGCAGTGTAGTTTCTTACGGCAGCTTCTGTACATCTTAGCACATCTCCTTCTTCATTTAGGGGATCACTCCTCTTCTCCATACCAAATAAGAGACACCTTAAATATATGGGGGAAATGGAATCTTCTGGAATTATTTTTCATATATACAGCTTGCTTTTGTTAGTTGCTGTCAGACACAAGTGGAAGGAGAAGAGTCCTTTGGTCAGAAACCCAGCTGCCTGTTGCTGTCTCCTACTTGATAATGATGGGTTTGGGGTTTCTGATTCTACGTGGCTGATGCAGTGTTAACATCAGGAGGTCCCAAAGATTAGACTGATGTATAACTTTTCTCAAATGTGGGTAGCAGCAGACTCTGGTTTCGGTCAAGCTACATTAGGAAAAATTTAGGAAGGAAATTTAAATCCTAGGAAATTAAAATTAACAAAATCTTTCCTCTTCTCTTTCAGTAATTTCTGTAGTTGCTGAAATATGCCTAGACAAGGGCACATGAGTTTCTTACTTATTTGTAAGGGAAATAATTCTTGTGCGACATGGATCCCGAACAAAGGCATCTTCTGTGTTCCTCCCTATGGTTAGGCTGTGTGGTGCCATTGATATTTTAGAATACAGAACTTCTACTTCAAAATCAAAGGCATCATACGAGCAAAAAGCCTAGTTTGGGTGACATGTAGCAGTTCTTTAGAGTATTTTGTCTTCTGTTCTAGTTCTGTGATCTCTAAAGAGCGTGTAGAATAAGCTTGGTTTATGTTGTTTGTTATTAAAAGCAGTGAGCACTTTCTTTTAAATGTTATGAGATCTGGAAAGCCTGTGTGCCTGGCTGAGCTGTGCATTCACAGGCATGCTTTTCACAGGTACGAGTGTAAATAATGGTGGTGTTATCACAGTAAAGGGGGTAAAGACCTTAGGATCATAAATTTGCATGACATGATGGTAAATACTTAGTTTGCTCTAGAATGATTTGAGTTTTAAGATGTAATTTTTATTGATTTATTTTTTTTTTTGTAAAGTTTTGGGCCCTGAGAACCATAAAAATCTACAGTTCCTACTGATAAAAATTACCTCAAAAGCCAGTAATGATACGGCTGTCACTGATTGAACATGGAAGGTTGAAGGAAGATGAATGCTTTCTGATTCAAGAGCTTTCAAGCTTGTTAAAATTAGGTTAGATGCTTTCTTTAAAATGCTGCAAATCCGGTTTTGAGAGGAAAACAGGTTTTTGCCTTTGATAGTTTACAGCAAGATCAGAGGTGGATCTCTCTGTTTAGTTCAGTGAATGTTAGCGTTCATGCCTGTGCTTTTCCATGAGGCACTTAAAAATCTTTGATTAGCTGAATCCTCATTTTTCCCCTCTCCTGGTAAAAAACTCACCTAGACCCACTAACAAAAGTTCATAAGCTTGGCAGTGTTTCACCTATCCAGCCCTTTTCCTGATTTCTGTGTGTGCACATGCATAGATTTTTTTTAAGAAATCTCGATAGTCAAAATTAATTTTTAAAATTGAAAATGCTGGGGACTTCATTCTCATTTTTGTCATTTGTTTAATACCGTTTAAAGAGAAACATTTTTTTGTTTCATTGTATGCACTGTTTTGTCAGCATGTACCTCTCTGGGAGAAAAAGCCTTTTCAATGTTCTGTCTATCCTCAAAGCATGGTGTATCTTCTGTTCCTTGCATTGTTTGGAGCACTGTCTCGATGTCCTTTTACTGCAGAAATACCTATTTGTATTGGGAGTACCTAATTCCTCTTATTACAGTGATCCTGTCTCATAGAGCAGTCCTCACTTCAGAACTGGAGAAAAAACCCACCAGGTTGTGAGTCTCAAGTTGAGAAACCACACCGTGTTGAGGAGAAGAGTGGAGGGAGAGGGGAAGAAGGTCTGTTTTCCAGGGCATTTGGGCTCCTTTGAGCACGATCAGATTGCCCTTCATTTCCTAATGAAGGCTGCACCCAACGATGATCAGATCTGCCTGCCGTAGCTCGTAAGCAGGATCACTGCAGTCTCGGGGAGATGTCTTGTTGAAATGGACAGTATCTGTGGCAAAAGCTTACATGGGGGCTGAACGTTGTCAGTTCCGTTGTAGCACTGTCTCTGTTGGTTTAGAGGCAAACAAACAAAAGCAAACCAAACCTAATCCTGGGTACAGCGGGGAATCCTTCTATAGGTTGCTCTATTTCTGTCTGGAAGGATCAAGGCCAGACAAAGGACTGATGCTCAGTGACCCTGTATTCTTCCCAGGCCGTAATGTTCACTCTTTGTTCTTAAGATGTGAGTACACCCTGATGTAGGCCAACAGCAGTTACTGTCTGATTTCACACTCACCGCTGTCTAATACTGCAGTATACCAATAAAGCATGGACCTTTACCAACTGGAGAGGTTGCTGGCTACTAAACCAACACCAAGCTTGATGAGACTATAAGCATGTCAAGCCATTTAACTGTGTATGCATGGAATTAATTTTTTTTTATTATTTTTAGTTTTATCTGTACTGAAGGCTTTTACTCATTCTAACTGGTATTTTGCTGTAAAACTGTCACTGGTTTAATTGTTCTGTCCATTTGCTGGCTGATGCTTTGTCCTAAATATGAGGAAATTGGTTCATTGAGAAGGTGGGTCATTCTCCCAAATCCCTGCCACTCCCCGCCACCCCTGCCATAGGTATGCACTTTGAAGCTGTGAAGTCAAAGCGAACCTTTCTCCCTGTCATGTTCCTCCTCAAGCCAGGTGGAACTATTGGTTCTGGGGAACGTAGGATCTCTTCCCGAGTTGTTTTTTTCTTCCTGTTCCTCCTCAAATTCTTTGGTACTGCATTCAGGGATGTTTGTACATAAATTTATGGCTGATGTGTAACTACTTTTCAAGATCTTTAACAAACTGTATCCAGCACTCTAGCTTGTTTTGTTTAATGGGGAAGAGAAGTGCAGCTTAACTAGTCCCTCTCAAGCTTTAGTGGAAGTCAGTGGGATTTTGTTCTTGCTCTTGGAGAGCGGAGCCAAATCTCCATCCCATAACTCTGTTAGTTCCGCAGCGCGGCTGTGCCTGGTTCACAGCTGGGGAGAGAAGGGGTGGACACCCTATTGAACTCTTCTCAAGTCTAAGGGACTTCAGTCATTGATGAAGTGCATATGAAAACTCCTGCCACTTCATCTGGTGCTATCTGTCCCCCGTGTCATTTTGTGCTACACGTCTTTCTCTGACCAAAACTTTTAGATAGAAGTTAGAGGTGTGCAACCACCATGACTATGGAAAACTAAACTAGACCTAACTGCATGGCCACAGCAGCAGCAGCTCTGTCAGATACTTTCTTAGTAGTTAAGGCTCTAGTTAAGAGCCTTCCTAAGTGGTGTGCTCAGGAATGTGAAGGACAAAGGGGCAACAGCTTGGGTTTCATCTACCAGACTGGAGTTTAGAAAACGCTCGTCTGCCCTTAAAGCAGAGTAACTGGAGTCTGGGTGTCACAAGCTTCCCCTGACTGCAGACCAGGCTGAGGGGCAGGTCTAAGAGAGAAATGAGCCCTGCAGCATTCCAGGTATTGAGAAGGGCACCCTTCTGGCTCTTAAAGCATTTTAATTTCTAATAATAAACCTATAAACCTTGAGAACAGTAGGGTTAGTGAGCACTGTAGCTGTACATGAAGTTTTCCACCAGAATTTCAGGAATGGTTGATGTTTCCTCTCAGTTTCCATAATTGAGTCATTTTCACTTCTTGGTCCTCCACAGGGGAGGAACATACCCAGGAGCATCTTAACACTGCTGTACTCTTCCTCACTGTTAAAACACAGTGTATAGGGATGGGAACTGTTTCTTTTGAAGCAGATACAGAACACTAAATGGCCTGAGTTTGTTATTCAGCAGTTTCAGGAGGAAAGGAATAGAGGAGTATCTTCAGGATACACTGAGTCCCGTTTGTCTTCCTCACAAAGAAGGGAGCCCTCCCACATTGGGTTGAGGTCTATCACTAGGGATTTTAGATCATCTTATGCTGCCAATGTAGTCAACAAAGAAAGAGGCAGCAGGCAGTTCAGCTCACCTATGATTTGAATTGACCTCTGTGACAGACTTTCTTCATTAACTAAAAAATACTGATTTGAACTGCTTTATCCCTGGTACCAGCCATGTTTCAAAGCAGTATAGCTTAGCCAGCCCAAGACTGTGTAGGCACCAACCTCAGCGCCAGTCCCTGTGGGTTAACATCTCTGCGTGACAGCAGCCTGGAGTAAAGCAGATGCTGCTGGTGGCATGGGTCATGGCTGGCCCCTCTCCGGTGGGGCACCCCCAGCTTGCCAGCACTCCTGTGCATTCCCACCACTAAATTGCAGCAAGCAGCTGTGGTGTGTGTTTTGACAGAGGCAGAGCTATTAAGTGTTGGGTTTTAGCCACTGGCTTCGTTTTACTTGTCACATGGAACATGTATGTTGATGGGGAGTGATTTGAGACACGTGTAAAGCTAGGACCCCTAGTTTCGTGTCCGGTGGCCATGTAAAATGCCACTGTCATTTTGTGGATTTTTTCCAAGTTAACTTTCAGTCAAGGTTTGCTTTTTCTGTCAGCGTCCCTACTGCAGCACCTTTCCCCAATGCCTGCAGAGTAAACTAGCTCAGTGGAACAAAGAACCACTCCAGGCATTTTGGCATTGATGGGCTAATCTGGCATGCCGTGGTAAAGTGCATTCTCATTGTTTGCCACTGCCATTGTCCAGTGGTTGTTTCTCTTCTCAAACCCAAGCTCAGAAAAGAATTGAAGCACATGCTTAATTCCTACCCACTCCACCAAGGAGATAATTTTAGTATGTGTTTAAGCAATCCTTAGATAAACATCCTTTTGTACTTGTCTCTCGGTTTGTGTGTATGTAGTTGGCTGCATTATATTTGAAAGATAGCCCAAGTCTGAATCTAAATAAAAATCGCTTGGAAGTACAAGCAAAGCCAATTCCATGTTACCAGCCACAAACCTTTTAGGCCTCCAATGTGCTGTGCAGTACCGCTTGATATCTGACAACTGATATACTAATAATTGCCTGTCAATCGATGAATCCTTTAGGGTAAAACGTGAGGAATTTCAGTACCTTGTAAATAAGATTGGTTTTCTCCCTTCTGTTTCTGTTTATATCATGCAGCATTGAGTTGGTGAGTAGAGCCTGTATGAATATACTCTTCTGTGGCAGGAGGTCAGATGAAACACTGAGAAAAGACCATTTGATTAATGCAGGTCATCTGTTCCTCACCTCCATGAAAAAGAGAAAGTCACCTCACAGCACAGCCATGACCCGTGAGCATGACCCACATCCCCATGGATTGGCGATGGGGGAGAGAAGACCTTCCATTTTCATTTCTTCGTTTCTTCTTTCTCACAGCAGAATGAGTTTGTTTCCCACCTTTACCAGAACAACATCCAATGCGTTGATCTTTATGGCTGTGTTGGCTGTAATTAGGCCCGAGAATGTGCTAACCAAACAGCATGTCGAGGCCCTTTTGTAATCTAGCCACTTTCTTGCACCTAGCTCCAATTTTCACTTATTCAGCATATTGGTGGATGGGCTCTGCTGAGCTTTTGCTTGTAGGTGGTGGTGGTTGGAGTTGGTCACCGCTCATGTCCACATTGATACCAAAAAGGAGGATGTAGCATTTTAACTTGCTGCAAAGTAACTTTGAATGTCAGTGATGTATTGATGTACTTTTCCCAAGTCGTGTCTTCCAGGTGTAGGTTAGGAAGTATTTTTAATTCATTGTCTGTTTGATATTTTATAGTTTGAAATACTTGAGTTGTACTGCGAAAAATTCCGGTACATCAGAAGTTAGCTCTAGGATATGTCGATATATCTATCTATCACAGATAGGTGCTATTTAACTTCTAGACTATAATGCCTGTGAACTTCTCACAGAGGTGCAAATCATTTATTTGCTGTCATATGACAGGCATAGTGCCAGAATTTCTTTGTTTCCACATTTGAGGTGATACCACTTTTCTTACATCTTTTGTAATGTAGAGCTAAGTACTTTTAACCTTACAACCTTGCTATTAATCTGTTTCACTATTTCTCAATGATGAATTCCATTTCTTTTGAAAACACTGTATGCAGTTGTGTGCTAGCGTCAATAAAATTGACATTTGTGTAACAAGCTGTGGCATTTTCTCAAATTTCACTGAACATTGATTTAGTGTGAAACTGTTGGTAAATCCTTTCTTGCTAGCTGTAATAATACAGACCTTTATTTCAGACAAATACTGCTGTGATTTCAATTTATAATAGGCTACATAACTGTCATGATTACGTAAACTGATAACTGTATTGCTTTTTTCCTTCTCTTTTCAAAGGAATGACATATAAACATGAACTGGTTTGGAATTGGAAAACATTCATGTTCTAGCAATAAATCTTCAGTTCTTCCAGAAAATAAATAGGTTTTACTACTGGCCTGATTATATTTATTGGTGCCTCTGTTTACTGATTATCTCAGCTGTGTTGTAGCAACAGGAACAGTTACCTATCGTAATCTAGGGAGGACATAAACACATGATAGAAAAATGTATTTGACCTTAATCATATACAGCGATGTATGTGTTTTACGTTTACTCCTAGACAGCCTATTAGCTTTGGTAATCAAGAGCTTGTCACATTTATTTTTTTTTGTTGAATTTTAATGTATGATGCCAAAACGATACAGACTGTAAATGTTCTTCCACATGACAGATGCATCTTCTAAAACAGGTTTAGATTTTCAGAGGTTTGGAGGAGGGGATAACTGGGAGAACACTGGGCACTTTTGCAAACTCTTTCCTTTGTGCAGTCAGTAGTCTGGCTGCATTCCAGCAGACAAAATGCTAATTGCAGTAATATTTCATGTAGTGCATATGAATCCGTGGGAGTGTAATTAATTGTCTAATTCTTTAATATTTTAATCCAAAATTAAGTGGGACTTTATATCTGTGAAAATCTAAAGTTGTCATGCTTTGTGCATTAAAAGTATTGCTTTTCTTATGTAAATGTAATGCTAGCATTTCCATCCCAAACAATCAGAGGAGCATGGAAAGACCTACAAGGTATAATATACATACTTGTGTTGTGTGTAGAAATTGGGGAACTAGTAGTTTTCTCCCTGTATGTTAGATCTGACTGGTCTTAGCAGCATCACTGCTGTAGAAAGTCATCGTTTCTTTTTCTCTAGACTTCCACTAGATAAATTTGTTCAAACTTGTGTCCTGTAGCTCCCTATGAACTACTCATTTGAGTCGTTGAAGTTCCACTTTGCTAGAAAGAATGGCACTCCTAGGGTGACTCCCTTATTCTTTTTCGTAGAGTGGATTACAATGGTGAAAAAAATTAGTACTGATACGATGTTTAGCAGTAAATATTGCAGCTCAGTCATATACGCCTTGATCCCTTCCTACAGAGACACTAATTTCAGCCAGTTTCGTCAGTTAAAAGAATGCTCCAGTCCCTTGGTTAATGCAAGTGGATCCAGTTCCTCTGGCTTCCCGTCTGTTTGGACTAGTTTGAGGACCCTGATGGCTGTGCCTTGTAGTGTAATTTCACAAGCTGCAAGTTAAGGTTGTAACGGGTTTTGATACTCTCCAGAGAGAGCCTGTCTTAACTGATTTCTCTTTTACCATTTCTTTTAGCAGGTTCTCTGACTGGCAGCCCTCACCTTTCAGAGCTTTCCATCAATTCCCAAGGAGGACCATCAGTGGCAAATATGTCTTTATCTCCAAACTTGAGCCCTGATGCCAAGCAGTCATCTCCCTTGATCAGCCCTTTGCTGAATGACCCATCGTGCATCAGGACTGATGATGAGGAAGAGGTCAAAAGAAAGGTAAGTCAGAGACAGTTTTTTGTCAGAGTGACTGGTATCTAGATCACCTGCAGCTTCCTCGTCACAGATCCACACAGATAACTTGAGTTGAATCACTTAGTATCTGCTGTCCTCAGTCAAGCTGTGTCCAAGAGCATCCCTGTGCTCCTAAGGCCAAGCTCACAGTTTGGAGCAGGTCAGGCCAGAACCACAGAAGGAAAAGGAACAGCGTTCTGCCTGTGCAGGAGTGTCCAACACAGGCTTTCCAGTCTGTCTCTGCTGGGAGCACCACTGGGAGCATTTGGTTGTGGGAGTAGAAAATGTTCTCTTTGAGCCACAGCCTCTAGCGTTCAGCTGGGAGTGTTTGGCTCAGCTCCATCATTGCAGGAAAGCCATAAGGGAGCATCACATCCAAAACTGCGTTTTGAAGATAGAAGTGCTTCTGTCTGAGCCAGGGTGTTCTGGGTGCCTGCTGGCTCATCCCTCCTCTGCTGCAGGGCGAAAGGGGGTTGTTCTTGTCCTTCTGTCGCCTGCTTTTTCTTCTGAGCTTGGAGCATTTCAGAAGGAAGAAGGTAGGAACTCAGATGGCTTTGCTGGAAAGCGGGAGCATGTGTGATGAAGAACTCTTCCCACTGTGCGTAGTTAACAAGATACATGAGAGGAATTTGAGAAGAAAAGCCAAGTATCACTTAATAGACTCACAGTTCTCTGTGTCAGTCCAACTTAGAGCAGCCAGTGTCTGCTGTATATACCAGCTGATGATGGGTCCAACGGGGCTGTATACTGACAAGGAATACTTGGACTACAGTCCAAGGAATACAAGGACTACAGTCTCCCCTTGCATCCCATTCTAGGGCAGTTTCTGCATCGATGATCTTCAGAGAGGAAATGTAGAGGCAGAAGATTTATGGATGTTTTGCTCTTCCTTTTTGCTTCCTGAGCAACACAGAGCAAGATCAGTTGGGATCCTTTGGCTCTTCTGAATTATGAAGTCAAAACCACTTTTGCCTCTTGGATAACACAGGAGGATTTGGGTTTTTTTCCCCTGAAATTTCAAATCTGTAGCTTACACTAAAATTATTCCCCTCTCCCACTGTTAGGTTGTCCAACTGCACTGGGAAAATCTTACAGATTTTAATTTTTGGGGGGAGTATTTTTACTGTGGATTCTTACCCTGGCAATGAAACTTATAGTAATCAGACACTATTTTTTGTCATTTTTATCAAATTTTACATTTGTCAAATTTGATTCAAATGCTTATCTAGCCTGCAATAGATTTCTTTGTGAACTTCAGAATATGTCCTGCTCCGGACGTGTGGAATATGCTGAAAGGAACATCAGGACCCGAAAGCTGGCAGAAAAAAAGTCTCTCAAGAACCCATAGAAAGTACTTGTTCTCTTGCGTTTGCATGAAAGGATTGTTTTCAGGGCTTCAGGACTTAGGAACATTCAAGCATGAATCACAGTAACCACAAGCAAGGGTCACTAGTTTGTAACTCTCTTGATGAATGTTGTCTGCAGTTTTTTTCCTACAGAAAGCAGCTCCATAAAAGTAGATGAAAACCTAACGTGTTTGCAATTTGCAGAGATTCCCAACTGAGAAAGCTTACTTCATTGCTAAAGAAGTAGCGACCACAGAACGAACATACCTGAAGGACCTTGAAGTCATTACATCGGTATGTTTAGTTGAGCATTACTCATGAAACACGTGAAGCTCTAGTCAGCAGTAGTATTTCATCTGCTCCATTTAACATCTTAGCTGTTCCATGCTGCTTTTATGTTCTGCACTGTAGGTCTTCTCTGCAGTGCACAGGAGTACAGCTCTGGGGAGGAAATAACACAAAAAGCAGAAAGGAGAGATTTGCACTGTGGTTAGTAACATACACTATGAAACTGTATCAGGTTGAGGAACTTGGGACACAGTTCAGTTATTTTTTCTTTCTCTCATACTTGTGGTTGTAATTACTAAAAATGCCTGTGGGTTTTCAATGACTTCTCTTAAAACTGAAGTAGCTCCCCAAGGGGACATATAAATGTTTTCTCCTGGATTAAATACCCTCCATTTAACATGAAATATTGTGGAGTACCTATTTGAATGATTCTGACTTTTCAGTAAGTGAAACTTTCTGTTAAACGAGTCATTAATCTGTAGCCTCTGATGAGAGTGTGTTAAAGTCACCAAGGCAAATAGTGCCTTCTTTGCACACACACCAACAGTCTTGTTTAACTTCCAAGAGTAATGTGCGCAAGATTTGCCCTTAAATAACAATTGTCTAAAAGGTCACTGGATTCAAAACTGTTCATGGTATTTCAGCAGGGCTGTCAGCTCCAGACCTCCCAGCTCTTTAATCTCCCAGCATGTGTAACTCCGTGAGGTGCATTGCCACCTCCTGCCTTGAGTGTAGTGATAAGGAGGCTGTGCTGCAGGGAAGAGTCTGTTGGTACCAGCTGGGAACCAGGGAAATACACCTTCTCCTCAGCTTCTTGTCTGTTCCAGGAGCCCACATGGCAGATGTGGTTGATCTGACACCAGCTTAGACATAGCAATGTGGTTGTTACAGTGAGCGAGATAACTGTGGCTCTGCTGCCTGCTTACCCTGGCTTTCTGGGAAGCCAGACCAACGAGGGAATCATGGAATCACAGAATAGGTTGGGTTGGAACAGACCTCAAAAGACCATCCAGTTCCAACCCCCCTGCCATGGGCAGGGACACCCTCCACTAGACCAGGTTGCCCAAAGCCCCATCCAACCTGGCCTTGAACACTTCCAAGGAGGGGGCATCCACAGCTTCTCTTGGCAACCTGTTCCAGTGCCTCACCACCCTCACAGTACAGAATTTCTTCCTAACATCTAATCTAAATCTCCCCTCTTTTAGTTTAAACCCATTACCCCTCGTCCCGTCACTCCCTGCCCTTGTAAACAGCCCCTCTCCAGCTTTTCTGTAGGCCCCTTTAGGTACTGGAAGGCCGCAAATAGGTCTCCCTGGAGCCTTCTCTTCTCCAGGCCGAACAACCCCAACTCCCTCAGCCTGTCCTTACAGGAGAGGTGTTCCAGCCCTCTGATCATCTTCATGGCCCTCCTCTGGACTTGCTCCAGCAGCTCCATGTCTTTGCTGGGGACTCCAGAGCTGGACACAGTACTCCAGGTGGGGTCTCACAAGAGCGGACTAGAGGGGCAAAATCACCTCCCTCGACCTGCTGGCCACGCTGCTTTTGATGCAGCCCAGGACACAGTTGGTTATCTGGGCTGCCAGCGCACACAAGAAGCAGCCAGGTTCTGTGGGACAGTGGTCATTGATGCAGTCTCAACAGCAGATACACTATTTTCATCTTCTGTTTCACCCAGTGGCTGCAGAAACAGAAAACTAGCTCTTCAGAGTTAAACCCCATTTCCCACCCTGGCCTTTAGTCTTCTAGTAGGCAAAGTTGAATTTGCTGTGTCACCAAGAGGCATACAACTGGCTCTAAGCCAGGCCCGTCAGATGTGTCCCACAGTTGTCTGGCCCAGGAGGCCACTAAGAGCGAACAAGTGGCCACCATCATTGGAAAAGGTAGAATGAATGAGTGTCATGCATGAATTTTGGAACTTGGTAGGTGTGCTGTTCTTCAGCCTTAGCGCTGCTCAGTGCAGAGATAAAGAGGGGAGAGGGAGGCTTGGGAGGGGTCTTTCTTTATCCCAGATCTGGATCAGCTCCAGCTGATGCAGTTTCAATGAAGGCTGCTGTAACAGCCTTCTGTAGTCCCAACAGCCTTCTAGGCACTGCTGGAAGTCGACCATAGGTAGCTGGAACCCCTCAGGGCAGCAAGGAGGGAGCGGTGTTACCATCTTGAAGAGAACAGTCTGTGCCACCTTGGCAAGCCCTTAGGCCTACGGCTTTGTCACCTGTCAGTCTGTTAGAGTGAAATACAGAATATGGAGCAAAACTGAGCAGGAGCCTGTTGCAGTCTTAACACTGTTTGGCACTGGCCCTCCTCTGCTACTAGTTCGTTGTCTTGAAAGTGCAAAGTACTGTCCTGCTACTTGCTCACTTTGCAAAGAACGTGATGTTCTCGTTGGCTGACCAACTAGTTCGGGCTTGAAAAGAATTTTCAGGAATCGATCAGTGATGGCAAAGGGGAAGGGAGTTTCTTTTAGAGCTGTGCAGGGCCTAACCGCTGGTAAGAGCACCAGTTCGGCATGTGGGAGTGTCAGGGGTAGCCTGGGTTGTATTCCTAGTTGCCAGCTAAATAAGGTCCTTACTGAGTTAGGTGTATTTGGGTTAGGTGTGTAAAGACAGCAAATGATCATACCCGCAGCATTGCACCCCCCTGATAATTTTACTTCTTTTTCTTTGTAGTGGTTTCAGAGTGCAGTGAGTAAAGAGGATTGCCTGCCTGAAACACTGAGAAATCTCATTTTCTCCAACTTCGAACCTTTGCACAAATTTCACACTGGTTTTCTCAAGGAAATTGAGCAGAGACTTGCTCTGTGGTAAGTGGTTGGTTGTTATTTAGCTGTGTTATTTTATGCAGTTTAGCATTTTTGCATTCCCTTTTTTGCTAACTCTCTGTGATCTGCTGTAGAGATTCATTTGTGAAGCTCGCAGATGTTGGTTGTTAGCAGACTGGGTGTTCTGAATCGTGCTTTGTTCGTGTTTACTTGACAAACTGTGTTGTTTGGATATGTCAGTCAGGTACAGGCATATGCAAATGAGATCATAATTCTGGATGAAGCTTTCTCTTGCCAAATGTCAGTGTTTCTATATGGCAGCTCTTCTGAAAAGTATGTTGCAAGGGAGGCTTATCAGAAATAAAGAGGAAGCCGCGAAGGACCAACTCCTGTTTCTGTCAAATAGGTGTAGGCTGTTGGGGGTGGCATTTCAGAGACCAGCTTCCCATTCTGCAGCACTGCAACTTTGGCACTCTCAGGGTCTACAGTGCACGCCACAAATTGATGGAGTGTTGGAAGAGGACACTGTGCTTAAAAATTATCTATCCTTAGCGTAATAGTGACAGTAAAACATGGTGGTTTTGTGAAATAGCTGTGAAGTAATTTTTCCCTGGCAGGACTCTTAACTCAGTTTATTTGAGCACTGATATCTGAGCAGAGGCAGCACACAGGAGCCCTCTCCTTGCTCTGATTAGACCTGTCTGGACTAGATTGTCTTGCTCTGTGTAGGCATTTTTTTGAAGTTTATCTTCAGGGCTGGGAACCCAGCTTTTACTCCTTGGTTAGAAAAGTGACACCAGAAAATCATGTGAAAGCAGAGCAGACAGATCTGACGAGTGCTAATCAGTTTAATGCCTCTTTAACTAATTAATCAAAACAAAAGCAAAACATAGTCTTAGAGTGTGCGAATTTATCTCTTGTGATGTGATGAGCGAGGTCGTCGGATGAGAGCACAACACATTGCAGACTAGTGCTATCCAAACCCGTCCTGCACAGTTCCAGAATGAGCGGGTGTTTTCTGGGGAGAAGGGAATGTGGTACTGCCTCTCAGAGCTCTGTGGTTGACGTAACCTTGACATAAAATTACTCCTGAGGCATGTGCTGCACAGCAGCTCTGCCTGTGTTACCCTTTTGTCATCAGGCTGCTACTGTTTTTATTCCAGTCAGGATTCTTACTGGTGTTAACTGCTTTCCAGTAAGGAACATTTATTGCAGGTACTCCGAGAAGGCTCTTTGTAATGTTACACGGTAGTGATTGTTTCTCCCACTATGGTGTAGGATTAACAGTAGTTGGGGTTAATCCCCAAGTCCTTGGGGTTAAGTGTGCAAGGAGAGAAAGGGAAAATTTATACAGTTAGAAAGTTCTGCTTTCTATCAGACCAGTCTAATCTAACGAGCTTGCTGGGTGCTGATTCCTGTGGCACACGTGGAAATGGAGATTCTCCCTATATCCTTCTGGTTGCTGGTGCCATTACAGGTGGATGCTAACCCCCTGTTTTGCTGTGATGGTTTTCAAAAATTGGTTGATGCTGCGATAGCAACCTGTTGTGGAAAGGTGTGATTGTAGTAGGTGGGGGGAGGTATGTTTAAAAAAAGAAAGAATATTTAGACTTTAGAATTTCCATGGTTTTATTTTCTTTCTTCTTTTCAGCTGGCTTCTTTTAGAGCTGAGTAAGCCTTTTTTTTTCCAGCTTTTCCTTGTGTCCTAAGGCTATGGTTTCACAGAGCAGTAAACCTCAGTTTAAGGCCATTAATACCACACTTAAGTTGCAGTTGCCTTATGAAATCGAGTGCTGATCTGCTGTGAAGTTACTTTGCAATCCAAATTTGTTCAAAAATATTCTGCTGAGGTAACTTTGTCCCAGCTGGGCACCTCATTCTGATTTTATCAGCTCAGCTATTGCATGTCCTTCCCCAGTTAGCGTAAAGCCACTGGGAATTCTCTGTCGGCTGCTCTGATTCACCCGACAGAAAAGCAGTTCATGTTCCTGCCCCTGGTCTGCATTCAGTTTGCAACCAACAGAGTGGGTTTACTTAATGTAATACCTCTGTCATAGACGATGTTTGTTTTTCAAGTTCTGGAAGATGTGAATACATTCCATAGGAAGGGAAGCGGATTTGCTGGCAGGTGTTATTTTGGAGGTGTTTGTGTTTTTATATAATGCCACAGATGCCGAGATAAGCTGCAAGCAATAAACTCTATCCTATAGAGATTACCGTTTAATTAAGCAGTGAGTGGAAAAAATAAACAGCCCCTCAGCATGCAGAAGAAGCCGCCGGTGGCAATGTGGTACGGAATTTCTTCAGCAGTGTGGTCAAGGTCACTTAGCGCAGTGTCCTTGCTGCCATGATTACAGAATCACAGAATCACAGAATCGTAGAGATTGGAAGGGACCTCAAAAGATCATCTAGTCCAACCCCCCTGCCAAGGCAGGGCCACCTAGAGCACATCACTCAGGAACGTGTCCAGTTGGGTTTTGAATGTCTCCAGAGAAGGAGACTCCACAACCTCTCTGGGCAGCCTGTGCCAGTGCTCTGTCACCCTCACAGTGAAAAAGTTTTTCCTCATGTTAACCCGGAACCTCCTGTGCTCCAGCTTGAACCCGTTGCCCCTTGTCCTATCGCTTAGTGAGGCCGCCGAGAAGAGCCTGGCTCCATCTTTGTAACACTCACCCTTAACATATTTATAGACGTTGATGAGGTCACCCCTCAGCCTCCTCTTCTCCAAGCTAAAGAGACCCAGCTCCCTCAGCCTTTCCTCATAAGGGAGATGTTCCACTCCCTTGATCATCTTAGTGGCTCTGCACTGGACTCTCTCCAGCAGTTCCCTGTCCTTCTTGAACTGAGGGGCCCAGAACTGGACGCAATACTCCAGATGCGGCTTCTGTCTTCAGCCCTGGGTGATTTTAAGCCAGCGGGCCTCTGCTGTGTTCACCACCACAGTGCAGAGCTGCCCAGCCTCTATGCCAGCTGTGTAGCATCTCGGGGGCCTGGCTGAGCCAGTGGCACTGCTGCAGGCAGATGTGAGCAGGATTCAAGGCAACTCATTGATGTCTGACTCTTCCGTGTCAGCTCTTTTACATTTCCAGGAAGGTGGAAGCATGAGCACGCTCTGCATTTGTCAGAGGGTGGTATGCCCTACAAAAAAAGGGCCTTTAAATGAAAGGGTTATGGACTTCATCAAGCTACTGGAAGCCCCTAGCTACCCAAGAGTGTAGTGGGAGCTTGTCTGAGAGGAAGAGCCTCCTGCAACCAGTCATCAGTGTTCCCCTAGTGCGTGGGATGCTGGGTTTTATTAACTGGAAGTGCAGTTCAGCCTGCCTACTCTGCTTAGACATCAGTGCGTTTGTCCAAGGTTTGTTTCAACTTCCGTGCTGCATGTTGGAAGCTCTTACGGGAGGCTATTCCCTGGGCTCTTAGGACTTGAATCACGTTGAAGCTGATGCTCTGCAAAAGAGCTGTGAGGAGAGCAAGGCCAGGGGAGGATGGCATGTAATGATTGTTAGATGGCTCTGTGCTTTTAATTTGTTAAAACATCTATAGACTTTTAGTATTTGGCCCAAAGAAGCTCAGGTTGTGCACATTATTAAAAGCATTTCTGGCTTGCTCGAAGGCTTCTGAACAGTTTGAGTCTGCCATCAGAGACAGGCTGTTTGCTACTGAGCATCTTAAGGGCTGGTATCCTTTTGACCCAGTTATAGATTCTGGCAGGTCTGATTTGTTTCTTTACACGATTCACCCATTTTTCTCTTTAGTACTGCATTTCCTGAGAGCAGCACATCTCAGTGGCTAGTGCACAGTGACCAGGTTTCTAACAAGACGTGAATTGATCCTGACACCAATAGTCAGCTGCAAGATATAGGAAGTTGCTGCATTTTTCGCAGCCTCAGTTTCTTTCTGGCCATGAAACAGCAGATTCCTGTTGGTTTTATTGTGCAGCATCCTAAGTAACCACACTGTGGGTGATGTTTTCTGCCCTGCCTGTGCTGTTGCAGGGCCAGTGAAGCAGCCTGTGAATCCCTTTGGTTGCCCTGATTTTGCTGCACCCTCTGTTCACGAGACTGACCATGCTCCTGGGACCAAGTGAAAATACCCCCCCGAGGTTTGAGGAGAGTAAACAAGGATGACCTTTGGTGGATGCAGGCAGGCAGCAGGCATGGGGCTCTGCCCTCTTGTGCAAGGAAGGAGGAGGGAAAAGAGATGGGAGAGGGAATGGTGCACATCCGGCTGTCCTGTTAGCAAGTGCCACTTGGGCATCCAGGTCCTGGTCCTGGCTACCAGGACTCATCCAGGTTGCTCCTCAGCAAGGCTTTGGATGCAAGGCCAGGAGTTCCCAACCCTTTTTGCTGGGAGGAAATATGGGAGGCATATCTTAGTGATTTAAAGCTGGCTCTTACTTCCCAGTACCTGAGAGATTTTATGAAAGCGAGGAGGAAGAGGTGTGGGCAGTGAAAGCAGAACAAGACATGCTCCATTAACATCTGGCCAGTTGAATCTGAGAAGTCAATTAGGTTTTGCTCCTTCACTTACCTAAGCTGTTTAATAGGCTATTCATTTGGGCCACAAGCACCATTTTCCAGCCAAAAATATTGAGCTCATCTTCCCCCACCCCTTCAAATGTTTATATTATAAGTTTCCAAACGTTTCTGTAAATCCTGACGGAAGACAGCAAATGGAGAGCCATAAATTTTCCTTCTTGGTGGACTGCTGAGCACTGCAGCGAGCAATGCTAGGGCAAGCCAGGATAGCCAGTTTTGCCCTAGGAAGCCCTGTCAGGTAGCGTGGATCTGCGTTTGGGGCCTTATCCATGTGCTGGGAAGAAAAAGCATTAGGTACTTTCCAGAGATGCAGGCAGACTTACCTTCTCTCGGGGAAACCAGTAATTTGACTCCCAGTTCCCAGGCACTTTGGAGGAAAGCTGCTGCTCTGTACTGCCAGACGTGGCTGAGAATTGTGCGGCTGGTAATTTGCAAAAAAAACCCAAAAAACCTCTTAGATCTTAGCATATGAAAGGAGAAGGCTCAATCAGGATTCATGAAAGCCGGTTTGAAAACCTGTAATTAAAAGCACTCAGGGAGGTGTAGGAAGATGAGCTAAATGTTGATTTATTAACCATTTTTTGTTTGGGAAGTAGTACTTGTGGTCAGGAAGAACAGCCTCATAAACCGTTTATATAAACAAGGCAGCAATCCTTATCTGCTTCCTCACAGGCGTGGGTGCTGACTACTCAGCTGGTTCTGGTGCACCTAGCGAAGAGGGCTTGGAAAGTGTCTTTGTCCTACGGACAGAAATGAAGTATGTGTTGTAGCACAAACCTGAGTCAGGTAGTGTGGACTCCTGAGACAAAGACTCGGTGCCAGTACATTACTGTTTCCATGCAATGGTGTTACTTGCTCCGATCTCTTACCGCTTAAAAGCTTTCATGACACGAAGGCTTGATGGGACTCTGGGACGCTCTGGTGGCTTCAGCAATACACTTTCTAGGCTCTGAGCAGCATTTTGTGCACCATTTACTGCTGAAAGGACAGCTGCAGCATCGGCTGGAATGGGCAGGGCACTGTGTTATAGCAGGGTGTGAGCAAGGAAGAGGGCGTTTTGCTTTCGTCGACTCTTCTTTTCCAGTTACGAAACGTTCCTCTTCTTTAAAAGGCAGTTGTAATGGGGAATGTTTAAGGTATTTCTTCATATTAAAACTTTAGCTAATAATACTCTTGAAAAGTCAAAAGTGTCTGAAGTGCTCGAAGACAGGCTGTGGTATCGAGGAGGGAAATGCTGTTCCTGAGCGTGTAACAGATGGTCACAGACTGTAAATACCGTTTGCCGCAATCGATTTTTTTTTTCTGCATTTGAAGGCTGCAATCAAAGATTTTTGTGTTCACCTGGGGGAAAAAAAAATCTCTGCTGAGATGTCTGTCTGTCTTTGCCTTCCCACCATCCCCATCACATTTCTGTTCCTTCTGCTACCATTCCTGGTTGGTTGAGGGTAGTATGGGCCGACTCGAGATGTCTTTCCATTCGTTTTTCAATGATGTACACTGAGAAATTTGTCATTTGACAATCCAACATAGCTGCTTGCATAAGTCGAGCTGGTGGCCATTTTAGTAATATATAAGGTAGAGTCTGAGTTTCTAATCAGGTAGAAAAGTCAGCCTCCTCCTCTTTGCTTGCAATTGTACGCTTTCATTACTGCAAAAATGAAGGGACTGGTTGGAGAAAAATGGGAAATGAGTTTATTATAGAATAATATCTCCACTATTCTTAGAATCATAGAATCTCCGCTATTCAGCATGATTTTCAGTGGCTTTAGACCTCCCCACACAATGTCAGTGGAGTGATGGCACATTATGTGTGGGGAAAGCAGCTCCTGCATCTCCTATGGAGCTGGGGGCTCATAAATCAGCTCCTGATGAAAATTTGTACGAACCTAGTCCCTGAGCTCTGTCACCGGCAGATAGATACCATGTTCAAACAGTGACCCGTGAAAACAAGAAGTAAGAAGAACAATTTAGGCACCGATGCACAACAAATAAACAGCTTCTTCCACCCCCAGCAAGCTGAGTGGTTTGTTTAAAACATACACCGCAGGGAGATCTCTCTTCCCCGCTGCTGTGCTTTGGGCTGGTGAAGCAGTAAGATGCTGTCTGATGGATCAGGTGTTTGGTTTTTATTTTACAACTCTTTGTATTTGGATGCTCTTCTCTTGGTTTCTTTTCTTCTTGTTTACTTGAGATTTGCGTGTTGAGGAGCTGGGGAAGAGGGCAGTGTGGTGTTGGGGTTACTGCAGAGTCCGGCAGAGAGCTAGGGTGGAGGATAGGGTTCAGGGGGCAGCTGTGAGGCCGTCATGTTCCCCTGTGCCTGGCTTCATCGTTCTCTGCCCCTCTGCTCCTCATCACAGACTGCACACAGACACACCATCCCCTGTGCGAAAATCATCTCTGTTGTGAGAGGCAGCGTTTGCATGGAAATAGAGAGCCAGAGCAGGGAGAATGGCTGGAAGAAGGGGCGATACCCAGCTATCGCATTTCTGGATGTTCTTAGGGTTTTGTTCTTCCAGCAGTACGCGTCTGTCTGCAGCACAGGGTATCTCTGTTGGCCTGGGCTGAGGGCTCTGGTACGGTGTCACTAAGCAATAGGACAACATGAGGGTTAACATGAGGAAAAACTTTTTCACTGTGAGGGTGACAGAGCACTGGCACAGGCTGCCCAGAGAGGTTGTGGAGTCTCCTTCTCTGGAGACATTCAAAACCCGACTGGACGTGTTCCTGAGTGATGTGCTCTAGGTGGTCCTGCCTTGTCAGGGGGGGGTTGGACTACATGATCTTTCGAGGTCCCTTCCAACCTCTGTGATTCTGTGATTCAGCCTCTCACTGTCAGCCTGCAGAGAGGTGGTTGCTTTTGAGGAACCCTTTTCTCCCCCTCTTTGTCACTCTGCCAAGATGCACAGTAATATTTGAAAGGCCTCGAACTGTTTAAAAAAAAAAAGCCTCGGAGCTGTCTGTGGCCGAAGCCAGCGAAGGGGAATGTTCCTGATGCTTCACGTGTGGCTGATGTGATAAGATGCTGTGCAAACAGTCAGTGCTGGCTGTGCTGAAGAGGGCCAGGGGGTCGACTTTTGGGAAATACAGACCTGTGCACTAAATATTAGCTGAGGTTCCCAAAGTCAGTGGAAGCACTCGCTATGACTTTGGTAGGCTTGGCGTCAGCCTTCACATAGCTAACTGGTAGGTAAGTAATTTGCAACAAGTATTCCAGCCAACCTTTATGTAGCCTTGAGATCAGAAAGGCAATTTCTCTTTAGAAATAGCAGTCTGTAATGACGTGCTTAGTATTTATCTTGGCAGTAAATCGGAAAGGTACCAAACCGCTGAAGTCCATTAAATTAACTCAAATGTAGAGACATAAAAAAGGATCCAGGCAATACCAGAGAGAGAATAACATGTAAAGCAAGAATTCTTCTAGAGACAATTACCAAATACCACATCTTTACTGGCAGCAGCACAAGCTCATCTGGCTTTGACGTTTCTGGGATTGGGCACTGCGTGAACCATTTGGGATGGGATGCTGCACGCTGGCTGCACGAGTGGAGGGTGACTTTCCCTTGCTTCCTGCTGGTGCGGCGCTACTGCCTTGGACTTCAAATGCTTGTGGTTTTCAGCAGGGGCACTTTGATGTGCACCACTCCGAGCAGAGCTTTAGTGGCTGGAAAGTTTTATTTACAGCGTCTCAGTGGGGAGAGCTGCTGGGTGGATAGGACGTGGGGGAAGGGAAAGGCAGGGAACGGCATGGGGGGAGATGACTTGACAGACGGAGGCTCCCTGGAGAGAGAAATTGTGCTTTTATCCAGTGCGGATAACTGTAATGCAGAGACTGCAGTCTTGTAACGCCCATGCAGACCTCTGCTTTCCTTGCAATAGAGACCATTTCTTGGGCATGTTTTGGCTTACAGCAGTGTTGATATAATGTTGTGCTTTTGCAAAACTGGCGATGCTAATTAAAGTTACCATTGACACAAACTAACTTCCTACCCCAATGTAACCTTTGGATTCACAAAATATCTTGTTGAGAACTCTGTTTTTCTTGCTTAAATAGGCATGCGACTGCCTGGAAGACTTAACGCAATAGGAAATAATTAAAGACAGCCTACGAAACTGGAGAGTGTTCAAATTAACATGGAGCAATCCCTTGTTTATCAGATGAGTCTCCTTGCTGAAGGATAAAATAGGAGATGTTATTGTGTAGTATTCATAAACCGTGCCCTCCACGTTTCACAGTTAGAAAAGCACGCAGAGAGTTTGTCCAGCATGAACATAACCATGTGTAACTTTGCAAAACAAAATGTCTGAATATGCATCCATTCATGTAATGGTATGGATTTTAAAAAATAAAAAAAAAAATAATCTGTGTGTCTTACCAGTGAAACTATATTCCTAACAACAGCTGCAGTCCCTGTGATTTTGTATGATCTGGCTAAATTGTTGGTACTAAGGAATGGAGAGATTTACCACCTGGTTGTCCACTTACCCCTTCACTGCACACAGAATTTTCTTAGAGGTGCAAACTACTGCAAGTCGGTGGAAAACAATATATCCAGTGAGCGGTAACACAAAGCAGAGGTCCTGTTATCCTTGGGTTCATTTAGAGCTTGATTGTATTTCTGTGCTCTTCCAAGGCAGTGCGTCTCCTTGGCTCAGTTGCAGTTGCTCACATCCAGGCTAGATCTGTCTCCCAATACTCAGATGTGGGAGTTGAACTGCGTTTTGGAAGTTGAGGACAGCATGTAAAAAGCCACGCTGCAGGAGACTTGGAGGTAGTATTAGAAGTTGGAAAGGGGAGGGGGACAATGCTTCTCCCCACATCGCCCCTAGTGATTTTCTTTTCAAAACCTAATTTGGTTGAACAGATCTGTAACAGGTTCTTATATTCATGTTTTTTCCTCCCATGTTTTCTAAAAGATGTGTTTGGATCCAGTCAGAGTGTGATATCCCTGCCTGTCTCACACATGGGTTTAAAGCAGGAATATCTTTTTCATCAGGAGCTGGGTTTCTCCCAAATGGAGCACCCACCCAAGTACAGCTGGCTGGGTGGGAGGGAGCAGTTTGCATTTTTAATACCAAAAGTGACACACTGAAAGAAAATTCCTGCCAGTATGTAACACTTATGAGTCAAACCCAGATGCTGGATGGATTACTTTTTTTGTGTCCCACTGTCCCTTGCACAAGCAGAAAGCTTTTCAAAGGAGGACCGGTCTTGTACCAGGGTGTTTTGACACAATCTCTTGCACAGTCCTGGTTACTGATCAGAAGTTATCTTTCTGCTCTAAGCCCACGTATTGTCATGGGATTTTGATGTCTCCCTTTTCCTCAAGCCGCTGCCAGCCTTCTCCAGTATGTTTGAAAACGCTAGCGATTTTCTTCAGAAGTCTAATCCTTCTGTTAAGTGCCTGCCCTCTCCGTTGACAGGAGGGCGAGCCAGGCTGGGTGAAGGGGTGTGCTGTACCTGGGAATTACACGTCTGTCAGGAGGATTCCTTGCACGCTCTCGAGCAAAGGAGCGTGAGGGTCAGGATTTTAAAAGAAATGAAGTATTGAGTTCCTTTCTGTGCTTGTAAGTGATTATGTGGTTTTATTGCATGACTGAAGTGTGTGATATTTCTGTTGCTGAACAGGGAAGGCCGCTCTAATGCTCACATTAAAGGAGATTACCAAAGAATTGGAGATGTTATGCTAAAGAACATTCAGAGTATGAAGGTAGGAATGATCCTGTAACTATTAAGCTTTGACACGGATTAACATTAGCGTGCTTTTCATTTTACTATGATGTTGCCTCTTGTGCTGGTTTTTGCCAATTGTAATCAAGGCTTATGCTATAAAAGTTTCCTCTGATGAAGCAGCAAGCTTTTGGTGAGGTTCCAGAATTGCAAGCAGATTTTAAATTGTCCAGCCCCTTTCCTCAGTCCACTCTCCAAGTGCAGGAACAACAAACACAGAAGTTTGGGAACATTTCATTTCCAGTCCATTTTTCTTTCAAATAAGAAGACAAAACATCAGAATTTGTATGGCTGAAGAGACTGTTCAAACGCTGAGTGTGCCGACTTGTGCGTGCAAATACAAGTGTTGAGATGCTGCAGGAGGAGTGACCGTCACCTGGAAATTGACACGATTTGGGAAACTTGTATTTGTGCCCTGTGGTGCCAAGTTAGATGAAAGGTTTTTGAATAAATGTGAATAATTGCCTTTAATCCCTTTTAAAGCTAAAAGCAAAAATACACATATGAACTGTAAATCCAGGTGTAACATTCAACAGACTTTGCATCTGTGCTTGGTCTGGCCGGAGCAGTATTTTTTGGCGCTCTGTGTTTCCGGACAAACAGCGCGGAGGGCAGGCACGGGAGCCTGGGGAAGTCCTGCAGGCTTTTATAGTACGGACGGATAACGCACAGCTCACCTTATTAACGTAGCTACGCATCCAGGCCAGTGTGTGGCAAAACATGGCTCTGCCCCTTTGGCGTGCGGGTCTCAAGGTGCTTTTGAAACCGTCCGATAAATCTTCCCTTGGTGATGGCCACTTCGGTCTTCTGCAGTTAGTAAATGGAGTGGCCGTGAGCCCTTGGCTGGAGGAAGGGGCAGTTCAATCTCCACAGCTCTCCTGAGACGTTAGCACTAGGCTTGTCCTTCAGGAGGACAGAGAAAGAGGAAGGGAGGTGAAGTGACGTGCAAATGAGCATACAGCAAATCAGAAAAAGAGGATGTGGAAATGTTGATTTACAGTCCCCTACCCAGAGAGCTCTGTCACCAGTAAGGTGGCCTTACCCTTGTGTACTTGGCAGGAACTGGCTTTTTCCCCTCAAGACACAATTCAGAGGCACTGGAAGAAGTGCGGGTCCTACCTCCATCCCTGCTCTCAATAAGTACACACCTTCACCCAAACAGTTTTTGGAATCTCAGCTTCTGACAGCCTCTGCTTCTGCCCTTGGTACCTTGCAACATTAAATTGTCTGTCCTTCACTGTCTGCAGGTCCTTCTCTGGCACTAGTTTAATGAGAGTCTGCAGTCCTCACTGTAACTTAGACCTGTCAGTGGGCTTTCCCCTTTGCCATTCTCCCTTTCCCATTAGAGGATTTTGCTTTGAGAACCACCACCGCCGCCGAGCACAGCTACGCGGAGGAAAGAGGCAAACCCCAGTTTGACTTTAAGAACTGCACAGGAAACAATGAAGTTAGTTAAAACTCCACATATTTATCATGAGACCGGTTAAAATACCGGAAGACTGGCACTCCTTGTTTAATTAACGTAGGAAAGAAGTTAAGAGCAAATAATTAATGGACAGCCTCTAATAGTCCAGAGGGTCTGCTGTGTCTTTGCTTGAGTTCAGACTTGTAAAATGAACGTGCAGTGTGTGGAGGAAGCAGCTTGGCTGTAGGCATTTCATGTCACAAATCACGGGAGAAGGGGAGCTGATTGGAAATGTGTCAAAAAGGAGGAGCTTTAGAATAAGCCAAACTGTTTTCTCAAGTCCATTCAACATACGCATTCAATTTCTTTTTGTTGCTGGTGGATATTCCTGGGCATTGGGAGATTTGTTTAACGCTGCTCAGAGATGCTCTGTGCATCCTGAAGAACCAGTTTACTTTTGCAAAACACAAATGAAGCCCCCGTGTTCATTGTTCAAAAAAATAACTGCGGAGCTGTTTTAAATGGGACTCGTGAATGTCTGTGGTACTGAGACCTTAATGAGGTTACATATTTCATGGAGACCTCATTCACTTGCTGGTGCATAACTCCCCTGCTACCAGTGGGATCATCTTAGAGACTGCACTAAGGAGAAGAGGATGTAATCCAGGGATGAACAACTCTAAGATACCCAGTTCTGTCAGACAACTCCTCTATTTTTGTGTTTGTTTGGATTCCAAGGGGATACGGTTTCTCATTAATAATAGAGGAGCAGAAGCTAGAAGTCCAGTTGCCATCATCTCAGGCAAGGACAAGGGGGAACGGCTTCAAGTTGCGCCAGGGGAGGTTCAGATTGGAGATGAGGAGAAATTTCTTCTCGGAAAGGGTGGTCAGACATTGGAACAGGTTGCCCAGGGAGGTGGTGGAGTCACCGTCCCTGCAGGTCTTTAAAGAAAGGTTGGATGTGGTACTTAGGGACATGGTTTAGTGGGTAATAGGTGGTGGGGGGACGGTTGGACTAGATGATCCTTGAGGTCTCTTCCAACCTTAATGATTCTATGATTCTATGATCTCAGTTCCCCAAAAGCACCTAAGAGACTTAGGGCAACTAAATAGACTCACAGAATGGTTTGGGTTGGAAAGGGACCTCAAAGCCCATCTAGTTCCAACCCCCCTGCCATGGGCAGGGATGCCCTCCACTAGACCAGATTGCCCAAAGCCCCACCCAGCCTGGCCTTGAACACTTCCAGGAATGGGGCCTCCACAGCTTTATCCCTTTATCCTCCTAGAAAAATCTCATTTTGTTTCCTAGCTCTGCATTCACATTGTTTAGCTCTCTCCCTGTTGCACCTACACTTGCGTGAGCTATGTTCATGTCATCTCCTTGCCTTTGGATTTCTCACTGATAGGAGAGACAGTTCTGTTTACTCACGTACTTTTGTTTTAGAGGGAATGCAGAGGGGGAGGGGGGCGTACTTCGAAGGAGTCATGCCATTTCTCATTTCAAGTGAATATCAGAACCATTGTGTTGCTTGGTGATTTTGTTTGCAAAATCCCAACTGCTGTAGTAGTTGGATTTTTTAATGGGAGGAGGTTTGGGGCTGAGTCATGTCTCACAGTGATTGCTAATAGCTCTGCCACATGCTGTTTTCTTTGTGCATATAAGCAACTGACAATTCACCTGTGGAAGCACAATGAGATTTTAATGGAGTTGGAGAACACAATCAAGAACTCTCGCAAGCTGGAGAACTTTTGCAGGGATTTTGAGCTACAGAAAGTCTGCTACTTGCCTCTCAATACCTTCCTCCTCAGACCGTTACACAGGCTTATGCACTACAAGCAGATAATGGAGAGGCTTTGCAAGCACTACCCACCAGGTCACATAGACTTCAGGGATTCAAGAGGTAAGTAAGAGAAAAGACACCAATTCCTGGAGCTGGGGCATGGCATCCAGATCCATTAGAGGTGCATGGCTGGACACACAAACAAAAAAATATCTTTTTTTTAAAGCCTGTACTTAGAAAGGATTGAGTTGCAAAATCACTCAGAAGACCAGAAATGGTCGGATTAAGGTTGCTCTTGTGTGCCACAGTCTGGACAAGTACTTGAAAGAAAAGTCTGCTGGGGGTTATTAAACACACAGAAATGACATGCAGTTCGGGAAGTCGCTTGAACTGAAAACAGTTGGGAGGTTGGGGGAGTGCTCAGGGAACATACTGTATGTGCTTGTCTTGTTTCTAGCTTTCCCTGGAGATCCCCTAGGAACACGGAATGTTGGCCCAGGTGAACCCGTGCTCTGACCCAGTGTGGCTGCTGTTATTATATCTTTAGTGTTAGTTGTCTTTGTGTTATTCTTCCAGACATACAGTTTGTTCTATTACCATTTCCATGATTTGTTTCAAGAATTCAAGGCTGCCAACGTTTGTTTTTTTCCAAATGGGAAGAAGTTTTCCTCCTGTAGTCTGAACCCACTTCCTGCTATTTCTTTTTGATTATTTGTTTTCCTCCTGTCTTACCCCCCGTCCCCCACCCCTTTGTAGGCAGTCTACATTTAAAGGCAACGGTGTTAATCTATGGAGTTACCGGGGAGCGATGCTCGGCGTGGCTGCTCCCAGCTGTAAGGTGTCAGCTGAGTTAGCTGGCAAAGTTCTCTTGGGTGCCGTGCGATGGGACCCACAGCAGGCAATGCACAAAATGTGGAGGTGACTTGACCTGTAGCAAGAGGAAATGCCGCAGAGGCCCGTGGCACCGAAGTGCTGTGTGACAC
Organism: Psophia crepitans; assembly: GCA_013399095.1. NCBI lineage: Eukaryota > Metazoa > Chordata > Aves > Gruiformes > Psophiidae > Psophia > Psophia crepitans. The sequence continues at coordinate 102,288 of VWZZ01003697.1, read as the reverse complement.
AGGCGTTTACCTACATGTAGCTACTGCCTGAATGATCTCAAGGAACGCAGCGGGTAGTGCCTTCATTTCTTTTAGCCAGGGTTAGATGATGAGGATGGTGTGTCCATTCCCACCTCTCCAGAGAGTGCAGCAGCCGTCAAGGGTTGATTCCTGCTCCGCTTTTGAAATGGATACGAGCATAGGATTCAGGGGGGAGAGATCAGGGGGATCAGGCTCTTACTGAGGTATTTGCCGATTTTTATTAAAGATCAGAGTGTAAAGGAAGCAAAAAAAAAAAGGGGGGGGTGCAAATCCCAGCAGAGAGCACAGGTCTCCCACTAAAAGCTGGATGAACTGCGCTCTGAACAATGACGGAAGAAGGAAGAACCACTGTTACTGTTCTCTTGACTGTATTTTTTTGAACACAAATGGCTGTAACTGCTCTTCTGGCACTGAAGTCAGTCTGTCAGGCCCATTCAGAGGCTGCCCGTCTCTTCAAGTGTATCAAGGTTGGTGCTCACATATGTGATGGCACAGGGAGCCAGTCCATGAGCTGGTCCCCCAGAAAAGATTAAGCGGTGAAGTGAAGCAGAAATCCCCTTCGACAACGGAGATGTTCCTTAGGGAAATCACTGCCAGGTGTTAGGTCACTCACTGTTGGTGAGTGACCACATTCTCTCCACATTCTTTGGAGAGAATGAAGTAGAGCTGTGATGCGACTCAGCGACATGCAGCCCTTTTCGTTGTTCTCGTTGCTGGGACTGAGGACAAACCCGAGATGGCTGTGGGTGCCGTCTGAAATGATGCAGTAAATGACACTGCCGTTTCCCGGTGTTTTCAAATACGGACCTGACCCAGTGTGCTGCAGACAGGGGGGAAAATGCTTTTTTTTTTTCAAGCATAGAGAAGATCCCTAAAGTAATTGAAGATGTAGGAAATTAAGTTCTTTAGGAGAACCCATTCATTGGTGCTCTGAATTAAGTACTTCTACAGAGTTTGTGAGGCTAAAATAGAGCAAAATTTTGGTTGAGGAAATAGACCGTCTCCTCACCACAACACCCCACTCTCTCCCCTCCACTTCCTAAGATGTTGTCCAGAGTTTGTGCGGTTTTTAGTCTGCCCAAGTAGCTTTACACTGTGAAGGAGAAGGGCAACACAAGAAGGGTGATGTTCAGGAGCTGGGTGCTGCAGACAAAAGCTGTCTTTCTTATTGTGAACACTTTTTTTAAGTTTTTAATAAGCATTTTATGGTTGTGTCCATCCAGCTGCTTTGGCTGAGATTTCTGAAATGGTGGCTCAGCTCCATGGCAATATGATAAAGATGGAGAACTTCCAGAAGCTGCATGAACTCAAGAAAGACTTGATAGGCATAGACAATCTGGTGATCCCGGGAAGGGTAAGTACAACGGAGTTATGATTAAGTTCTGATACAATTTCAAAGCATTAGGTATGTTTTAGAAACCTGTTTCTTAGGAGCGGCTGTGAAATTGCTTTTCATCACATGAACCTTTTTCTCTCACCAAAAACTACTGAATGTAAACATAGTAATACCATAGAAAACAGCAGTCTTTAAAGTGGGAAGAAGCAACCCTTTATTACCATTTCATTGAGTTTATTAGGTTTATCTTATGTATAGATTTGGACAGTTGTAGGCTAATCCAAACACCTATTACAGCAGAGGCGGTAAAATTGTAATATTTGTCACACTGTTCAGAGCGTGAGCAGTTGCACCTTTCCTCCTTTCTTGCTGCCCTCAGGTTTTTTTCCCCAACCCTCAATGCTGGAGCACGGGCAGTTTAAAGGAAAGTAAGACACTTGCGCTGGAGGACCTACAGCCCTTTTATGATGACTCACGTTGAAACTCATGGCTCTGGGGGCGAGTAGTCTCCTTAGTCTATGTGTAATGTTAGGTGATAATTTTTGAGGCAGCGTTGCCTTAAGTAAACACTTCTAATTGTGTTACAAAAAGTCCAACATCTCTTTCGTATTTGCCATGCTTTTTTAAAAACGGAGGCTTACTTCAGAATGAACAAGCCTCAGTGTAATATTGGTAGCCGACGTGGTTTAACCTGGCTGGCAGCTAAAACAACCAGACAGCCGTTTGCTCACCTCCCCCCGGTGGGATGCGGGAGAGGATCAAAAAGGAAAAAAAAAAGTAAAATTTGTGGGTTGAGATAAAGACAGTTTAATAGGGCAGAAAATGAAGACAATAATAATAGTAGTAGTAGTAGTAATAATAACAACAACAAAATATACAAAACAAGTGATGCACAGCATAATTGCTCACCAACTGAAGCCAATGCACAGCTAGTTCTTGAGTCAAACTGCCTCCCGGCCCACCTCCCAGTTATGTGCCGAGCGTGATGCCATGCGGTACGGACTGTCCCTTGGGCCAGTCTGGGTCAGCTGTCCTGGCAGTGTCCCCTCCCACCTTCTTGGGTGTCCCCCACCTTCTTACTGACAGGGCAGTATGAGAGGCTGAAAAGTCCCTGACTGCTTGGCAACAACTAAACCCATCAGTGTGTGGCCAGCATTGTCCTCATCCTAAATCCAAACCACAGCATCATGCCTGCTGCTGGGAAGGAAATTACTCGGCCAAAACCAGGACAGTAGTCTCTCTTACTTTTCTAGGCGCACCTGTCTGTGTGTGCAGACCTGAGAGTTGTCTGTTGTTGAAGTAATTTCCTCTTCACTCCCCCGACTTCTGTGCGTTATCCACAAAACCAGTACTTGGGGCAATGAAGTGCTGGGCAAAATGCATTGCTGGACTGTTCTCGCCCTTTATGCTTTTCTGGGAAACAGCTCAGAAAAAAAAGATGAGTTTTGCATTGAACTGCAAACATGGCAGTATCGAACTTGCCCTGCAGCCCGTCCGGCCAGCCCCGACATGCCGGCACCACCGCTGAGCGAGAGCCGCAGCCTGGGGTCTGCTTGCCAAGCCATGGCCATGCCCACTGCCACAGCGGGGTCGTGGCACGGAGGCAGCTTGCTGCGCTCTCTAGGGCCTAATTCAGTTAAAGATTCAAACATTTAGACGAAGGGGTTTGAAGCGGTGCCCCGTTGGGCAGACAGCACGGAGCACAGGTACGTCTCGATTTGTGGCTGTTCCCCGCTTCCTCGCTTTGCCTCTTCCCTGTCTGCCAAGCAGCCGCCAGGGCTCGTGCCTCCTTCCCGTGATCCACACACTGCTCACTCCCTTGGCAAGCCCCTCAGGGCATTTCGCAGCCCGTGCGTCTATCAGATGAAATTAATGCTGTCACTGGTTGTTTCTGCTACCCTATCCCATTTAAAGACAGAGCAGTCGTCTTTTCCTAGGAAGGTCAAGAAAAAGGCAGACGAGGCGCACAAGTTTTTTGCCTGCCAAGATAAAAAGCACTGGCCATCACGCTCTGGCACGTGCCCAAGGTGTCGCTGCTTTCCAGCCCTTTGGCCACTCTTCCACCCCTGGCTAAGGTCCCTGCCCCAGCGCAGGCTGGGCTGGGAGGCAGATGCCGCTGCCACCCATGGCTGGGTTTACCTGAAGGTGACTGAACTCCATGTCTCGGAGAAGAATTCTCATGTTTGAGTTGGCTGTCGGTAACCATCCTCTTCACCTTGCCCCAGTCTGGAGCTTCTGCTGCCACCGAGCCGGTTCCTGTACTGGACATTAAAACATCCTGCGGCCAGCTGCGCTGGCCGGTTACAATGACCTGCAGCTCTTAATTCATGTGTTCACGTGAGGTTTGCCGTGGTGGTGCTAAGCCTGCTAATGACCGATAGGTGGTACCATATAAATAGTAATTATCATTAATACTCTCTAGTGGCCAACAACAGCTTCCAGTGGCCTCTGTAGAACCATGAGCTTACCGTGATGTAGGGATAACCACCTCTAGCCATGGTTCCACCCCTTAGTCCCGGCACAGTGCAGGTTGGGGAGCTGGACACATCACAGCAACCCTAAGGCGCCTGGAGTCTCTCTCTGAACAGATTAATCTTCGACAGGCAGTTTATTGCTAAGCTGCAGGTGATTGTGATGCTTTATGTGCCTTTTACATGCACAACTATGAGTAGAATGACCTTTGGAAGACTGTAATAAATAAATATAAACCTCTTGGCGGAAGCTGGAGGGACTTACTGAAAAATGATGTTTCCATGGGTTTCAGATAAATGGAAGGGTGAGTTACTTATAGTTCACCGTAAGCCCAGGAAATCCAGCATTTTGGAAGTTTCAGACGTGCTACTTTTCCTGTGATTCCACCCCTAACATTGCTAAGCGGTTTCATCTGAGTTAATGTACTGTATTATACGGCATGGACGGTACGAGGGTAACCCGCGCTGCCAGACAAATGTCCCTCTTCTTCCGTTGCTGAAGGTCATGTTGGTTTGTGTAGCTGATTTTCCGTCTCCGTAAGAGCAGTGTGTGCCATATGCACAGCAGAAACTTACCAGTGGCCGAGCAGCAACATCCAGGCCAATTCATAGTTAGTTTTTACATCATTCGTAACGTGAAAAGTACACATTCAAAACCAGTGAAGGAGGGAGCTGCCTGAAGGACTCTGTTACGCAGAGAAAATTTTGCTTGGCTGAATTTTCTTAAAATGAATGAAAGACTGTGTTATCCTAAAGTTACATCTGAGTTATCCTAAAGACAGTTACGAATGGAAAGAAATTATTCTATAAATACTATTTTTAACATATTTAATAAGCAAAATAAGCCTTGGTGACTGACAGTCAGGTCAGTCCTGTGACCAAGGAGTCGTATTTGGTTTTGCATAACAAAAAATGGTCATCGCTTTTGCAGAAGACCCCTCTTTGTTCTGTGTTCGTTTCCAACAGGAGTTCATTAGACTGGGCAGTCTTAGTAAGTTGTCTGGAAAAGGTTTACAGCAACGGATGTTCTTCCTGGTAAGCAAGACGACTTTTTTTTTTGCCTTTATATAATGAAATGTAACTATAAGCAACTATTAGGCAAACTATTAGACACGAATTGTGAATAAGTATTTCTGAACAGCCTTATTTAAGTTGACATAATACATCACAATACATCACTATGTAGTTGTTTGTTTAGACCTTCTGTTTCTGTCCAAACCCAATATTGTCTTTGTAACTGCTTCTTACAGAGATAAAATTTATTTGTTTTTATATGACGCTCTGAATATCATGTTGAAATAATCTCTCGTATCAACATTGTGTTAAATAAAAGCAGAGTCGTTATAGAATGAAAAGGGGCGCCAGGGTTATTGATCATGTCCAGAAAAGAAGATAAAGAGTAATTCCTGATGATGTGAACGATAATCCACATAATGCTCTCAGGACACAGTGCAGACCCAAGTTTCTCCACAAACCATCCAGTTTCAGCCCATGAGTGCCCAGCACGCTGAAGGACCTGCCTTTACCTGGAGATGCTTTTTGTAGCTCTTGCACAAGGAAAGATTATCTCCTCCCACCAGCACTCACAACATTTTTCAGGTTACAGCGATCTCAGTCTTCAGTCCACAAGAGCCAACCTCTTCTCTCTTCTCCTCTCCTCCAGCTGAGTTGGTCCCAGGCTCCCCACCCTCCTGCTGTTGGTGACGGGGCGCTGGGATGCCCGGCAGAGTGCATGGGTTTTATAGCCCAGTGTTATGGAGCAGAACATTAAAGATTCAGTGCAGCGTGGCAGGAAAATACTTCCTTGGCTGCTTGTATACCAAAGGTGAAGGCAGGGGGTGTGTAGAACAGCGTGTGAGTGCACTAGGTTTTATGAGATCTTTGACAATTAATCTTTCAAATGAGCCCAAGATATAACCGCTAAATCTACCCAAGCAGCATTATCCTCTGCCTTTAAAGGGAAGCCTAGAGAATATGGTGCATATTTTCCTGCATATCACAATCCTTGTGACCAGCTGATGCCTCGGTATTGTACTTCTGTAAAACATTTTTAAAATTGAGACTAGACTCTCAACTCAGTCCTGTTTTTTATCAGTTGCTCACACTTTCAAGGGAGCTTTTGGTCAGTCTTGAGCACCAGAATCTTTTTGGAGATACAATCCCAAGCCAGTATCTGGGACTCGGAATACACGTGTAGTCATTGGCAAAATTCAGTCCCCCTCTAGTGGCCGATCCACACAGCTTCATGAGTTACTGCTCTGGGGTTGTAGGTGTCTTTGGGAGAGCTCTGTGTCACACCACAGCCTTATGATTTTTCTTGATGCAATTGTCTGGTTTGAGAAAAACATCCTCTGACCCAGGTGGCACAGCGAGAATATTCGTGTTACAGCAACACAATGCAGGTGACCAAGAAGCTCCACGCAACTGAGGTATCTGCTCTCTTCACCTTGATGTTTCTGACCTAAAGCCACCTACCTTAAACCAGGTCTCACAGCTTCCTTCTGAACACGTGGAATAATAGATAGTGCCTTCCTCGTGCGAGCGAAGCTGGACGCACCTCTGAGGGCATGCTTGCTTGTAGCTTCAAAGTGCAGCGGAGCGTGCAGCGCACTGTTGGGCCCAGAGATCAGAAAGGCAATATTAGACGGCATCGGAAGATGTCCAGTGGAAAATTGTGGGAACGTGCCTGCTACTAGCTGGGGAGGAAGGCAGGGAAGGAACAGGTGCTAATAGGGGAATCTTGGGGAAGCCAGGATTTTGGATTGATGCGTTAGGCCTGCCGTGTGAACAGTCGGCCAGCGCTGGCTAGCTTTCCCGTATTTACCATCCTAATTTTTTTTTCCTACATACATACACGCCGACATCGTTCTAATAATGCTTATTCTTCTTTTTTTTTTTTTACAGTTTAACGATATTTTGTTGTACACAAGTAGAGGCCTGACGGCATCGAATCAGTTTAAAGTCCACGGGCATCTTCCGCTGTATGGCATGACAGTAAGTGTTGCGAGAACTTAAGGGATTCGTGCTTAAACGGTCATTCGAGGGTCCCGCCTTAATTGCTTGATTAATTTCTGCCGGACGGAGAGCAGCAGCAGAGGGCTGTTCTCCGAGTCGGAGAAGTTGCGATTACGTTCTGCAGCGCCTGAGGGGCTGCGCTGGGTTCAGCACAGGTTCGTGCAGCCTTCTGCACAAAGGTGATGATGTAGCAAAGGCGGGGGGAAAGGGCACTGGGGGGGCAGCTTCCTCATAATGCCGACTTCTCCTGAGATGGGTTCTTTAGTTTTGTTAAACCACAAATTTAACCCTGATTCTTACATGTGATTCATCACCAATTGCTTATAGGCGCACTGGGCAAGGCATGTGAACAGTAAGGACAGCCTAATTTCTATAAAAAGCCATTTCCTAGTATTTTCAGTTCTGTATCTTAAAGCCAAAGTAGTGGCAGCAATACGTCATTTGGAGCTTTCGGTGTAGTCCTTCTGGAAAGCAGGCAACTCGAGCCAATAGCACCTAGTCACCTCCTCTTCTTATATGACTTCAAAAAATATCTTTGCTAGTTTCAAAATTGTTATGCTGCCGTATCCAGAGCACTCTCGGCCTTCAGCATATCCCTTGGTACGGAGATCCTCTCCTCTAATAAAAATACCACTGTTTTCTTCTTTGTTTTTTTTGTTCTTTGACACAAAACCGTGCTTTTGGTTTATGAGATTATTGCAGAACTCACGTTTTCCCAACTTGCAAGCCACCATATTTATTTTTTTTTCAATACCTGGCTTGAAATATTGTTTGTGAACGTGTCTTAGTTTTCTTTTCCCCAGTGGTGAAGGGCTTATTCAGTTCACTGTTTCACCTTAAGAAATACGTATGTGCTTCCTGCAATCTGACTGCATTTGGGCTTTCATCTCTCAGATAGAAGAAAGTGAAGAGGAATGGGGGGTTCCACATTGTCTAACACTGCGTGGTCAACACCAGTCCATCGTTGTTGCTGCAAGGTAATTTAATGAAGACAATGTACAGGTATAAACTGTATTTCATAGAATCACAGAATGGTTTGGGTTGGAGAGGACCTCAAAGACCACCTAGTTCCAACCCCCCCTGCCATGGGCAGGGACACCCTACACTAGACCAGGTTACCCAAAGCCCCATCCAACCTGGCCTTGAACACTTCCAGGGAGGGGGCATCCACAGCTTCTCTGGGCAACCTGTTCCAGTGCCTCACCACCCTCACAGTATAGAATTTCTTCCTAATATCTAATCTAAATCTCCCCTCTTTTAGTTTAAACCCATTACCCCTTGTCCTGTCACTGCACTCCCTGATAAACAGCCCCTCTCCAGCTTCCCTGTAGGTCCCTTTAGGTATTGGAAGGCTGCTATAAGGTCTCCCCGGAGCCTTCTCTTCTCCAGGCTGAACAAGCCCAACTCCCTCAGCCTGTCCTCGTAGGAGAGGTGGTCCAACCCTCTGATCATCTTCATCTTCATCTTCATCTTCATTTGCACCCACTCCAGCAGCTCCATGTCTTTCTTGTTCTGGGGACGCCAGAGCTGGACACAGTACTCCAGGTGGCGTCTCACAAGAGTAGAGTAGAGGGGCAGAATCACCTCCCTCGACCTGCTGGTCACACTATGTCTGGTGCAGCCCAGGACACGGTTGGCTTTCTGGGCTGCCAGCCCACACTGCCGGCTCATGTTGAGTTTTTCATCAACCAGCACCCCCAAGTCCTTCTCCTCAGGGCTGCTCTCAATCCATTCTCTGCCCAGCCTGTAGTTGTGCTTGGGATTGTGCCAACCCACGTGCAGGACCTTGCACTTGGCCTTGTTGAACTTCATGTGGTTCGCACAGGCCCACCTCCAGCCTGTCAGGGTCCCTCTGGATGGCATCCCTGCCCTCCAGCGTGTCAACCGCACCACACAGCTTTGTGTCATTGGCAAACTTGCTGAGAGTGCACTTGATCCCACTGTCCATGTCACTGACAAAGATGTTAAACAGTGCTGGTCCCAGTAGTGACCCCTGAGGAACACCACTTGTCACTGGTGTCCAGTTGGCCATCGAGCCATTGACCACAACTCTCTGAGTGTGGCCATCCAGCCAATTCCTTATCCAGCTAGTGGTCCATCCATCAAACCCATGTCTCTGGGGCTTTTACAGTGGGGCAGGTAGAAAACAAGAGAGGCCTCGTTTTGGTTAAACTTGCTCCTGAAACGATTTCAGAGCTACGTTCTTTTGTGAAAGCGACTTGGGGCGGGGGAGGAGGGAAGGTGAGTGGGACAAAACAGAGCATCAGTTATGCAAGTCAGAACCAAAACTAAGTTGTTAAGAAAGAACTCTAGCATCTTGTGTCTGAATTTATTTCTTTAAATTACAAGTAAGCTCAGCTTGTGACTATTTCTTAAAGTTTGCTTTCATCAGCCTGTACATATGTGAATAAAACCCTAATTTTCTTTTTTTAGTACCCGTGCTGAAATGGACAAATGGACCGAGGACATTCAGATGGCGATAGACCTGGCGGAGAAAAGCAGTGGCCCTGCCCCAGAGCTACTGGCTAGCAGCCCGCCCGACAACAGTAAGTAACTGCTAGGGAGTAGCTGGCATCCACTTCCATCAGGACAGTTGGTGATTGCTTCGAAGCAAAGTAGTGAAGAACGCTGGGGTTTATATAGATACGTTATGTTTTATTTATTTGTCTATATGCTGTTTTAATGTTCTTGTTGCTGTTAGCAGAAAGTTTCACTGAATAGCGAATTGACTTAAACATAATGATTCCAGGAACTATTTAACAAGATTTGGGCAGTGCCTGTCCTTGGAAGGTATTAAAAGCACCAACGAAGCACAGTAGTTAGTCTTTGATTCTAACGCTCGCAAAAACACGTTAGAAAAAAAAATTCTACTTAACATCTGCACAAAATTATTGTAAAAGCGTGTTTTAAAATTAGTTCACTATATTGCAGACAGAATTTATTTGTTTAATTTTTCCAATTATATATGTTGTTGCATAGAGGAAGAAAGATGCTTTTTCCCTGCATTTCATAGAGTCTTCTGATGAAACTACTGTAGACCAGGAATCTGAGGACGACCTCAGTGCATCCCGCACCTCACTCGAACGTCAGTCACCACACCGTGGCAACACTACGGTGCACGTCTGCTGGCACAGAAATACCAGTGTTTCAATGATCGACTTTAGTATTGCTGTGGAGGTATCGGCCTCAGAACGATCTGAACTGCAGCTCCAGGCTCGCTCTTGAATGACAATTTCCTTTTCGCTCCTCCTTAATAAGCGCGCTCTTCCGTTGTCTCCTTTCGGGGAAGTTCCAGGCACACCGATCAAACTGACTCCCGCACCCTGAAACGATGGCATAAACCATCAGCCGAGAAACACGGGTCGCGCCCTTATTGCATCTTTGTAAAACCAGTTAGCGCAGTAATTTTCGTAGAAGTAACTGTCCCAAAAAATGCTGAGTCCCTTTAAAATTTAAAGCAGGTCAAACTGTCTTAATGCTTTCCGTTACAGAGGCATTAATTCATTGCTTGAGCTGAAAGGATATTGTCTGTAGCTGCTGCAGCCAGGATTTAATTATGTGTATTACTAACGTACTTTCTTTACCTAGCCATCTTTTCTGGAACCTTGTCTCATTGCTCAGTCTCATCTGCTTTTTCTTTATTTACATTTTCCACCTCAGAACAAAAATCCCACCCCCCCTCCCCGCCCCAATCACAGCTCAGCCAATGTGATACACTATTCAAGGATTAAAATGAAAGACTCCTAGTTCGGCGCAGGTTTTAGGATGAGGTGATAAACCTGCTTAGGTGTTCTTCCTTCACCCAAGAGAGGCTCTCGAGAGCTCCGAGTACTTTATCACAGTCCTCATCAAATGGAAATTTATGCTCCATGAAACTGGTGAAAGGAATCTTAAAGCTGAGCAGCCTTGCACTCAGGCAGCAGCCCTCAGCCACCAGCCCGCCCTTGCTCTAGAGAAGATGCAGAGATGTGGACGCAGCCCCTAGTCATAGGTTGTGTAACTGCTTCAGGTTTTCAGCAGAAGGCGAGTTGGTTGCTGAAATGTGGCAAAGAAAGTGCAGAGAGTGATGCTGTTCTAGGAAACGCTGCCTGTGGAGCCTTGTTACAATCCCATGCAGGTGGATTTCCTGCTCTTTATACCCTTATATCCTGTGAGGGGGGAATAGTTCAGCACAGAACAAGGTCTTGTATTTTTCCCCAAAGGCAGAGGGCTTATTATGAATAGATCTAAAACTTAAACCGTGACTAATTCTAAGGATATAGACATATAGTTAGGCAAAGCTTTTAATCGGAGCGCAGCGCTCGTTGTTCTTAAATTTTGTTCCTCCCCGTGCCTCACCTGAAAGCAAACAGAGCAGCGAAGGCCAACCTCGCCCCAGAGACATACATTGTTCTGTGAAAACATCTTCAGCTCCACTGCGGTTCCATGCGTGGCAGGTTACGCTCATGCTCACGTCATTCTGTTGGTGGCGCTCACTTCAGCATTATCGTTTATTTTCTTTGTGTCTCTCCCTCCTTTCTGTCTCTCTCGTGGTAGAAGATCCTCTCTCTGTCAGTGACTGTACTTCCCTACCTGCTGGACTGATCAGTGATCAGCGGCCTGTTTCCATTTCATATGTCTGCTGGTACCGAATGCAAAGCCTGTCCTTTTATGATATCCTCCAGAGTAATGAGGTAACAGAAATTCAGGAGTACACCTCTAACTTGGGGTGAGGAGGCAGCGGTCCAGATAGCAGAGAATGGGATGATTTAAAGCAAAGGCTTTGATATATAGCCAAGACTAGTGAAAAAAGAACATTTTCAAGAATATTTCAGTTGTAGTAGATAGATCAGGACTTGTGACTACTAAGCTTTACAGATGAAGGGTTTAACTTCTGCATTATATAATGAGAATGATGTAATCAGCTATTTCGATCCAGGTGAGAGCCTTGACAGTCAACAAGGAATGGGAAGTAATTAATAATTCACTGAGAACTCCCCTTCATCTGCAAGGCACAGTGGTGCTGGACTTTACGTCTTCAGTTTCTTCAGCCAGACGTTAAATACTTGTACTTGGTTACGGCTCCCTCCTCCTCTTTGTTAAAATATCCAAAACTCAGGTTAACAGCCCTTGCGTTTGAAATCTTTGAGAAGTTACCACGCGAACTCACGGGGTACGGAGAGTTCAATCTCTGTCTGCAGTTCTAAAGTACGTCATAATTTTCCTTTACATCACAAATTCATGTCAGACTTTCTGTTTCCATTATTCTATTTTGGTATCATTTGAAAAGAACCGAGGATAACAAGACTGAGGTTTAGTAATGTATTCCCAAAAGCCACCTTGATTGGAAAAAACCCCAAAAACCCAGTAAGCAGAGTAGCTTGAATTTTTTGGCAGTACCTAGCTACAAACACAAAAATGTGTTACATTAAATATGACTTAGTGGTAGGAAAATGCAGAAGAAAAATACATCCATTCAACCAAAACATTCTCACGTACAACAAGGTCACATACAACCAGATAAAAGCAGATAATTTTTCTGACAGTGGTTAAACTGCAGGTACCTGTCACTGGTTTATTTGGCTATTTTTGATCTGTTTCAGAACCAGCTCTCTGGAAATCTCCTAAGAAAATTCAAAAACAGCAACGGTTGGCAGAAGCTTTGGGTGGTGTTCACCAACTTCTGCATGTTCTTCTATAAATCGCACCAGGTAACGGCCTGCACCGGCCCGTGTGGCTGGAGAAGACCTTTTGTTTTCAAAGCGATAGCCAGGAGAAAAGCAGCCATCCCTCGGAGATACCGTAGGCAAGACGCGCGGGCGCACTGGTCACGGCGACACTGCCGTTACCGCTGCTGTGCCAATCACTTCTCAGTAAAGAACTTGTTTCCTGAACCTTTGAAGAGCCACAGTGCATCTCATCCCTAGGAGTACAACAGCTACCGCGGCTGCTCAGAAAGCGTGGTGCGAGGTTAAACAGGAGTTTTTCCTTGTACAAAGTCTGAGATCATTACAATTTAAAACTTAATGCTGGCTTAGAAAGTGTGTTTGCCATCACAGATGCTCAAGTCAAACAAGAGAAAACAGTGGCTAATGACTAACCCATCGGAGCAAACATCCCACTGCACAAGTAGAGGATTTCTGCTGAAATCTGTTGGACCTTTGAATCTCTGTGTAAAGCAGGGCGGAAGCACAAAATGATTCCGCTTGTCACGCTGTGCTTTCATTGCTGTAGAAAGCCGTAATGCTAGAGTTTCTGGGCTAAAAAAGAAAAAAAGAGTGAATTGTAGGACATTCTACACGTAAGCGTGATCAATAAAATGAGTCCAGAGGAGGGCCACAAAGATGCTCAGAGGGCTGGAGCACCTCTTCTGTGAGGACAGGCTGAGGGAGTTGGGCTTGTTCAGCCTGGAGAAGAGAAGGCTCCGGGGAGACCTAATTGCGGCCTTCCAGTACCTGAGGGCACCTACAGGAAAGCTGGAGAGGGGCTGTTTACAAGAGCAGGGAGTGACAGGACAAGGGGTAATGGGTTTAAACTAAGAGGGGAGATTTAGATTAAATATTAGGAAGAAATTCTGTACTGTGAGGGTGGTGAGGCACTGGAACACCTTGCCCAGAGAGGTTGTGGATGCCCCATCCCTGGAAGTGTTCAAGGCCAGGTTGGATGGGGCTTTGGGCAACCTGGTCTAGTGGAGGGTGTCCTTGCCCCTGGCAGGGGGGGTTGGAACTAGATGGTCTTTGAGGTTCCTTCTAACCCAAACCATTCTGTGATGCTATGAAGAAATTATTTGTTCCTACATGCCACACATGATGTAATAGGCCTCAAGCAACGAGTGCTGCAGGGTGGCCATTACATGTTGTCCTGGTTTCAGCTGAGAGAGAGTTGATTGAAAGGATCAGGTGTTTGCAAGCCTAGGACGAACGCTCCTGGTGCTCTGCAGATGCCAAATGGTGGAGTTTTGTGTTTGTCAGTTTGAAAATAGTGCGAGTCCAAGATTTCAGACAACTTTCTTAGGAGGAAACACTGACAGGAGCAGCCTGCAGCAGATCCTTCTGAGAAGGGCCTGTAAAGATGGGGAAGCTGAAACTACCAGACAATTAAGTTCATTGTGATTATATAAAGCTGGTAGTTTTTCCACACACACATGGAAACATGATGGCGGCCTTTAAATGAGCGTGCATCTGCCTCCCGTTCCACTTAGGGAAGACAGTTCCACTTTTCTCAAGGGCATTTGATCTCACAGCATTTTCCATCATTTCTTTTCAGGACAATCATCCTTTAGCCAGCCTTCCTTTACTGGGATATTCACTTACCATTCCTTCCGAATCTGAAAATATTCACAAAGATTATGTCTTCAAGCTGCATTTCAAATCCCACGTGTACTACTTCAGGGCTGAAAGCGAATACACATTTGAAAGGTAGGTCGGTTTTCTCTGAGGGAATTTTGTAACATTCCAGGCTTTCTTTTTCCCCCAACAAGGTTTGTAGATGTGAAGTTTAGTAAATTGATTCAGTGATACAGGCGAGTAGTTCAGCACAACTAGAGAAAGAGCCCTTTGAAATTTTAAAAGACATTTTAAAATTGATAATGCTAGAACCTAGTCGTCATTTTTAATACCGTGGTAGCTGTAACAGTAATGTGTGGATTTCTGCCACTTCAGCGTGTAATTTTTACACCTCCCACTAAATTTCAGATGCACAGAAAGCCAGGAAACAGGCACTACTCCTAAAGCGTGGTGTGAGCTTGTTCATTCTGGGAATTAATTTAGCTCTTTTATATGAAGCATTAACACTTCAAAAAGCTTAATGACCTCTCTTATTTAAGAAAGCTATGATTGAGTTTTAGCCATGTCAATCTACAACTACGGTAAATTGTGGGAAAGAGGTGATTAAATAAATGAGTAGAACTGGCAAAAATGCAAAAGCCCTTTCTCAGTTGTAGGGAAAACTAGCAGGAACCACAGCTAAATGACATTTTCTTCACTCTAGAATTAAGAGTGGTTGGTCTGAACTGGTCATCACTTGGACCATCCAGCAAAAAAGAGAGATTTGATGTCTGCAAAACAAGTAAAACCAACTAAGTTAATGAATTTTGGGCCCCTTTTCCCTGTTTATCCTCTCCAAACCTCTGTTCATAAATGTGTTTGGATCTAGAGTGTCTTGATTTCAGATAGACTTCGGACTAAAGTAGCAAGATGCTCCTGTAGGCACTGAAAAAAACACCTGTGTATGACTAACAGCACAGGCTGCGTTTTTCAAGAAATCATTCCTTACGGATTGACCGTTCTTTTGTTTGTCTCTCTCCTCCTGCCTCCTCTCAGATGGATGGAAGTGATCCGAAGTGCCACCAGCTCTGCCTCACGCACTCGAGCTCTGAGTCATAAAGAGCTTCATGTCTATTGACGGCTGAACAAGCCGCCGTGTCGATTGTCCAGCAGCTGCTGATTTTCTAGAGAACATTTGAAACTCTCTTCTCCCTCCAAGTTTAGTAAAATTTACAATTTGGTAAAAGAAAAGAAAAACAGAAGTGTGGTTTTGCAGAAACTGTCACAATTCCTCAGCAAAACTGTTTAAGTTCTCCATATGTTCAAACTAGCTTACCATCATCCCAGTGGCTGCGGTTTGTTTCATGTCTCGTATTTTGTCATTCTGTGCTGTTTCTAGCTTGTGCCAGTATTAAAATATTGTCCTTACTAGAGTGCCAAATGCCAAAAGACATTTTGTTGCCTCAAAGATTGCACCTAAAAGAAAAAAAAGAAAAAAAAGACTTCACAATCTGAAAATTTTCTCCTCTGAGGCAAACACTATTTCTTCTCTTTTCATAAAAATATATATTTTTTTTTTACCATGTTAATCTGTAGACTGCTGGATTTTTAAATGTAGATGGACTTTCACAGTATAGAATATAATTATATATACAGTAAGCAGTCTAACAGGAATGAGAGAACTTTCAGATTTCTCTTTTTTTTCCCCCAGTCTTTCTACATTTAATCAGCAAGGAGTTACTAATTTTGTCTTTAACAAAGAAACCGTTTACAGCTCATTCTCATTTTCCCTTTGGGGTCACAAATCCATGTGCTATCAATAAAGTATAGGATCCTTATCTAACCATTTGCTTGGTGCAAGTTGACCAAATTGTTCATCTGTTGGCTTTGAAAAGTAAATACTACTTGCAAGATGAAAAATTTTTAAAATAATCCAGTGCAATATTATTTGGGCTGTTGATGTACTGTGAATGGTCTGTACAAGAAGAAATTAAAGGCTGTGGTGACATTCCGCTGTTTGTTTTACAAGCTCGACAGAAAACCTGCATGCTCCAAGAACCGCAGCTGTTCGCCGTTGATTTGCAGGGGGTTTCGGTAACTAGCACCGACTAAACTGCTCCGAGCCGGGGCCACTACTCAAGGCCCAAGTTTGCAGCCAGGGTGACTTCCAGTTTGTTGCTGGGATTGTCCCCTCTCTCCCCCGCCCTCCCCGGTGCCCAGCATACAGAGCGCCCCAGGCACCACCAGCAACGCAAACACACTTCACTAACGTTGGCTAACGCCGTGTTTTGGATAAGCTCTCGCCCACTCAGGAGGTTGGTAGCACTAAGCCTGCTGTGTTGACATGCTCTTCCTCATGTTTGAGGAAACACTTCATCGCCAGGGTGGTGTAAAACACATCCCTCACCATTCCGGGCCTTTGAGGAAACATGGCGCTAGGCAGAGGGGGCCCCAGGATAGACGGGGGGGGATGAAGCTGGGACAATTCTGCCCCTACTTTTTCTTCATCTAGCCGTTCACTCTGTTACCGGCTTACCGATGTGCGATGTATAACGGGTTACAGCTTTGCTCACCCCAAAAGGGAATAAAATACCTCGTAATCCCATCACACCTATTCCTGTTTCCAGAGAGTAAAGCCTGCTTCCTGTCCCCACCCCGGTCCCCAGCCAGAGGTACATCTCCATCTCCACCCAAGGACAGGATGGGCGCCTGTCCCTGCAGACAAGGAGCAGTCAGTCCCCAGGGCCAAATCCAGCCGCCCTGACAAAGGGAACCGGCTCTGTCAGCGCACTTCCTGCAGCTGCTGGAAGCCTTCAGACCCTGGGGAACGTAACTCCCTGCTGTTGCTGTTTTCCTTAGCTATTTCTCCCCTGAACAGCAGTATGGATACAACAACTGCATCTACCCTACAGTGTCGCCTCGAGCTGTTTATGACACGGTGAAGGACAAACTTCCTTCTCCAAAGGAAGAAAAACCTGAGGAACAAAGGTTCCCAGGTGCAGGTCCCAAAGGCTTGTCCGTGCCAAGCCCGCGGCCCGTCCCAGGAGGGCCACAGCAGGGGAATTCAGCCGCCTCAGCGAGCGACTCACGTACGGGAACCGTGGTGCTTCAGGCCCGACACAGAATAACCTTTGTGGAGATGAGCAGGGGCAGTTACAGGGCAGAGATGAACAGCAACTCGGCAGCAGCCTATGGCCGTGGAAAAACAAGGCTGAAGAAGCAACACGCATCACGTACAATAAAGGGCTGCAGAGCTTCCTCCCCTTGCCCCCAATTACGACTGAGCTGTAAGAGGATATCCGCAGAGCCTTACAGCTGGGTCCCTACATCTGCCCTTTACAAACGTCAGCTGTAACAGCAAGAGTGTTTTGGGTTTGGTGGGGTTTTTTAATGGAAATTGTCTCAAGGGGTAGCTAAAACTGAGTTTTATTTTAAATCACTGGGGCTTGTGGGATACAGTTTCTATTACTGCTGTCTGCTGCCGTAGTTTGAATGCTACAAAGGCTTTTATTGACCTTCCTGAAATCAGGTGCCGCCTTTTCTGGGTACGTTTCATCTTCATACAAAGTAAGTTTGGAAAATATTTTTTCTGTAAGCTCTAAGGCAAAGCTTACACTGCAGTTCTGCTTGTCACGGCAGCAGAGACCCAGCTAGGCTGTGGCTGCAGCTGCGGGGTATCCACCCCAGTCGCCCTTCAGCATTTTCATCTTTTTTGTATTTTTTTTTTCCCTACAGAAAAGCTGTTTAAAGAAAGAGGGCTTTCCTTCTTTACCAGTGTGATTATTAATTTTTTTTAAATGGAAGTGGTTGAACTGCTGATGTTTGTCAGCATTTGTCCAATTCTTTATTCCTAAGGTGAACCCAAACTGAAATAGTGGTAAGAGAATAAAAGCAACTGTCTTGACAGTCATATATGACAATCACAGTTCTTTACTAGAAAGCTGTAACATACAACCAGTTACTTGTAACCCTGACTAGGGTCATACTGCTGCCCATATATCAAAAGTGAGGCGTAGAGCCAGGCAGGGTCACCGGGTGCCGGGTGCGCAGCCATGACTAAACACACTCCTGTTGCAGGGATGGGGGGGGGCGAGAGAGACACCCACCGAAAAAAACCACAACCCCAAACCCAAAAAACAAACCCTCAAACTGGGCACTCCCAAGAGATTTACTCTTTTTTGCTCTCACTCACCGTGAAGAATCAGTTGCCAGCCTCAAAGCCAAGAGGAACTCCAGTCAACTGCACCACACGCAACAGGACCAGCAAAGCCTCAGCTCCCGGGGAGTTGCACCCACACGGCTCGGTGGCCCCGTCGTGGCTCTGCTGCACTGAACTTCCACGAAGATGCGTTAGTTATTAATACACCTCAGGCCTGTTTTCACCACATTTTTAATTAAATACTGGTGAGACCTCAGTGCCTTTGTAAATTCAGCCTAGAGCAGGCAAAAACGACAGACTGAAAGGGAAGTTTGCAGGCAGGGAAACACGCTGTGCTTGCAAAAACCGTGATAAAAGGTCTCTGGCTGGAGAGGAGAGGTCTCACAAGCAAAACTCCTTTTAGCAACACAAGCAGGTACAATATCCTACCGCTCTATCATCAGCCAAGAACGAAAAAAGAAACAAGCAAGACTTGAAAAGGCCAATGTCAACCTTTTTTTTTTTTTTTCTTTTTATACAGGACCAATTCCATGGCCCTCTCCCTCGAAAGGAAACACACTCGCAGCTGTGCAGCCACAGCACTCCAGCTGCTAGAGCGCACAAACATCCCTCCTCTTGCCACCGGGGCACAGAGAAGCTGGTAGAGAAAAAAATAAAGTGACATTGTGGTACATTTATTTTTTTTTTAATAGAAGCAAATAGTAACAGAAGATAATTGCAGGAGTGCAGCTGTCACAGCAGATCACTCGGCCACACCGGTAATTAAGGAGAGGATGTCTGGGGTTAAGCTAACGCCACCTGAGGCGAGCACTTCAGCGGTTCCACTGGGCAGGCAGGAGGGGGAACATGAAGCGGTTTGAAATCGTTGCTGTGAACTGGCACACTGTCTTACTACAGGACAAACTGTAGTACAGAACTGCATGTTTTCAACTGAAGCAGTGCACTGTCAGTCACTTGTACCTGGAGATCAAAAAAACCCCACCTTAAATGGAGAAAAGAACTGAACTTCCCACACAGCTGGGGGAAGTTCATCTCACATCTGTGAGATGAACTTACCAAATTCCCCAACAGAAAAATGTAAGTCTCGATGTTCTTGCTCAGAAAGTAGTGTTTGCGTTCAAACAAGAGTTTTCTCTTGTCCACATCTCAAGACCATTACAATTAAAACCTCCCCAATCCATTTATAAACTTCCAGCTTACCATTACAGACACGTGGGCAATAACAGAGCTAGAAACCTGCAAGAGCATCCTCTCCTGGGGGGAGACACTACCCCCACCCCGAGTCTCATCTTACAGACCACTCAGATGGCAGAAGTTCATTAAACGTTTCCTTCTTTATTTCTAGGTCATGTAGTTTACAAGGAGTTTTATTACGTTGGTGTAGAGTGACAAAAGTAAGATTTAAATACACAGTTATAAACAGGCAGCAGTGTTACAGAAAACAGGATATACACTGTAATTGTCCTCTGTAATCGTGCTTTAAAAGAAGGCAGAAACCCATTACGTACGATTTGTCTACTGCATATGCTCAGTGCAATTACTAGCACATCTGCAACATATAGTTAAAAAGAGCAAGCCTGCAGATCTGTGCTATACTTTAAGCTCCTCCCCAACAACTTACAAAAATAATTGGTGATCGTGCTGATCCTTGCATTGTACCTGTGCTTATTAGCGCTCCTGATCGTCTTTCAGTGGTGGCGGTTTTGAAGGCAAAAATACGTTTCCTTAAGAGTAAGGCTGACATAAAACTATTACAAACTGGTGCTGTGTTGGTTAAAAAGTAACATGGAACGCCGTGTCCAGTAGTAAGAGCTAAATGAGACATTTCACAAGTAGAGCGAGAGCACAGGCAGATGAAGGAAGGAGTTACGGTGGCTAAAGGAGGAGATGAACTCGGAACACGCCAGCAGCTTTGCAGCCGAGTGCCAAGGCGCCGGCTCCTACCTGCCCCCTGCGCGGCAAGGGCAGGACACCACAGTTAATCGTTCCGCAGTAATTGGTTCATCTGTCCGTACCCACACAAAATGTTTGGGGCTGCAAAGGAACCGTGGCACTTCAGAGAAAGAGCTGCTTTGTTACTACACCACGAGCGTTCTGTACTAGAGCGATCATGGCGTCATCCTTCAGCTAAGTGGTGAGCAACTACAAAGTGCTACTGCAAGGAAAACTACGTTAAAAAAATAGATTATGCGTCTGATACTTACAAAAAGCAAGCCTGCGGTTCAAACGACTGATTTTATTGACTGCCTGACCTCGAAATCCCTGACAAATAAGCAGTTCCACTAATTTCAGTGTTTGCATAAATAGGGACAGCTTGTCGCTTTTTGTAGTCAAGACAGAGCGAAGAAGTACTACCTGCACAGAAAAATCATCAGTGCAACATCAGAACACAGACAGGGGTTTAGCATGAAACAGCCTCTCAAAAATATCAATACACTACTTTTTCTTTCAGAAACTGAGGCCGTGCTTCTTTCAAATGAAGCTGCTCTTCTCTTACCAATATAGATCTGATTTTCAAAGCATCAATACTTTCCAATAGCAAATGATTGTAATGTTACATTCAAGGTACAGCACGCTTCCCCCCCCCAGTGAATCTCAGTTTAAGATAGTCTATATTTAAATAATCTATATATTACATATAAAAATACACATCTATACCATAAATGAGGTCTTGTCATTTCTAAATGTCCTAGCCTTTTGGCCAATTGCCCTTGCTGTAGGTCTGACCCATCTTAAGCTCCTAAACCAAGGGACACGTTCACCAAGCAAATTCTGCCACAATCTACTCATAGAAGTATTTCCTCAACATACAGCCCTGGAACGCAACTGAAATGCAAATAAAAAGTATGTATATCTTTTAAAATGGTTGTTCAGAAACAGCGTACCTTTGAACTTAATCTAATTTTCCAATTGAGAAGTTCTTGAGATTCCAGCCAGTACTGTAAATTTAACTTCCTCACTAAATTTCTGTGCATCTCGAAGTAAGCTCACTTCAAGTCTTTACATTACGAGATGACTGGTGGAAAGCTTCCATTACTCATATTTTAAATGCAAACACATCTGTTTATTTCCATGTGCTGTAACAGCACAGATTTACTGAATGGCTGAATGATTTAATACCGAGATGGCAACAGGTCACTTCCCCATTGCGCTGTATTCAGATACACATTTCATGGTAGGAGAGCTAAATTTGTTTCCTCAAGGGGAAAGTCTATCCTTAATGTTTGAGAGCACATAAAACAACATATTTAAAAATACAGTAATCAAAGGGGAGTTACAAACCATTGCTCAGACTGGTGCATTGTTCAATCTACCTGAAATTCACTCAGCCGCAAAGGAAAACCATTACCTCATCACGCTGGCACATGGGTGGTGTTGAAGAATATGGCTACAGGAATGAGTGCACATAAAGCCATTTCTTCAAACTGTTGTTTCAGCCTGGTCAAAAGTTTCACAGCTCTGTTGGCATGACAGTGTCCTTTAACTGTTAAATTATTAAATTCATTATTAAGGCTATTAATATGCATAGAGTAAGGGCTACCATAGTGATATGAAATCCTGCCAGGAGACCTCACCAGCTTCCGGAATGGTTAGAGAACCTGGGTCCTTCTGTACCAAGCCAGGTAGATATGCCTCTACTTTTAAAACGTCAATCCTTTCTGTTCCAAAACTCATTATCTATATTAAAAAAAAAATAATCCAACAACAAAACACAGGTAAGTTACCTCACCGTCATCCAAAACATAAAATCATCAATTTCTTCATTAAAACAAGGCAAAAATGCTCTCTTAGCTACCAGAATAAGCAGCACCTGAATACTCCCTTG
This sequence comes from Psophia crepitans, assembly GCA_013399095.1. Taxonomy (NCBI): domain Eukaryota; kingdom Metazoa; phylum Chordata; class Aves; order Gruiformes; family Psophiidae; genus Psophia; species Psophia crepitans. The sequence goes on along the minus strand of VWZZ01003697.1, from coordinate 80,216 downwards.
GTGAAACACACCAAGATAAGCCTCAGAGTAATACTGAGAAAACAGATACCACCTCATCAGCTGTGTGCGTATCAAACATTACTGTCCAAGAGCTATAAAACGTTAAGTCAGCTATCTCTGAGCACTCACAGAAACAGCGGAAACTTCAGAAATCAGAATTTTCAAGAACTTCTTTTTTCTGGGGAGAAAAGTAATGGGATGTGGCATACAACACTCAGGCTCGGTTTTGCAGTCTGTCTGTCTAACATCTTTCACTAAAGAGATGCACAGATTTAAGCAGCAAGACTGAATGTGGAATCTATGGATAATTTTTCTTTTACACTGCAAGACATTCACGTTAATGATAAAAACAGGCCAGGCGAAGAAATATATGCCACTGTCTCAGAGCCAACATCTGAATGAGATATTTCAGAATAAACATGTAATAAAGATTTATTTGTGTGAGCACTCAAACATGTTTAGGTGAAAAAAAAGAGATTGTTTCTGAATTTCACTACAAGCTTCACAAATATCTATTCTTAAAAATCGAACAATACACATGGATCAGAATTTGCATTGGCACAATTTAAAACTGAAAACATGAAAGAGCTCAGTCTTCAGGAAAGACAATAATTTAAATATAAAGCTTTGAGAGACAAGGTGTATTAAATTTAAAACAACTAGAAGTAGTACCATCATTAGAAACTCACGCTCAGAATATAGATAAAAAGGAAGAAATTCTGGAGAAACAGAATAAAATTGTGTCTTTGCTGAGGTACGAAGAGAAGGTTCCATAGTACAGGATTAACTCTTTCAATGGCAAATCCTTCACATACAAGAATCAAACCAAGAGTCACTTAGCACAGAATTCAAAATGTACATGTAATAAAGGCAAGGCAATACTCAGTTACGGCCTGTCAAATATTTACCCCACTAACATTATCTACAGAAGCACTTTACCATTTTGTACACAGTGATTCCTTATGCACATCGAAAGGCTTTCAGTTAAAAAAAGGCATTATATACATATCTGTACACAATTCCAACAAACATACTCCATCTCCCAGTGGAATTCTTAAAGCAAGATACCTGAGGTTTCTCAATATCTTCAATTTCTCTATCACAAACCTAAATATACATTTCAGATTTTACAAAAAGACACCTCCCTGGAATATGTGCATTATTATTAAAAAAAATTATAGCTTTAAGGAGCTGAAAAAGACTGCCTCCATCCGAGAGACTTTGTTTTCACTCTTGCAGGTTTAGGAACGTTCTTCCACCAAAAGACATTCCGGTAACCGAGGGGCAGAACAACATGAGGGTGCACGCCTTCAATGCAAACTCCGTGGGATCTCAGTTGTCTTAGAAAAGTCAAAACCAGCATGTCAGTAGGATGAAGTACTTCCTCCAGCTAGGGAATATCTGAAGAGGAAAAGACATAGTCACTGTTGGGACTTTCAGAACAGCTTTCTACACCAAGCAGCAACTAAAAGTTACTCCATTTTATGATGTTGAAGTTCCAGCCTGTTTCCCTGCAGAATGACATCCACTGCTGCTGTCATACAAAAAAGGACAAAAAGGACAAAAAAAGGACAAAAGCCACGGATGTGAACAGCATGTAAAACACACCCTATTAAAACATCACTGCTTTTCGAAAGCATAGCAACAACCTGTGCTCAAGTGTGTTACTGAGAAGTACATGATGATGTAATAATGCTATGTACTGTGGGCAACATTTAGTGATTAGAGCTTTTCTACTTGGCAAGTTTACATCATCATCTTTCCAAAATATTACTGGGGCAGGAAACCTGTATTTCTTGCTCTGAGCAGATGCTTAAATCATCCAAAGAAAGCTGCACGGATTTTAATCATGTTAATCTTTCCATACATTTTACAAGACACCAGAGATCAGAACTGGAGGGAGAAGGTAAATGGATTCACTTAAGTGCTGAGGCAGCTCTTCTGAGTGTCTCAACTAATTCAAACTTGGGAAATCCAGTTTTAACCAATCTTACGGGGACTGAAAATCTCATTAGAAAGATGTTGTTGAAGAGCCATCTTCAGTAGCTATCAAATCGAGAGGATACTGCAAGTGGATAGGGTAAATGACAATGATGTAATGGAGCATACTTCTTGTAGTATTCAAACAAGAAGAAACTATCTTTGCAGAAGCTGACTAGCTCCAAGCCAGCTTTATCCATGAGGGATGCCTACTAAGCTATGGAATAGTTCAAACTCCTTTTTAGAGGCGGATCCTGCCATTCATTTCTTTCACTCACTTTCTGGAAGGAGCGCTCATCATGATCACATACTAGCCAAGTATCATCTCTGGAATAAGAGACAGTTCACCCAGACGTGACCCATCAACAAATGTTCTCTATGAATATTTCTTTCTTCTTCAAAGAAAATTAATTGCCTGCCTGCACTGTTATAAGATATAATGAGTGAGAAAACCAGCAATAACCCAAAGAAGCAGAGCAGAAGGAAAACAAAATGCCAAATAGGTACATAAAAGGTTCTGAGACCTATCTCCTAGGGCAAAAATAATGACTGTTGCTGTCATGACAGGAACAAGAAATACAGATCATCTCCATCATCCCCAAAAGAAGTGCCCAGTGGGAAGTCTGTCTCCACAGGGTCATTTTCAGCTTCAACTGCAGCATCAAAAGTATCTGAGGTCCCCAGTTCCAGGAAGGCCCTGCTCCAGGCTGATAGAAACTTGACACTGAAATACTGGGCTGATGAAAGACTGGGATCAGTTTTGGAACCCCTAATGGAAACAAACTGAGATGGAAGCCCCAGAAACTCAAGCCTGCCAGGTTCAACTAAAAGGCGAATCAGGATGTCCGGCATCAAGGAGTGACCTTTTAGCACCATAGATGCTGACTGGGCTCTACGCTTAACCGGCCGGAAAGCAAGAAACACGATTGCTTGCAGATTTCTTGGCATTGATTTTTACTGCATGCATAACCTCAGAGGTGTGAATTCTTAAACTTTACCAAGCTGTGGTTAGAGACAGTATAAGGGAGACAGCTGCGCAGGGTGACCTTTTTCAAGGTAGCAGTCCGTGATCAGTAACTGCCATGAGTTCTTACTAGTACCAAGCAATCCCACCTGGATGGTGTACATTCACAACAGCTGTAAGCTCCTGGAAGCATAGTTGCATTTAAAGCCTCTTCTAGCAGTAATTCTGAAATTTATACCCCTGCTCTTTTCCTGTGTAGCATTTAAAAGAACAGCAAGTTGAGTGTGTGTTAAGAATACATTCCTAACCTAGGCAGTTAGAAAAATCTCTATGAAAAATGGCCTTTTGAAGTAATTACTTTTTGAAGCTTTGGAGATACCACCAAAGGGCCATACAGGCTATCTTTAATGAACGAACAAGGAACCACTTGCTATGGGACTGAAAGAAACACAAACTAACTGAACAGTCCATTTTTCAATGTGGGTAGAAGAAATGACGAGTGACAGAGGGCATCCTGTGCAACATACACCCAGGCACTAAGAAAGCATGCATGTCCCTTATAGGAACTGCAAAGGGAAAAGGCTGTCCAGTTGCATTTGACACACAATATGCACACCAACAGGACGAACGTACATACAGGCTATCACCTGAAGCTAGAAATTAGAACTGCTGATACGATTAGGGTTTGGGTTTTTTTTCTACTAAGCAAACACAATTGTACAAACCGTAAGCACAAGTGGGGTTTTTTTCCCCCTCTATTACAAATAGAAGTTAATTCTTTCAATTTAACACTAGTCAAATATTTGTAGAATCAGATCTGCAATTTTCTGTAACCCTTAGTGAAATATAGTTTCTTTACCTCTGAAGCCTCTGCACAAGGTGTGATACCATGTTATCTGCAATGCCCGGACAAGCCTCTTCAGCTAAATAAATAGCCTTTCTCAGTTCTTCTATGGAATCCGTGTTACCACCACACACTTCACTCTTCTCTTTCAACTGAAAGAAAAACAGGAAGAGATATATTAATAAGATATTCATAAATATTTCTATAAACAATCTAATGAAAAAGCTTGTTAGGAAGTGATCACCAGTGTTCACAATGTCAGGATTTGACTTTCATTATACAGCCTCACATCCTGAAGACTTTTTTCATCCTCAAGTAAGTCTTCGTTGTAGCTACCAGGATGTCGTTCATCCTCGCAAGTGTTCAGTCATTCACATATCCTTTCCAGTGTGCTCGCTTTCAAATATTATGGTATCTCAAGAAGATGCACCATTTACCTGTAGCTGTTCAGTTTCAAGATAAGCTGCTCATACATACTCACTTTAGTATACACACTTGTACACCTATAGATGATACATATACACTGCAGATGCAGTTGTGCAAGCACTGTTACAAAGTGTTTTCACCCAGTCAATCTATCAACAGACTACCCTGAGCGCTCTCTCGTCTCCTCCCTGACGCAAAGGATGCTATTAGGGAATAACTGAGGTCTCAGAGAGGTGGTCAAAGTCTTTTGCTTATGTAGAAGCTGGTATAACATGCTGAATGTCGCTGGTAAAATGCTTTTTTTTGCAGAACTCACCAAAGAACATTAAAAAAAATCTCAGAATGGTATGGGCTTCCAAGGAAAAAAGCATCACGTTTCTAGTAGTATGGGGGAATGGAGGCATGGCCTTCTTTCAGGGACCGGACTTTCCCCAGCAGGTTGGATGTCTGCATTTATGCGTTTCTCTCCACATTTATCACTACAGCTGTTGTCAAGAGCTACTTTGCAGCATCCTTTTAAGAAGGATGGAATCAAAGTAATTTTGCAGGAGAGAAGGAAAAAAAAATAAAAATAACTCCATTTGGAAGCTGACTGTGCTTATGCATACTTTGGACCAAAGAGTTCAAGTTGTTTACACAGAACTGAAGAACACTGAAACATTTTTCTGTATTTTTCTCTACAAATGATTCAATTAAGATTCATCTCTGAATGCTGGACCTATAGCCAGTCTGTCTGCCTTTATACCAATACTGCCAGTCATAAAGAAAGATCAGCTTGAACAAACAGCTTCTGCCACCTTCTGGGATAGAATATGGGCATGCATACATCTCTGGCCCTACTCAAGTACAGCACAGGGCATTTTCACATGGAATAAGCATGATTCCCAGAAAGGAGCAGAAAGTAGAATTTATAGATAAGATGATTTTCAGTTGTATAGTACAAGACATTCCGGAGGGAACAAAGTGGCAGTGAAGTTCTTTGGAGAACGTCCAAGCAGTAAAGCAGCCTGTCAGGACTTTCTGAAGTGGACTTTCAACAGGTGTCAGCTCGCCATGGGCACTGAGGAATGGTTTTTCTTTAAAAAGGAATCTGAGTGTTGCAAGGGAAAGCAGAGGAAATAATCATTGTTCTAGTTTCACATTTAGCGATGGCTTACAGTTATGTTAGGGCATCCTCCTGAGAGTAACTCAGGTCTCAATAAAAGGAAATCGAGAGGAGTCTGTACAACAGCTGAGACAACCGCAGCAGTAGGAAGGCTTCTGCACTCTTCTTCGGCTGCTGCTGCTTGTGTTCTCTTTTCATTACATCCAGGATGCCCACGAGTGAGATCTTGCACGCAAAGCATAGGTAAGAGGAAGACACAAATGCCTTTTCTTTTCCCAGTAATAACGAACCCTTTTTTAGTCTAAACTGGGGAATCACAGCTTGAGGACAAGATGACGTAAGTAGACAATACTGAGAACATAACAACAAAGGATCTCCTGCCTTCAAAAAGGAACCCACAGAACGAGTCACAGCATGCAGTACTCAGGCAGCATCCCCTGATAAGAGGAAAGAAACCACATCAGGGTGGAAGCTGGTCACTGAAGATCACAAACAACTGACAAGCATGACAACTTCTTTCATTTTTCAGGGTGTGATTTGTTTTCTGTTGTTTGGGGTGGGTTTTTTTTTGTTTGGGGTTGGGCCTTCTGTTGGAGGCTTTTTTAATTGCTTTGCTGAAATGCACCAAGCTTCCAATTACTTCCAGCAACACAGAAAGGCAGGGCCCCATAGCTGAACAAGCCTCTTCAGCCAAGGCTCCTAAGTTGTATCAGAATTCAGCTGAAGGATAAGGATGCAGTTGGTTTTTACACCTGTCTTCCGTGCGAAAAACTTTGAAGCCTCCATGATGACAAAAAGCTCTGAATGGCCAGCTTTGTTCTTTTTGGAGGATTTCCATAGAGTAACTCACTAATTTAGCTCGTAAAAATTCCTGTAGGTGCAGATATCTGTGGTTTGAATGCTAAACAAATGGAACACTGAAAATGTAACATAAGGCTTCCTCCAGACAGCAGAGACAGTAGCCGTACCCGTAAGAAAAAGGAAACTCTGCAATGAGATTCTAGAATAGTTTGGGAAAGTTGTTGCTATTCACCAGAAGCTGCATGGAAGAGGAGTCTAAAGTATGAACCAAATAGCAGATACAAGACCTTGGCTATATCTTGAAAAGATAAAAACAAACAAGTCTGTGAGGAAATATTTTTCTGTAACCTCTACGCGCTATAGAGATGAAAGAAAATGACAAATCTTAAGGACTGCAGTGATAAATGTTTGTGTTACTGCAGCAGTGCTAGGGGAATCATATACCCACAGGATCAGCAAACGTCAATTAAAATAATGGCCTTGAAAATGGGAAGCAAGAAAGGCAAAGAATGACACAGCAATTAGTTTGCAATACCACAGGAAGGAAGAAGCCAGAGCAGAGATCCAGAAGACAGGTAATAACGGGCACAGTGGAGAAAAAAGTGAAAAATACAGGATAAAAATAGAGGATGGAGTGTGGAAGACAGTGCATGCAGGACCAATATCATGCTTGGTGTTGGAAAAGAAGGAGGAAGATCTAAAGGAGATGCACACTAACCAGGAAATGGTTTGGGAGATGGAAGGGTAAGGAATCGAAAGTTCTCAGAGGCAAGCAAGTAGGTAATACATTAAGAACCGCAATGGAAAATGCCAAAAAATCCCCGTCTAACATGTTTACAGAGGAGAATGACAGGCTAACTTAATGCTGGAGTCTGAAGAACCAATACAGAGGTAATCCCCTTTAAGTAAGTTTAATTGCTTTACTGTACTCAATATTCTTAATGAACAGCATGCAAAATTCAAGCAGGACTTTTCATTAGAACAAAATTAAGACAACATCCTTGGATTGGAATAATTTCTCTAACTTTATTTCTGTAACAGTTACAATGATTTAAATTTTAAAAAATCATATCAAAACTAGGGTGAGAGGCGAGTTTTTGTTCCTTAGAGTCTATCAGCTTTCTAAAATAGTCACATCTTCATAAATATCTGGCTCGCCCTTCACATGATTTTCTTAAAAGTTGTTTTTAAGTATTTGGAAAAAGCAAATATAAAAAATATAAAATTCAAAATAGGAACAAAATACAGTTTTCAATACTGAAATTCAGAAGTTAAGTTCTTGCTGATTTGTTCTACAGCAATATCTTGAAACGCTGAAGAACTTAATTTTTACAGATAAAATGACAAAGAGATAAAGCAGTGCCAAAACACGGAATGCTGCAATACATACCTTTTTGTTTTTCATGTTCATCGCTTTAGGCCAGCATGATTGATGTTGCTACCATGCACATGAAGTATTGTTAGAAGCAAAACAAAGATCTCAAAAGCAGACACACATGAAAGCAAAGGGTACAGCTAAAACTGTTAACACAGCAAGATCCAAATGGGTTGTAGAAACCTTCGGTGTCATTCATAATATTTTTCTGTTTTTCAGAGACACAAATCCTGAAACTGTTAAGTTTTAAAGCAGTAACTTACCTCTGCAAATAAAGGAGATATAACTGTAGACAGGCATTGGGATAGAGGCCTCTTTGGGATATCCTTTTCCTTTAAAGAAAACAAAATTCTGACCAATTTTATTTCTGAAAAAAGCATCCTCATTGTATTCTGTTTCTAATTAAAGAAAAAAAAATAGTTCCAACATGCTATACTTTATGAAAAATCTGTTTCTGTGTATATACAAATATGCAAAACATTCGACCACAGACTATTCCAAAGCACTGTGGAAAATGGAGTCTTAATTAAAATGTGAGGCTGCAGCACCTCAAATACATGCAAGCTCAAAATTTTAAACAAGAGCAAAACCAAACAACTCCACCCACACACACACAGTCCTACTAAATCATAGCCATGTTGATGTTTAGTAGGTTCCTCCCATATGATACAATATTTTTCTCGTACTTCTCCAGTTCTGGTAAGAGCACACATACAGTCAGGGGACCAACCACTTGCGCCAATCACACAGGTTGCAGAAAATATGATGGAGAAGCTCCTACACATCCCTTACTCCGAGTTTTTGTGGGTAGGGGGTTTTTTTGGACACATGTACATTCTATTTTTTGTTACACTGTAGTCTTTTTTCCTAAAGGACCAGAATGCTTTCCCCAAAACCCCAGTATAGGTTTATCCTGTACAAGTTTATGTTTATTTTACAGAAGGAAGAGTTTAAAAATAAAATATTGCCTGGTCTTCCTCCATCTCTCAGACTACAGATACATTTTGGTACATATTTCAGGAACTACAGAAAAAGGACATAATTAAAGAACCCAAACTTCAAGACTTACTCAAAATGTTTTGTGAAAGACAATTGTAGAATATACGCTTTTAGCAAAAGTTCTGAAAGTTTTACAACTTACAGGCTTTTAAAGGCATAAAATAAAAATCACCCACTAAATTATTAAAGCAAGAATTATCTCATTGTATAGTACAGTCAGTAATTTGAGCACCTTATTTCTTTGTAACTCCAAAGGCTGGGCTGCTCCATTCTCTAGATTCTTGGGGTCTTTTTCTCTTATTGTAAAGATCCACTCTCCTGAATCACTCCCACCTGAAGCCTGGCCATCTGGTTCACTTCAAGGAAGGCAAAAAAAAGAAAGAAAAAGTTTTATTACCTACATCTTATTGTCCATGTTCATTCAATATACATGCCAAGCATAAAAAATACAGTAAAAAAAAATAAATAAATCAGGATTCTATTGTACAAGCCAATAAGTATAAAGACAAGTATGAAAAATAATGTAATTTACATTTGGGGGATATTAAAAAAACAAAGCCAAGATACTTCACTGTATGTTGAATTAACTTCCAAAAGAAAGAGAGGCATTACGGATTGAAAGCATTTTCCCAAGCTACATAAACAACTAACATGAAGTGTTTTATTGCTATCTGAAAATTTGCTTTAGCAGAATACCTCAAATTATTAGGGAAGGGGGGAAAAAATTAGAAGTCTTAATTCACTTTTTTGCCTAGATAAACAGCTAAGAAACTATCTGAGAATACCTTTGGGGAAGTCAGTTCATCCCCAGCCTGTAAGCAAGGTAAATTTCCCACTTCAAAAAGAATGGCTAAAAATGTAGATACAGCATGGCTTTAACAAACTACATCACTATAAATCAATCTTTTGCCTCATTTTTTGTGGATGATGTAGTAGTTTTTTCTATAACTACAGCTAAGTTAAAAGAGCCAAAGTGTTTATTCTGACACTCGTAAGTCACTGCATTACATTTTTCCTCTCACTACCATAAATATCCCTCTCTAAATTCATTTCTTTCTGATCTGTGAATTAAGAGTGATTTGCAAGAAGATCACAATTAGAAGGGCACCTAGTGGCCATTGTACAAAAAGTATTTAATGCAGCCTACAAAGTCAAAAGCATATGATCAGTGTAAGGCAATTCTCCACGACTTCTGCTTGAATTCACGTAGAACTTCTGCCTGTCACTGAAAGAGCCAGGTCTACCTTCCTTCATATACATTAGCTCTAGTAAGCTGATCCAACACAAAAGTATATATCGATTTGGAAAGCTGGTATTCCAGCATGCCAAATCAACTCATCCTTGTATCACAAAGGCTGCTGTGGAAGCAGAGCAGGGGAAAGCAGGCCTAGGCATAACATTTAAGTTGTCTCTCAAGTACTCAATGACCATGCTAGTTCCACTACTCCCCTGTGCCAAGCTATCAACGCTGGTCTGATACACCACAGGAACAATGAACTGCAACCTCAAAGTTCAGTTAGGAACTGATCTGAGACCAGTTGTAGGACTAGTAATTTACCTTCCAAATCAGACCTGGTTTTGGGTTGGAACTATGATCACTGGAAGGCATAAAGCCATTAATAATATAGGACAAATATACAGCTGTGAAGGCAGCCAAGAAATCGTAACAAGCCTGATGCTTGCCATTAGCACACAGACTGAAATTGCAGAGATTAGTCATGTTTTCTTTATTATGAGGAATTTAATCCATTTGTGAATAAATTGTGGGAATTCCTTCACTTGATTTTCACAAGTGTATAATCTAATGACCCTCAAGATCTTCAAAATTACTTTTAGACTAACAAAGTGAACTTTTTAATTGAGTCATAACTATTTGTAACTTGGTTTCCTAAGGAAACTAACTCGTAAACCTATTGAACAGCTCCATCAAAATTTGACAGAGAGAAGTAAAAATTGGAAAGAAATCTGGAAATATTTACAACACTTTTCCTTTTTCAATACAGTAAATAATTTGACATGTCATTATTATCATGCTGTAATGGCCCAACCTTCTTGGAAGGATTAAAAATAAAAAAATTAAAAATCAGCCTCTTGTAATAAAAACCCTAGGTAATACGGTTGTACTCCAAAACCCCCATTATCACGGAAGCATTGCGCACTAACCCTCTCTCACGTGGAAGGATATGCTTTTGCCTGTTTACTCAGCCAAAACGAGGGACAACCTGCCACCAAGGAGACAACTCCCCTCCTTTGGTGGCCACATGCATACACAGAACAATGCATGCACACATTGCTACCTGGCCGCACAGAGCGAGGCCTCACAGGAGTAACAGTTGGCTTTAAGTCTAGGGAGGGCCTGGGACGCTACATAAAAGAGAAGGCAGTATAGAATGGGCCAGAAGAATTGTTCTCAGTGACTTTGCATGAAATCCCTTGCAACACTGAAATCAAGATTTCATTCATTTATCAAAGCTGCTAAGCTGAAAAGCTGTAAATAACAAGACACAGAAAAATATGTGCTAAAAATAACTACCTGGCTCCTACATTTACAAAGGATATTTTACAAACTCAAACTTACGTATCTGAGTCATCAGAACTGGAGTCATCATGGCTTTGTTCAGACTTCCATCTCTTGTGTCTATCAATAAGGTCAGTCAGGTAGGAAGTTTTCTTTGAGTTTCGTAAAATAAATTTGTGTTTTAAGAGCTCTTTTGCAGTAGGTCTCTTAAAAAAAAAAAAGATAAGTTTTTTTCTTTTACTGCAATTGAGAGTGTTAAGTGACTCACTATAAAAAGATTAATAAATCCACACTTCGGTCTTGAAACAAATGAGATTTTAAATATATATAGCATCTTAAAGAAAAAAAATGCTTGTGAATATGTTGCCCCATATTAGAAAAGCTGAAGCGCACTTATTCATGTAAACCAGTCAAGTTCTCTGTTATACACTGACAAACAGATGGAACTCACAAAGCTTGGGTCCTTGTTTAAGCAGGCCTCAACAAATTCTTTAAGGGATTTACTGAAGTTTCCTTCCAGCGTTGGTGGATTGTTCTTCGGAATGAGGAACAAAACCTTCATTGGATGTAAGTCTGAATGAGGTGGCTCTCCTTTTGCAAGTTCTATGGCTGTTATGCCTAATGACCAGATATCTGCCTGTAAGAAACAATGCTTGTGAGATGAGATCAGAGAAAGAAGAAACAGTGTTGCTTGGAAAGGTTGATTTTAAACCTCTACTGTAAATAATTTCATAGATAAATTGTTTTTGTTATCATGGTCTGGTTTATGTGGTTAACCACGTGAAATAAAGTACACAGTGTTCCTTGGTTGTTTTTACTCCACAGCATAAAGCAGTTCTACTTAGAGTTCTAAAACTTTTTGAAATCAATACTATTACACAGCAGTTGCAACTGATCTTGAAACACAAATATTTTTAAAAGTAATGGTAGAGTTGCTATAAACTAGCGGTTTATCAACCATATTCAAGTACACTACGTAAATATGGGGCAAGACTCAAATATTGGCATAAAGTGTTATGACATGCACAAGATTTTTCTTCAATAAGCATCAGCTAATACAACCATTAGAAATTTAATACATTAGAATATAATTTTCCTGGGGTTTAACACTGTCTTACATATCATTCTTATTCACAGATTAGAGAAATGCAGTCTGAAATGGTACTATCCAACTTTCAACCCAAGATTTCAACCCAGTGAAGTATTTGGTCCATGTAGCTTCTGAAATACTGACTGCACTTTTCTACCCAATCTACTTTGTAGACCTCCTCCTGTGAGCCATGTCTTGTATGCCAAGAAGGCTGGATCTAGATCCCAAGGGTTGCTGCCAAGTTAGAGGGATAAATCAAGTAATACAGCAGAGACCAGTGCTAGATGTGCTCCCATTTAATTTCATTGATGAGTTGGATTCACATTGTTACTGGATACCACAATATGCATGTTGGTTTTTACGGGACAATTATTTAAATATACTTGTTTCATAGGTTTTCATAATCAAAACCTGATACTCTTTCTAGGGAATGCTGTCTTCCTAGATCCAAATCGTATTGCCGAATCTGCCTGAAGTAATGTGAAGTAGCACATCATAATTCCCGACGTTCTGCTGAAACAACAGAACTAAAATCAAAACAATGAATAAACCCCTCAAAGGTGAATGAAAAAAAATTCACAGAAACATCTGTTTCAGAGGACAAGATATCAATTAAAAATATTATGTTTTGGGGTTTTTTTTTCCTGTTTCTTTTGAAGTGAAAGCAGAAGACAGACATTGTCAGGAAAAGAGGAAGGATCTGAAGTGAGCTGTCTAGTTTTACTCTCAAACAGAGCATTTGGAACTTTGCTAGGCTGTAAATGGACCTATTTCCAGGTATTGGATGGAATAGAGATTTCATTTATCACTTCTGTCCTTACTAAGTGTCCCTCTAATCCACCTACCTCTGCTCAATTGATATCCTAGGTTATCTTTGACCAACTCATACAGGACTACAGGCTGATAGCTGCAATGTATGCACTATCACAGCTACATTGCCTGACTAAAAACAAACTCCTCCTTCCTTGCTCAGAGAGTATTCTATTGTTAAGAACTTAGTTACTTAATTTTGCAAGGAAGTATGGGGGAAAAAACAAACCGAGTCAATGAGCACACCAAATTTATGAAATGGTGTTTCATTAACTCATGTTACAAACTGCCATCTCAAACCGAGCACAGAGGATTACATATGTCTGAGCTCTGAGTTTCATTTATCTTAACAGCATTACCAGCTAAACTCTCAAGTCTGAAAATAACTGTGAGTAACTCCCCTCTGGTTATGAAAGAAAAATGTCACCTGCAAAGATGAGTCTTTCTGTTAACAACTGAATGTTATTATTTCAAATTTATTCTGAATTTCAGTTTCTCAAGAGCATGTGTTAAAGCCATATAAATGGATAGACTTTCTTCTGTCAGACTTTCAGTCACAGATGGACCATGTGCATATGTAAGTATAAAAATCAAATTTATATGTGTACTTGTGTTTAGATATCCACATGCACACACACAGATATACTTTCTTTTTTCCCCCCTCATATATTTATAACTTTCTTCTGCGAGTGACATTCCTCCACAAAGTGAATGAAAAAGTCCAACAAACCAGGGCTGCACACTGAAATCTTTGAAGTCCAAGATGGGTTTTGGAACCCATTCCTGTTGGAAGCATAAAAAAAAAAAAACCAAATTCCTCTGGAACCATAGCCTCTCCTTTCATAGAAAAGAAAGGATCTCAAGAGAAGGATGAAAGTATGTGTATCCAACTAGGCATTTCTAGGATGCGCTTGTCTCTGACAGTGAAACTCCAGAACAGATGCAAATCAGTCCTCCAAATGGGGAGGGAGAAGCATGACCTTAAGAAGTGATGACACTGTATCATCACTAAGTTTTACCATGTGTTACAATTTTTACAGTTTCAAAGCTTGAACAAAAATTATTCTTTCAAGTTCACAAGAGTCAACAAATCACTAGTAGCTACTTTATTGCAGTAGTGTCATAAGCCATTCCATTCCATTCTAATAAGTAAAATTTAGTCTGACTTTGAATCTCTTCCAAGTCAAAAAACAGACTATGTGCAAGAAAAAAAAAACCAAGACATTTTAAAATTAAGTATTTATTTTTCTATTACAAATTATACAGTAGAAAGGATAGAGAACTAGATATGAGAAAACTAAAGCAGATAAGAAAAGATGCTGGCTTTCAGCTGAAGAAAGGAATCAAAACAGGAGGAAGAGGTAAGAACTATTGCCAAAAATAACAGGAATTAGAAAGAAGGGAAAGATCCTATGAGGACACTATATCAAAGAACAAAGAGCTTGGGGAGAAGGAAATAAATGGCATGGGAAAAGATAAATAGAAAAGGAAAATAAATTTTAAAAAAAACAGGTGGTAGCTTTAATATAATGATTACACTCATGTTTTGACATTTTGCTATTTTTCCCCATAGCTGTTAGTTTCTTTAGTAGCTAGATTTTAACATCCTCCTGGATTACTTGGACTTTAAAAATAAACTAGAAGGGAAAATGAAAAATAAAGTTTGCTATCCAGTACACCTTTCAGATTAGCTATGGACCACATTACAATGCAAAATTACAGCTAACTTACTCTCTCACACAAGCCATCCGGAAATCCTACGTTGTCAAATATATCAGTCTGAATTATTATTTACAGAAGTCTGACAGAAGCTGTTGAAATTTTACTATGTCAAAAATCATATAGTTTGATTATTTTTTAGGCAATAAAGACATGTTGGAATGATTTGTAAATGTACCTTGCAACATACGGTCTGAGAAAGAAAAATAGGAATATGTTAAAGACACAAAATAGTTTTGGAGTAGGACTCAATAAAGCAAGGATGGAATGGGCAAATTCTATATGGCAGTTAAGGAATACACAGGTCTTGTCAGCATAAAGCACTCCAAAAAGCCTCACATAATCTTCACTCAGTACTCGGAACATAAATTGGGACTTGGTTTGACATTGTTAAGTTTCACATATTTAAAAAAATATATACTAAATGTATCCATTTGTCAAATCCTGAATTTAGACAGCATTTTTCAAAAATGCAGACATTTTTTATCTGTGAAAAAACTCACTTCTCTACCTTAACAAAAGATAAAAGATATTTATTATACACATACTTTTCCGTAACACACTTTTGGGAAAAAAAATAAGACTATATTCAAAATCACCAGCTAATGTTAAGTATTCATTACTTTTACATAATCTTAAGAGACATTAAGAGAATGTTGAAATATTATAAAGTAAAGCAGAGACAATAAAGATAAAATGCTTTTGGCTAAAATAGTAGAAGTACTTCACACAAGGAAATTCCTCAGAAGGTTGTCTCTTCAATTCTGAAATCTGTTTGACATGATGGTTAACTCAAAGCATTATCTGATGTCAGAGGAAGTATAACTGTATCTTAATATCCAAAACTGTTTAAAGTGGCAATCAATATACTGAAATAATAGTTCTTGCATGAGTTACGTTGATAATATAGTGTAAGCCATGGTCAGCAAATCCACCAACTGCCTGTAATATTAAGACAAGTAGATAATGGTGCTGAATCAACAGGAGACCTTAAACTTTATAGCAGTAAATAGCAATGTTAGACTTCAGGATGCATCTACTTCCTTTAGCCTAGTTAGTAATTTTATGTCATAGCTCACATTTTGCTTTGACTTGCACAGTTATGCTATTTCAGCAGTCAGCATGAGAAAAGACATTAATCCAATAGAAAAGGAACAATAAACAGTTTAATGGTTGGTGTGAGGCATACAGTAAATGAGGAAAGAAGCAGATGAACTCTGCGAAAAAAGGTGAACTGTTCCCAAGGCAGTGTCACAGAGTACTTTCAAGCTTTTATCAGGAACCCATCAGACTGGGTAACACAGTAGCTATGGAATGGAAATTGCTTGCATCTCCCTGGGATTATGCTATGAAGAGGACAGTCCTGCCTAAAACCTCTCAAGGATGGCCAGCTTATGGAAGCTGAGGTTGGATTCGGATGTCTGCGTTCTCACATATGCATAAGTATCTTAAACAAGCCTTTTCAAGTGGTTGGTGTACAGAATCATTTTGCTGTTGTTGCACAATTTAGTCTGGTCTCTAAGTGACAAAAGGCTCACAGACACAAGTAATATCTCCAGTTCTTTCAAAATTTGAGCTCTGGCCTTCTAGGGAACTGATCAAGTATCTACAACCTTTTTATATCTACATGACATTGCAGACTGAAACATCTGGCATTCAAAATACTTTGTCCAAGTGAAAATCATTCCCAGAAGCCAAACCTCAAAAAAAACCCACCAACATCCCAAAACCAAAAAACAAACCAAACCCCATCATTCACCAAACAAACGGTTTACTCAACTTTCAGATTGGGAATTTGGGGTCATTTAAAACTTCTAGAGGCTATACAGAGGTCTGCTAGTTACTTTTAAATAGCCTCTCTACAGAAAGGTTTCAAGGGAAGGAAGGGATAATGGAAACAATCTAGGCCACAGTCAGTATTGGTGAGTTCCTTACATGGATGAGGGTGGAAAGAAACACACCAACTTGTCTCATTCCATGGAGAGGTGACCAATCAACAAATCCCTACAAGAGCATCAGAGGCAATGGGCAAGGAAGATAAGCTCAGGGAAGAACATAAGGAATGACTGCTAATTATCAGAAAGCAAGCTGATCTTAACATAAGTGGGAGTTGAGGGTGACCTTTTTTTCAGGTATACAGCTGCACCAGTGGGTCACTGCGTTGTGCAAATAGCCTTCCCCGAAATAATCAGTAGAGCAATGTCTTACTGAGCTAGCTGTACCAGCACAGGGGAAGGGGAAAGGAGGGGCAGTAAGGAGCTGCATGTGTAGTTCCGCCTAATAGAAATCTAAAAATTGAGTAACCAACAAAATGAACTCTGAGAAGAGCAACAGGCTTGAACTGGCTTCAATGCATGTATTCCTTCCTGGCAACCCGGGACACCCAGTGCCATGCTGGTGAGCACATGGAGAGAGACCAGTAATGGGAGTCATTACTGGTATGCTGCTGTACCACTGCTAAATCAAAATCCTGTGCAATGTAAATATCTAGAAATAAGTAGATCTGAAATTAAACATTAAACCCTCCCTGTACAGCATACCTAAAAGAACATGGTCAGAGTAGCACAGACCTGTGCAGCACATTCTTCCACAGATGAATAACTGCACTTTCCAACACTTTCCCACCCACTGAATCCATATTCTTCAACATTGTTGCTGACTATTTTTTTCTAAAAACATATTAACATGCAAAAGCATATTAACATTTTGTACATATTTGTTCTCTTCTACTTTTAAACAACCATCAAAAACACTGATCAATAGAGTGGGATAAAAACTGACAGAATGTACTTGCCAGTATTGTTGTACTTCTTGCCAACTGAATGGGCTTAATACATTAGGAAACTTAAGGTTTGGATACAAGTTAGGAAAGCTGCTTTCCTTGTCAACAGCTTTTAGCTGCCAGGTATGATCTAAACGTACCCCTGTCTAGACACAGTCAAAGCTACTAGTTACATCCTGAAGACCTACCTATGTAATTCAATTTAAAACAGAAAGGGACTTTGGCTAATGCCTTGAAATACCTTACCTTTGAATCATATGCAGATTGCTTTATTACTTCAGGTGCCATCCAAAATGGTGTTCCCACAAAGGTATTCCTCTTTATTTGTGTATCTGTCAGTTGTCCTGCTACTCCAAAATCTGCTAGTTTTACTTCTCCTTGTTCAGATAGCAATACATTAGCAGCTGGAATAAAGAAGAGGAAATAGCAGAAATTCAGATATTTGACACTGGAAGGGTCTTCATTGATATTGCAGGAGTTCTTCTAATATTATCACAACACAAACAAAAAACAATTTACCTTTAATATCTCTGTGGATTTTCTTTTCTGAATGCAAGTAATCAAGTCCTTTGAGTATCTCCCTCAATATTGTAGCAATCTGGGTTTCATCAAGTGAGCCTGGTTCTAACTGGGAGACACAAGAAATATTTTTTATGTATATATGCATGTGTGCTTACATACATACCTTACATATAAAAAAAGAGAAACAGAGAGAACAGAAAACACTGACTATAAAACTCCCATTACTCCTCGAAACTTTCAATTTGCTAACTTTGTAACATGTGATACCTCCCAGAATATCCTTTAAATAAATACGTAGTTCTAAACTAAATTGGCCTTATGAACAGCAAGCAGAGAAATACTTCGTTTATCTAAAACATTTTTGAAATGCTTGTTAAAGGCTCCATAAAGACACAGTTCCAAGTTGTATTTATGACCTGATCAAAAGTGATATACACTGCATTTGAAAAGCACCTACATTGTAATCTAATGATTAACATTACACTGAACTTAGATGTGCCACTCCACAGGTCCTATACAGATCCAAATTTCAAAAGTCTGTGAAAAAACAAAGGCATATAAGGTACCACATCAACCACATATCCTATTGATATATACTGCAAGGGATTTGGTGAAGCTCTCCACAAGTCAAACTGCTAGGCTGACAGAGCATCACATATTACAAAAGTTAACTTTTTTCATATAAAACTGAAGGTATAAATCTGCTCATTGTTAGAATTAAAAGGTTCCAAGGAATTTAATTCTTATGAGAAGAAACAGCATTAGTGTAAGATCCCAGAGCTCTCTACAACTGATATAAATTCTAGAAGTGAGTATGCCACTAACTCTAAAGGGACAGAGGAAAGGTCACTACCCAGAGAGGCTTCTTAACCAATAAGGGCATTTTGAGACAGAGATTGAAACTTTGTGGACAACAACTAATATTGGAAATATTCCAGGATTCCAGTTTACTCCACAACAGCAGTCACTGAAACCCAGCCAAAGAGTTACATCTCTGAAGCTTCACTCTGTGAGAAAGCAAGCATTTCAGATAAAAATTTTCAGATAAAAATTAAAATATTACATATCTCAGAAATCCTTAGCTAAGAGGTAGGAACAGAGGTAAGATTTCATGTAATGCAGAGAACACATTTGTTTGACCTTCATAGCTTTACTTAAAATCTCTTCTGCTTTTCTTTAGCTTTGATAATATACCTGATATTGCCACTCACTGAAACCCAGTAAGACATTTTCAAGGCTTTGCTCTGATGAGGCTGCGAGTGCCAGTTCAAGACTTGGCAATATGATACAGCATGTCTAATGTGGGAAAACCTCTTTTGTCAGATGTTAGCTCTCTTTAAGGAAGGCAAGGAAGTTAGTGAAAAGATACTAAGGCTAAGAGTATTAGCACTTGTACCTCAGCCACAAACCAAAACTATACTCAAAGTTGAACAACTATGTACATGTAATTGCATGGAATGTACTTTCTCTTGTGAAGTGTGAATTTCAAAACAGCCAGTTCATATTCAAGCACAGAAAATACCAGGCTAACGTGACACACATATACTTTTGAACATGGAATTCCAGATTCCCATTCAGTCTTGCCTCGAGTATGGCAATGTGATGAAGTGTGCCAGTTGTCCTACCAGATTCCAGTTGAGAACTATAGTGTGCATGTTAGAACTATGGAAACACGCAGCAGAACATAAACCGAGAATGAATGAAGCACACACAAGATGTTTAATATACACTTATATGATGATTTCATTTCCATGGCATAACTTCTTAATAACATTTTGGGATGTGACCAAACACTTTGTACTACTTCTAGGCAACAAACTTAGGGAATTAAAATGTGGCCATCACACAAGTGAAATGCACGTGATTACCAAAAAAAAAAAAAGACAAGAAAAACAAGAAAATACAGTAACAGCTGCAAAAGAGCAGAAAGAAAACAGCTTTTTAAAGCACAAAGAAAGAATAATTAATTTATAAAAGCAAACCCAGTTTCTAACTGCTCTTCTCTCAGGAAAAAGCTATCACAACAATAAACAAACTTTATCTTTATGGGGAACATTATCAATAACTACACAACCACAACACTCCTTCTAACACAGTGTGGAAACTAAAGGTATAAATGGGTTCTGAAAGGTAATTACAAATAAAATATGGCAGCACAACTGCAAGAAGCCTGCATTTATTTCTGTCTCCTGTTTTCTAGATGTCACCAGCAGAACCCCTCTACGCAGGTCTTTTTCCTTTCACTCTTTCCTCAAGCATTTGTCAAGTTGCCCAGTTGAGAGCAGTAAACTATGCTACAGAGACATTTGGTCTCAATTGATATGACAATTTTCACATACTTAAAACATTTTTATTTCTAGAATAGTATTTTTAAAAGCTTCAATAACATGGCATGTGATTTATTTATTTTTGTAACAGGTAAAAGTGAACGGCCAGTATCCAGTCATTGAAAACACAACCTGCACTGAACCTTTTGAATTATGTTTCAAAACTGGGTAATTGTTTGTTACTGGATCTGGTGTAGTTAATAGAGTCTTTCAAATATCACGAACCATATTGCTAAAAATCACACTTTCTTAAGCAGATCTCGTTGCAGAATTATATACAAAAATCTTTGCCAGAAAAGAAATGGAACAGAGACAGTTCACTAAATTTACAATTTACAAGATACTATTTGGTATTTACATATGGCATGCAAAACCAGAAAATGTATCATGGAATCAGGTGCTGTGACCACTTCCCTGGGGAGCCTGTTCCAGTGGCTGACAACCCTCTCAGTGGAGAGCCTTTTCTGAATGCCAAATCCGAACTTGCCCTGACGCAGCTTCATTCCATCTCCTTGTGTCCTGTCGCTGGTCACCAGAGAGAGATCAGCACCCCTGTCTGCTGCCCACCTTAAGGAAGTTGTAGACTGTGATGATGTCACCCCTCAGCCTTCTCTTCTCCAGGCTGAACAAACCAAGTGACCTCAATCACTCATCTTAAGTCTTGCCGTGAAGAGCTTTCACCATCTTGGTCACCCTCCTTCAGATACACTCAAATATTTTGATGCCCTTCATGCACTGAAGTGCCCAAAACCAGATACAGTAGTCGAAGTGAGGCCACACCAGTGTGGTGTAGAGTGGGACAATCACCTCCCTCGCCCTGTGCTGGATGCACCCCAGGACACGGTTGGCCCTTCTGGCTGCCAGGGAACACTGGTGACTCATACTCAACTTGCCATCAACCCAAACCCCCGGTCGCTTCCTGTGGGGCTGATCTCCAGCCTCTCGTCCCCCAATTTGTATGTGTAACCAGGATTACCCCGTACCAGGTGGAGAATCTGGTGCTTGCTCTTGTTAAATTTCATACTGTTGGGGATTGCCCAGCTCTCCGGTCTACCTAGATCTCTCCATAAGGCTTCTTTACCCTCACAAGAGTCCACAGCTCCTCCTATTTCTTTGAAATGTATTTTTTTAATACAGGCCTAAACTGTGTTTCTGTCTCTATTTAGACTTCAGTGAGACTTCAAAAACAGGGAAACTTTCGTTTGTTTGTTGGGGGGGGGGGGGGGGAAGAGACGTTAAAATGTATACATTAGGAGGAGTTGTGGTGGCAGAATAAAGAGACAGAAAAAACTATTTTCAGCCACTAGTGTTCTCTGGCTGACTAAAGATTACCATTCTAAGATGTTTATATCCTGCTTCCAATATTCTGTTGCTTAGCTCCCTTCCATCTATACAAATAATCAGTCTTGCCTCATGGAGAAGAACATTTTCCTGGCATTGACAAATTCTTTTTCTTCTTTACTGGAAGCAGACATTGTCATAGCCAAATGACATATTATAGTTTCCAGAATTACAAGATAGGAAAATAATTATGTTAGGTAAAATAACAAAAATCATACATAATTTACTTACTAGATCAAGGGCAGAACCTCCACCCAGATATTCCATTATTATCCATAATTTTGTATCCTGCAAGACAAAAACGAAAAGTTTTTAAAAATATATATGATTTATGAAGTTAATGGGCCTTGTTCCGTTCTTTTTGCTGTAGAAAGAATCTACATCACTAACATTTAGCTGTTCCTCCAAAATACCTTTGCATTATTCTTTACGATATATTATTTTTAGTCCCATCTGATAAGGAATTAATTTAGTCTGTCACAAGCTATTTATACAATTGTGTGTGTTCATGAAAGTTCCATTCTGTTCCTCTAAATTAACAAGAGGAAGGGCTATTTCACATTTACCAGTGGGTAAGAGCACAGACCTTGGAAGTTTTTTACTTCCAAATAATTGATGCATATTCTTAAAGGTCAAGCTCATTTCATGGTATCTGTTTTTTGTACTGATACTAATACTATGAGAATACAGACAGTATCCAAGGAAGAAGAAACTGCTCTTTAATCCCTACCAAAAGGTCAAGTAGCAGGAGGAAACCTCTTGCCTTTACGCTGACTACAGCTGAACAAGTGTTCTGAGCTTCTGAGTTCACCAGCATAGTAACTCCCAAAAGCCACCCACCTAGTTGTTCTTATCACACTCCTAGGACATTTTGCAAATGTATCTTCTGAGACAAGAGACACTCAGTGAAGATGGAGAAGAATAAACTTAGGTTTTAAAATCCTGATTATAGACTTTTAGAACAACAAATAATAATTACATTACACAAAAATGTAATTTCTTTCCCTAGAAAAAATGTCTTGATTTTGTTGATTATCTTTATTTCTACAGATACTCAAAAATATTTGTTCAATAAGCCTGACTCCTGTCTAGGCTGAATTTAATTTAAAATTTTTCTTCGCATCCCTGCATTGTTTCATTTTCTTGAAGTCGCCTGTCTCTGACCTAAGGAAGAATACCACTCAGCTTTCTCCACTAACATTTATACATCTGATATATGGTATAGAATGTTGGACAACTGTGTTCAAGAAAGGTACAAAAACTAGTAATAAAGATTATTTAAGGTGACTAGAGCAATTTGCTAGATTTAGCTAGTAAAAGCTAATAAATTTCAAAAAAAAATTGGTATGCTGTATTCTCAAGGGAAAGTTTGATACATATTGTGTTTCACATGAGATATACAATATGCTATGCTAAGAAAGAGACTGAACCCAATCATTTTTTTCCACTGTTTGCAGCATCTTGTTCCTAAACACAGTAAGACAAGCAGTTACTCCAACTTTTCCTTGCAGTACCAACCTTGAAATGTTTTAAATCTACCAGATAGATATTCAAATGAAATTGCTGTGTGGAACATATGGTGGAGCTTGGTTTAGTTTTTATGATTATAAAACTGTAGTACGATTTATTCGTTTTAACTCTATGTATCAAACATTCACAAGACTTCTATCACAAAAATGTTGTGGGTCTCTCAGAGAAAGGAGCATATGAATAGCAAAAAATACTCATTTGCTTCATCTTGCAAATAAAAACTTAATGTAAAAATAACAACTCAGCCATGGCACATAAGAATCTGAATACTTATCTATAAAGATGGATTTTAGAAAAGTGATAAATGTATAAATTTATTCTAAATCCCCTTAGGGAAAATTTTATCCCTTAGTAGTCACTGCAGCCTTTTAGTCATTATTATAGCTGCAGTATAATAATGTCTCCTCTCTGCTCTCAGAATGCACCTTCTGTAGGTAAATGCACAGAGTCCTTCCCACTTACCTCCAGTTCCAAAAACTGTAATATTTTTAGGTAAGACCCTGGATTAGAGTGCCTTCATCAGCCACTATCTTTAACACACAGATCCAGCTAAAATTAGGTAACTTTCTTCAGGAGTCAACTAATATTATTTGACAAACATATTCTTGTTAAAAGTATTTTAAAATAATCGCAACACATTTTAGGGAGAAAAAAGTAGTTTTAAAATATAAGCTATATTAGTATCTATGTACAACATTTTGGTAATCCTTACTTTCTGCAGACACCACAGATATTCCAAGAATTATAGCTCATATTGAGAGAGTCCCTTACAGTGCTGAAATACTTGTTTTGCTGCTAAGAGTTTCTCAGGTTTTGTCTGTCACTTCAAGGCTCCAGGTCCTAACAGTTTCAGTATGCCTCTGAGAAGCATCTTCAGATGCTTCATTTCATCTTCAGAAACTTTCCTAAACTCAGTCGAAATTTTATATACATATTTTGCTTCAGCCTGGTAACATGTCTTTTAAAGCTGCATGAAATTCCCTGACTATTCAAATTTTGTGTGCCTGCAAAATTTACATTTCATTTTAATAGTAATTTGAACACAAACATGTCAACTGTATTACTACTTTTTATTTGAATAGAAATGTCTGGGTGGGAAAGAAGAAACTAGGACAAACCAACTCCTTAATCTTCTCAAAAATAGAAGAGAAAAAAAAAAAACAACACACCTCACCAAGAAGTTAATAAAAGATGGATATTCTCTTTTCTATAATCTCAATTACCTCGTGGATTTAAAGAACTAACAACTTTAAATAAGATACAGTTTCCCAAAAGATGAATTTTCCACAGAAGTAGGCAATAAATTCTCCAGCTGAAAATTACAAATTAGAGGTAGCAGAAAATAACTTTAAAAAAAATTAAGAATGTAATTTTAATTACATAGTTACACAATCAGGTAACAATTACACAACTACAAATGATACAGTTTATAGTCTTTTAAAATAATCATTTATCCTTTTCAATTCTTTTCCTGGTTTCCTCAGCCTTTGCTCCTGAAACTTTCATCATCAGCTGCTTGGGGCCACATATCTGAATTTACAATATAAAAGCCATGGATTCAGTAAGCTCAGTAACACTACAATTTAAAACAAGTGAAGTATGGAAAGGCAGTTAGGGAACACACACAACTGTGTCTGTATCCCAGTGTGAAGCTAAGCAACAGCAATCCATTACAATTATGGCATCTTTGTATCTGTAGCCCTAGATTCAAAGTGATTTTTAATTCCCTATGGTTCCCCCTCCCCCTTGCCACAGAAATATTACTCAACTTCATGGATGTTTTGGGTTTGTTTGTGGTTTTTTTAGTTTTCATCACTCATATGAAGTATCTGAACAGATGTAATTATTATAGTAGTGAATCCCACCATCACCTTTAATTCTTGCTGAAATTTGGGTTCGGTTT
Source organism: Psophia crepitans (assembly GCA_013399095.1). Taxonomy (NCBI): domain Eukaryota; kingdom Metazoa; phylum Chordata; class Aves; order Gruiformes; family Psophiidae; genus Psophia; species Psophia crepitans. The sequence continues at coordinate 55,180 of VWZZ01003697.1, read as the reverse complement.
TTTGGGTTTTTTAAATTGCTTGTTTGGGTTTTTTAGCTTTCTTATTGAAAATCTATGTACATTGCTTAACACGAAAATACAAAGAAATGCTTTTGGTGAGACAGTTTTAATGAACTGCTTAATACATATTCTACCTTAGAGCCAGTAACGTACAGAGCCTTACTTGGTGCCTTGTAAAAACAGCACAAGGCAACTAGAGCACTACTGTGAATTGACTTTGGCATCACCAGAGCAACGTGCCTCCTTCTTTCTTTTTCTTCCAAGTATCTCTGGCATGCTTCATGTTCTCTACACCTACAGTCACTTTCCTTTTTAAAGCTACCCAAATTCTTTTTTCACTTGTACTTCTCACATTCTTCTGTATATATTCCCCATTTTTCCTCTCAAACAGAACACCAAAAGCACCCAATTAGCCTAGATTAGTAATTACACATTACATATAATCACTTATATTTTCAAGAAGATACTACAATTCTATACTGAGACTAGCAACATTAAGTGCTCCACTTTAAGATCTGAAACAAGACCAGTTTTCTTCTTTTAAGCATCAGTCACAACAAAGCACTGAATTTTCTTCCAAATACAGTGAAGCTATGGTAAGTCATCAATTCAAATTTAGGATTATTATTTCTCTATAAACATAGAAGAGCACATTAATGAGGGCACATGGACCATTTCCTTTTTCACAGTAGGAACAAGAGGTTTTACTCTGATGCCATGAAACTGAGGAAAGGAACAGATTTGAAATCTAAATGAAGATCTGTTACAGAAAGGCAGAGTTTCTGTAAATCCTTTCCAAACTACTTTGCTCTTCTTGACATCTGACTTCTGATTTTAACTCTGGAACCACACAAAAAAAAACTTAGAATCTTTACCTCTAATGAAGTATTCTGCATTAAGTCACTGTTATACCATGGAAGTATTTGTAAAATCAGTGCAGTTACAGGAGGTAAAGAACTTCTCTTAATATGTAAAAATCAAGGACTATAACACCAAAAAGAAGGCCATCCATCAGAAAACTCCTCTGGAGTCTCAGAAGCACATTTTAACCAAAATCAGATGACTACAGAAGACGTACACAGAAACAAGTAATCAAGATTAAAATATTTGTTTACAAGTCCTTTCAAAGTTAATAATAATTTGACTAAACATGGAGACACCTATCTTTAGAGATGCTTTGTATATTTTTATTTATTTTTAACATGAAGAACATAATCACACATATCTTAGTACTGTGATACTATAGAGAAGAGATTGACCTAAAGCAATTAAGCTGTAGTATGTATTGATGAAAATGGTTCTAAATTGCCTTTCCTGGGAGAAGCAATGGTTGTAGAAGGAAACTAACACAAAGCCAGAAAAAAGAAGGACTTGGCAGTAAGAGCACCAAGTGACCTGTACAGCAATTTAGAAGTTAACTAATGCAACTTGAAAACAGTAGTATAACAGTGAGCAGATGTTTGTTTTCAAGTGAAATAAAATCCCTCCACCTATTGTGAGAAAGAGAATTTCCCACCTTAAACTTATTGTGAGAAAGCGTATTTCCCACCTTAAATTTATGGTACACAATTAGCAGCAAAATAGAGGATATTTCTAGACATGTACAAAAGGCTTGTTTAGTTCTGGAGACAAGCTATCTCCAAATTCCACTCAGAATATATATTTAAAAGTATTTTAACTTATGTCAACAAACACAAGCTAGAAATTACATACTTGATTGAAATAACACAACAGATTTGCTCATACAAATAAGAACTAGCATAAGTTGATCTATACACTAAAAGTTTTACCATCACTGGAGCACTAGAAAAAACTGTAGTATTGAAAAATAGAAGCAGGCTGTCTTGGCTAGAACTTCAACTGATCTAAAAAGAACAACCTAGTTCCAAAACTGATACACGTTGCACAGCATGATATGTGATAAATTGCAGTTTAACTGGTATATATGCCACAGTAATACAGGCCAGAAAGATACATTTATATTTCAGCACTAGTATAAATGTTGTATTAATGTTCATACTGATTCTCCAGCATACGAAACCAGATTAAAAGAACCTTGAGATAAGATCCTTGAAAGGATAATCTCTTTCTCTAAGTTGCATTCCTGCTACAGGTTGTTACTACTCCTTATGGAGATTTGTTTCCTACTCCTTATGGAGATTTGTTTCCTGTTAGCTTCATAGATAAAAAACACCCAGAGAAGTTTGACAGCTGTAGCACCCAGAAGATTCTCAAATACTTGCACTCCAATTCTTAGATCACTGGCTTCCAAAACATGGTACAGAGATCATGGAACTTGTCTTCTATATCTACTTTAAGCAACCTCTCCCACCGATTCCCTGTTTTGAAAGGAAAAAAGGATTTTTTTCCACGATTTCTTCACACTTGTGTTTTTAACTGTGCATCTGAAGGCCATATTGCTCGACAAAGCCACCAGGTGGCAGAATCGCATAAAGCCGAAGATGCTCTCTTACCACCCGCCCTCAACAAAGAAGGTCCGGCCCCAAAAGAAGCTGTGCAACCCACTGAAGACAGACGCACAAAACCACCGTTTAAAATTAATCTGAAAACATTTATCACTCCGACACTCTTCATAAAAAGAGGAAGAAATAAAGAAATTATTAACAAAAGAGAACTACACCTTAAGGAATATCATCACTCATATATCTGAATTCATCAAAATGCTTTCCTTTCCTCACAAACATCCAGCCCAGCTTCAGGCACCATTTCTTTTATTCACCATCTCCTTTGAACATCAAGTCACAGCAGCAGTCGCTATCTTGTTATACAGGATGAAGAACGGGTATACTGTGGCAATTTGAGTTATCATTATAACTCACATGAACATCTGTGAGCTTATACGCAGAGATAAGATACAGATCAATGAGAAAAAATTAAGGTTTGTATGATGCCATAAATCACGCGTTGAGGTAGTGACAGGAAACGGCATTTATGCATTTGAGGTTCTTGCTTCCCTTAGACAGGCTCAGACTGTTCCACAACACTAAACCTTGCCAGCTGTCTCAAATCTGAACACACGTATCAAGAAGTATCAAGAACCCCAACATATTTTAAATACCCTTCCCCTGAAGCTTATCCTTTCATAAAAAAATAATACATATACAAGAAAATTATTATTTTAGGCTTTAGAAAGAAGTAACCTATGAGTTGCTGTATTGCCATTAGATCCCTGAAAATCCATCAGGATTTGCCAACTTTCCAGTTGTTTAGTTGACTGTTCAATTTCTAAACCCACAGATTAGTTTTAGAACAGATACCATTTGCCAGAATGAGTTCTTTAACAGTAGAAGGTGGCTATTACTGCTATTCAGCAAATGCATGGTTTTGGCAAGGAATACACACAGCTTTACCTCACGGCCTCAATTCTTGTCATTTCTGACTAGTTATAAATATTACCTACACATATTATTGGTTCAATTTAAATCTAATCAGAACTAGATCCAGTGCTGCCATATGTTAACATTACAAATGAATAGCATACCACTATCTGCTTTCATGCCATTCTTTCCAGTACACAATCCTTGGACACAGAGAAAGTAAGCAAGGCACCCTTGAACTTCAAACAGCCTATCCAGATGCCAGTTGGGCTGCTCAATGTCATATAATAACTCTCTTGACAGACAAAAGGGATGTGACAAAGGACAGAATTACTGATTGCAAAAGAAGGTTTATTTACGTTGCAGTTTCTCTGAAGTTTGAACACCATGGATACCCAGTTCTGGTAGCAGTAGTAAATAATCAAGCCCTTTCCATTGCAAATGGGCAAACCGACTCTAGCACTCCATACTGTTTAACAGCTATCAAGAAAGGCCATAATGTTTTACAAACTTTTGGAAGTGTCTTCACAGAAGACAAAGTCAGGGAAAAAAAAATAATAAATCTTTCAGTAGTAAATCACAGTACCTTTGTAAGACAGTATAGTTCGTTCTTAAAGGCAGTCTCAGTAAGTACTACTATTTTTCTTCCATATCTGACAAACATAAAGTTCTCCAGCCTCATTACAAGGAGTAAAGAATGCCATCATCATTCCAACACCTCTTATGAAGCACATTGAGTTGCATCATGCAACTAATCCTTCACTTGAACTTTTCTTTGATTATCTATTCATCTGCTAATGTTCTTCCACCCATTTCCACCTACTACAACACAAGCTTGTATAGACTGGTGTATCATTTTATAAAGAGGGAAGCTATTTGTTTATGTCATTATAGAGTTCATTAAATAAAAACAAACTCTAGTTCCTAAAGGCACTTGTTTAGACCACCTGAAAGTCAGATGTCATGGAAAGACAACTGTTGGCTTTCAAGAACAAGAGAAACTATTTCATGAGAGAGCAAGGCTAAAGACACTCAGGTTGCCTTAGCCACTAAAGATATCCTCTGGATAAATCATTCTCTCCCTCCCCTTTCCCTCTTCCCCATCCTGTCACAACTAGTGATCCACGCTTTAGAGCACAGTCTTCAAGTACTGTCCAGTGTTCTTAGAAAGGTGAAAAATAACTGAAACACCAACAGCTGCAGTGAATTAGCCATCTTTAACCTTGGAAATTAATATCATGTTTTGGGGTTTTGGAGTATAAGAGGAACAAAAGCAGATGCTGTGAAATACAGATTAAGATAATCTATTTATCAAGAAAGTACGAGCAAAAATCTAGTCATGGTGAAGTAGGTCATCTGGTATGCTATTACAGAGAACATTTAAAACTTATTTACTTCTTAACGGAATGACTGAATTTTATTACCAATTTTAAAGGCTCAAAGAGAAAGAATATTGCTTTGAATATCAACTCCCTCCAGGAAAAATTGATGAAGCAATAACCAGATTTATCTTTGAAAGGAATACTCTAAGTATATCAGGAATTCCAAGCCTCCAAATATAACACTTCCCACCTAGAGCTAAGGTCTCTCATTTTATCAGGATGTATGTCCATCAACAGGTATTTTATTTCAGACTAGAAGGAATTCTAGCAATTCTCAGCCCTGTTTCTACTCTTTCTTGCTGGATTCCTAGAGAAGTAGGCATAGACTAAATTTATTAAAAAAAAAAAACTGGTCACACTCAAAGAGTTGCAGTCAACGGCTTGATGTCCACATCAAGACCAGTGATGAATGGTGCTCCTCAGGGGTCAATATGGTGGCTGTCACTGTTTAACATCTTTGTTGGTGATGTGGACTGTGGCATTGATGAGTGCACCCTCAGCAAGTTCACACCACACAGCTTGGGGTCATTGCCAGTCACCATGCTGGAGGACAGTGATGTCATCCAGAGGGATCTTGACAGGCTGGAGTGGTGGGCCCATGTGAACTGCATGAAGTTCAACAAGGCCAAGTGCAAGTCCTGCACATGAGTGTGGGCAATCCCAACAGGCTGGGTGGAGGAAAAGGACTTGGAGGTGTTGGTGGACAAGAAGCTCAGCATGACCCAGCAATGTGTGCTTGCAGCCCAGAAAGGCAACCATGTCCTGGGCTGCATTTAAAGGAGCATGACCAGCAGGTCAAGGGAGGTGATTCTGCCCCTTTAGTCCACTCTTGTGAGAGCCCACCCGGAGTACTGCGTCCAGCTCTGTGGTCTCCAGGACAAGAAAGACATGGACCTGTTGAAGCAAGTCCAGAGGAGGGCCACAAAGATGATCAGAGGGCTAGAACACCCCTCCTGTGAAGACAGGCTGAGAGAGTTGGGCTTGTTCAGCCTGAAGAAGAGAAGGCTCCAGGGAGACCTTACAGCAGCCTTCCAGTACCTAAAGGGGCCTACAGAAAAGCTGGAGAGGGGCTGTTTACAAGGGCAGGGAGTGATAGGACGAGGAGTGATGCCTTTAAACTAAAAGAGGGGAGATTTAGATTAGATGTTAGGAAGAAATTCTGTACTGTGAGGGTAGTGAGGCACTGGAACAGGTTGCCCAGAGAAGTTGTTGAGATCCCATCCCTGGAAGTGTTCAAGGCCAGGTTGGATGGGGCATTGGGCAAACTGGTCTCGTGGAGGGTGTCCCTGCCCATGGCAGGGGGGGTTGGAGCTAGATGGTCTTCAAGGCCCCTCCCAACCCATTCTATGATGATTCTACGAAAAACCCGACAAAACAAACAAAACCACCTCCACTTTCACTGACACTAAAAGGCCACTCGAAGGAAATAAAAAGGTGCCTTTGTTTCCTTCTCTTCTGCTCACAGGGGAGGACTTCCTGTTAATAAAAATAACCTGTGTTTGTGGGTTAGCTTGTCTTACAGGAACAGAATGAATCTGGTACGATTTACACAAGCTGCATTGTGCTACTGCTCATTTTGGCACATTCAGTAATACCTTGTAGAAATAAAAAAGAAGCGTTAGAATAATTCCCTGAAAAAGATTTGCAGTTTTTTGAGTTTCCTTCACTGAATGTGATTATTTGTTTTGCTTCTTTAAACACCAGAACAAGGGATATAGAAATAACACATCACGGAAAGACTATTGAGAAAAAAACCAAATGTCTACAGATGAACACCATATGGCACATGAAGCGTAGAAGATTACAAAAGAAAAATTTCCAATGAAACTAAGGAAGCTGACTACTGTAAAAGAGTCTCAGCATTTGGGGAAAAAAAAAAAAACCCACACACAAAACAACCAACCCCATAAAAACCAACTTTGAATGAAGTTAAGCAAAACCCAAGCTGATTTAATCTATCAACCTAGTCAGTACCTGTAAACATAAGTCTGGAGGACTCAAAAGTTGTTCATAACATCCATAGGCAAATCTCTTCCGAAGCTAGATAAGTGTGGAATTAGGTGGGATATTATTTTATAGGATGATCCACTTCTTTACTGCCTCAAGATATTGAAGTTACAATCTACAGAACCTTTGTATTTATATAGTAGAGCCCAGTAAGAAGGCTAGCTAGATGGCAGTTATTAGAAGTACTCTACATAGTCAGAAAGCTCTTATGTAGGTTTAAATAAGTCAAACTAATAGCTAAATAACATATTCTCAGCACAAACGAAAAAACACATGGCAAAAGTTGTTAAAACAGGGTACCTGCAACCATACAGGACTTAGTAATATATATAGCTTAAATGATCTGAGGGCCAACTATGCTCTCCATATCAACGCCCTTAGGGAAAAAAAACAAAAATCTCTTCAGCAAACATAACTCATTTACTCATAGTCTACTACATTCTCAAAGATTCCCATAAAAAATCCAACAAAACTAAAACATATTCTTCCTTATGTTTACAGTCATGTTCTTAGTGGGTTTCACATAATGTTTACTGGAATAAGAACAAGAAAAGCAAGATCTATAGGTGAGCACTCATACTAGTGACCTGAAGGTGGGTTGGGAAGGGATGGAAATCACCCCCGAAAAGTCTGTTGTTATAATTAAGAAAATAAATTTTAAAAGCTAGCATGGGATTTTTGTGTTTAAATTTCTGATGTCAAGGTAAACTTCTGTTTATTTTAAATTGCTCTTTCTACTAAGTAATTATTTCACAGGCATTTAGAAGACAAACGGCTGTGCTGCATGTAAGTGGCACCTCTAACAAGAAAAAAAATCCTAAGTACGTATTTCCCTCCAGGAGGATGAAATGCAGTAATTTGTTTCTACAAAACATTTCTGGAATAATGCTCACTAGAAAGTTAAAACACACAAAGAATTACACGGAAATCATCTGGATAGTAAAGAATCACTCAGAGATCAATAAATAAATTAAAAAAAAAAGCGCCTTTTAAAACTGTGTGGAGTAAGCAGGGTTTGGGGTCCCCCCACCCCCGCCAACTTGATCCTTAAGGATCATGAAATGATAAAAGCGTCAAGTTTGAACCTCATCCAAAATATGAAAAACAAAATAAGGGAAGGACAGGACCATATGTCTGAGTATAAACCCAGGAAGAATAAAGTGTCTTTTTCCCTTACACTGAGGGCACATTCTTAAGCAAATGGAGAAGGGTTACTGACAGCAATGGACATCTCCATGAATCTTAAGGGGCCCGCAATCAGCTGATGAGGCCTCATGGAGTTCTCAAAAAATTTTCATGAAGGAGCCATGAACAGAAACCTTAAGGAGATGGTAATGCTGTACTACAGAGTATTACCACGCTGAGGTGCAGGACTGATGAGCAGTATTTTGTCTGGGGAGCATTTCTGAGGCGCTTACCTCCTTTGAAGTCTCTTGGCGTCAGGATGAATGCTAGCTGTCCTCGGGCTGCCATCCCTTTGAGGGGAGGGAGATACAGATGAGCCCAAAGGTTCTCTTCTAAACACAAGTCCTTACTGCAAGCTGGCCAAAAGGTCCCTGCAATCAAAGAAATCATTGTGGTTTTGCATGTGGCGCATTTATGTCCTTTAATCAAGGTTTGTCAGCCATCTAACATGTTCAACCACAAAGAAAAAAAAAAAAAGTAAATGCATCTGCTGGATAGCCAATGCAGAACAGAGACTAAGGAAAGCGAAGAATTGTTCATTCCAGTTTGGACACTATGAACTCCATGAAAAACACAGGCAACATGATTTTTCAGACTAAGCAGAACTACCTCACTACACAGTATTTTATGCATGTATATACATATAAAAAAAAAAGCTATTCGCCTTTGGAATCATTTTCCAGCACTCCGAAATTCCTGACTTCTTCAGATCTCAAAAAAAAAACCATCACATTTTCATTTTTAGACATACATACTAGTCAATGTATTCTACAATCTAATGCAGCAGTCACTCTTCAACAATTACGTCTTGCAATTACCACAGCAGTATACAATTAATCCTTAAATGCATTCTTTTTGCCATAAGCTAGTTGGAACAGAGCTTGTAGAACCACTTGCTAGGAAAAAAAAAACACCACAATGAAAGTTCTGTCACAGTACTGATAAAAGATTCCTTCTGCAAAACATTTGGCAAACTTTTGTGTCTGCATGCCAACACACAAGAACCACGAGCTTCATGTTTTCCTTAGCGTGAGTCACCCCTAACAGTGTCCATATTCACAGCCTCTTTGGCACATTTCCTGGGCACATGCCCTTCCACCATAGAAATGAATCTTTATAGCCCCGTTGTCACAAGCCTAGGCATGTCATATTAAGCACATGTTTTCCAAGAGCTGTAAACTAATGGGCAATCTTGGTTTATAACTCTTCTACCAAAGTATATTATAGTAGAAGCAAACAGACACATATTTCTTGTCTGGGCTGCAAAACCCATGCCCTAGCTAGTAAATACAATAAACTTACACAACAAGGGAAGAACTGAATGCATTTCACTTCCTAAAGGAGTGGGTAACCACTTCTTTCAAGCATAAGTGTATGCACAGCCATATTCTTCCTCTTCCCACCTAAGTATAGCCACGTCAAAAAACAGCAGTGGGGGGGAGTAAAAAAATCCTGTCCCTCACAACCATTATCCTTTGAACTGTTTTTTATTACCTAGTGAGACTGACAATCCCCCACTTCTGTGTCCACCAGGCTAACAACTACTTCATAACCACACCTATTCAGTCATTGTCTTACGGGAAAAAAAAACAACTGACTGCAATCTGTGGTAGATCTTTGCCTGGGAAGTCCATTTAAAGAGGCACAGGAATATTAATGATGACTTATGTGGTTCCACAACAATCCCAACATTTCATCTATACACCTCTTATAGATAGTCACAGAGGAGGCAAGAAACACAAAAATGTAAACCATAATCAAAGCTCCATATGGACATATCAAATGGTTACTAATAAACTACAAAGTCTCAAAATCGGAAATTGGAAGCAAAAGTAAATCACCATTAGTTTACAGAATCCATTCGTCCAGATAAATTGCATTACAACAAAAGCAGAACACACGCATGAACCTTGCCTCTGATGAATACTGAGACTAGTAATTTGGGTTTTTTTTCCCCAACAAAATGTCACCTTACTTGCACCTATGTATCTTAAACCTATAATCAGTAACACTCAGGGAGTTTACAAATGACTTCCCCCTCTCTAGACCAGAAACAAACTTCCAACAGAAAACGAGGCACAAGAATCCCTTCACCTCCATTGTCCAAAAAACAACTACTCTAATGCTTACCTCTGTTCCTGTTTACCCATTACAAAAAATTAAATTCAAAGTGAAAGGTATGACTCAAATTTACTTCTTTGCACAAATACCAGTCCACCCATCAGTTTAATCCATTTTTCACCACTTGTGTACAGAATTTCCAAGGTCTTTTGCATCTCTGCTCTGCAGCCTATAAATCTTTACTTCACTTCACCTTTTGTATTCACATTGCTATTAAATTCCACTGTTTCCTTTACAGAATATTCATAGGCCAATCCTTCCTTAAAACTCTTATTACTAACGAAGTTGTATGTATGAGCCATAGTATCGCCCAGGATCTTCAACTTAGACTTCTGCCAAACTCATCACTCCATACCCTGCAAAACACATAATTTTTTGGCAAATCCCTAATTATTTTCCATGTTTTCTCTTTACAAATCTTCCCCTGACCTCTAACTACTGCTAAAAACACCTTCTATTCACATCCATCATTTCCATTCTGCCTTCCCTATGTTTTTGTTTCCTTCTTACAAATTGCTGCTTCAGGGAGCTGTTGAAGAACAGTAACTGTCACTATGTAGAAGCACAAGGTTATGACAGAAGTATGTAAAGAAAGAAGTTTTCAAGCAAAATGGTAAATGTTTTAGAGGTTCGTGAGAACATCACATCAATAGACTGGCAGCCACCTGGTACCTCTGGTCACATTCTAGCTGAAAAGCCTTGTGCCAGGAAGCCTATTTGGGCAACAAGATGGGGGAAATCAGCCCATGGAACTACTCCACCTAAACCCTGGCACATATACATACACACACGTTTTTTTCAGCATTACTGCTGGCTGATCAAAGAAGTCTCATAACCAATGATTTGGCAGCATGTTCCCTAAAAACTTTAGGCCAATCTGAACCATCAGTGTACAATCACCCCCATTCTTTTAAAAAAAAAAAAAAAACACAAAAAAA